>JAMXBB010000003.1:116209405-116394995 GCA_024138015.1 Lumnitzera littorea | reverse complement strand
GGGGGGGGGGGGGGGGGGGGGGGGGGCTTTTGCTCATTGTGTATGGGAAATCAACAATTGTCACCTCTATTTGCGATTTAACCATCCCAAAACCCTCCCGGGACAACTTTCAAAATCAGTTACCAGTGCCTTCTCTTCTTCAGAATATCAGTGGTGAAGCATGGCCATGAAGGTTGGGTTGCCTTTCCAGAATGAGGTTGGTTATATGTGCTTTTGCTTCTTCATCATTTAGCAAGAAGCATGTTTTCTTGATCCGGAGCAACTGGTGCACAAAGGATATAGTATGCGCTGTCACTCTAAAAGGAATACGCTCTATAATTAAAGAAACTTAAGTTAATTTGGGTGTCGAAGATGAAACAATTAAACCTAAGTATTCTTGAATAAGTTGGATTCGGGGCCTTGTCCAGTAGGCTTTATATTGCAGCTGTTTGTATGCCCTTGTTCTCCTTACAGGTTTCTTCTTTGGCTCATTTTTTTCGCTCCCTCCTTGATATGATAAGTATTTAGGGTTTTTAAATCTAGGTTTGACACCCGATTATTGTTTTAAGTGAATTTCTTCAAGTGGAGGTAAAACTGTACCATTTGTTCCGACATCTCTGCTGATGCCTCTGCTTCACCGGTCTATTCACGATAAGTAGTGCTGCGTAAATAGCCATGCTCACTTTTGCAGGTTACATATTTGATGAGAATGACCGTGATCCGGTCAGATTAGGATTGCAATTTGCTCGCTATCCTGGTGCAAGGTCAGGTGGTGGGCATCGCAGCAAGCGCTAATATTTACGTTCATTCAGGTGATGGATCTCGTTTTGAGCCGTTTAACCCTTAACAGTTCTTCCCTGAGGCACTTTCTTGAGAAAACTGTCTATAATGAGAGAATAAATTGCGCTGAATACTCAAAAACGTTGCTCTGTAGGGTTCACGTGTTTTCGGGAGTGTACTTAGTAGGGGCGTTGATGCAAGGCCATGCAGTTTCGACTATTATGCAGTTCCACCTGGTGTTTTGGTTAGTGTCAACGTGATCCGACATTTGCATTAGGACCGATGCGTACCTCTGGTTTCTAATTTGTCTGGGCCAATATTAGTCGAGAACTTGTGATATGCTTTCACTCAAAATATCAAGTCATATATGCGTTTAGAATTCAATCGGTTTCCATATATATAGTTTGGTACCATCTTTTTTATCCAGTTAAATGAAGTTACGACCTCTCTATTTATGCTCTATGTGAAGCAGAATATTTGGTGTATTTGGCCCTTGGAATCTTGACTCTCGAGGTTGCGCAAGTATAAGCTGTGTAAACTTAAGCAATTCAAGAATTTCATTACCCTTTAATGTATCCTAAGAAATGATCATGGTGTATGTTTTTTCTTCTCTCTATTTTCTAAGCTTTTTAGATTGTATTAATTGGTTTCCTCTTGGCCTGTTAGTCAGACACTACATTTGCAGTCACTTGATGTTAGTCACGTGGTGAGATATTATGTTAATACGAACTTCTATGGAAGAGCCACATGACCTCTTGGCTTTCCATTAATGATTCTTTGCCATTTTGTGGCAACTGAGATTAGGAAAAGTCTGACTCAGCTTAGGTATTGCGTATCTGTAAATCTGATTGAAAGGTTTCAATCCTAGAAGCTCTAGTTTATCTGTTAAATGCGAATGAACTGCTGGTGCTACTTCAATGTGAAAGTGACAAGATAGGATCTAGGATCCTTTACATAATGCTGCCAAAATTGTGAGCGTACAATCAGATCCTCTATTTTAACAGAAGTTCTTGCTTTACTAACTGCAATGCCACCTAAAATTTTATTGCTCACCTGAAATCAATTGTTATTGTTGAGGAGACTGCTTATGCTCAAGAATCTTACAAATGGCTTTCACCTATTTTTGTCACGGCTGAAATAGTAAATTTCGTTTTCTTTTATATTTGGGAAAGGAGATGAAAAGTAACATATTAAGATAAAACATGTATGCATTGCTACTTCTTTTTGTTTGCCAAATGCATGAAGGAAAAACTGGGGCAAGAATGGATACTCTGGTTTATAGACCAGTTGACCAATCTCTCAAATTGAAGTGTAAGGAGAGGGGATGGACTCAACTCCTGATATACTCTGTAGACATTGAGAATTTGAGACCTTCACCCTAATTGGTGGATGTGGATTATTAATGCTAAGAGGATAAATGCATTGAAGTCCTAAACTACACGTATTTTTTATTGACTCCTAAACCATTTTGGGAGTGCAAATTTAGTCCAAAACCCTTTTTTTTGAACTGAAGTCCAAACCCTTCTTGAAACGTCACTTTGCAACTCCTTTCTAGGTTTTGTGCATATTGCAGTTTTCTTTCTTCTCTAAAAGGTCTACTT
The DNA here is from genome assembly GCA_024138015.1 of Lumnitzera littorea. Classification (NCBI taxonomy): domain Eukaryota; kingdom Viridiplantae; phylum Streptophyta; class Magnoliopsida; order Myrtales; family Combretaceae; genus Lumnitzera; species Lumnitzera littorea. The sequence continues at coordinate 116,392,635 of JAMXBB010000003.1, read as the reverse complement.
GGAGTAGTAGGTTTTTGTATCAAGAATTCTGTCTTCCTACAGGTCCCTGAAACCCTAAGATTTTGAATAGGTGGGTAATTTGATTATTTTCAGATAAATTCCCTTAAACTGAAGTTGCAACTGGATCAATTATATTTGCTTGCTAAACTATATAAATGCCTGGAAGACCATGACCATTCATAAGGTCTTGCTAGACTCATCAGGCTAGACATTGCATCAAGAACTCCACTCTTGCAGCATTGTTTTAGTTTGCCTCTCATTATCAGAAAACCTTTGGTGAATTTTGATCGCATCACAAAGTGTAGTAAGTAGCCTGGTGAATATGATATTTGGTGGTAAAAGAGTGCTATTTTTGTTGTTGGCTATTGCCAATGACTATGTTGCAGTAGCTTACATGGGGCTTTTTCATTGGCTGTCCTCCATGGATAGCAAGGCCCTTCACTTGTTAATGAGATATATCCCATGATAGATCTTTCATCAAGCATTTTGCTTTTACTATAACCATATTCTTTATCAAGTTGGGTGAATTGGTGGAGCAACACTATCTCTCTAGGAAAAATGTGTTTGTACATATATAGCGATTTTTTTTTTACAGCTTCAGCTAACTATCAAGAAGCAAGGCATACAAGTTTTGTTGATTGACCTCTTATATTTGGAGCAAATCCTTGCATAGATACATATAATCAGACGTGTTGATTTTGATTTTATTTGGAGCTGACATGATCTCATCAATGTGAATAATGTAATGTGTTAACTGACATGGGTATAATTGTAAAAAATCTCACTGGTGACTTGTGGGGTGTTGTGTGATGATTTAATCATTTAGTCACTGGTGAAAAACGACCAGTTTTTTGGTGGACTAGATGCAGGTGATATAAGTTTTTCCAATGTATTAGATTCATAATTTTTGGGACAGTCTGTTGATGTGTTGACCGTTGGTGCTTAAGCATGTGCTTTGTAAAAGAATGTTTTGTCCAAATTGAGCACGAACTGGAACTGGCCTTCTATTGCCTGGTTCAGCGGTGATAGAGCTGATGCCTAACTCCATGTCCTTTTTTGGGCCATCTGAACTTGGTATGTCAAGATGTCCGCAATATGGATGGAAGAAATAAGCTGTTGGCCTGTCATTTTGTGACTAAGGTGAACGTGTTGAGATGTCTGATATTTATACAAAGAAAGTTGCTGTCCTGTCACCTACACGACTGTGCCTGAGATGAAATATCTGCAGTATTCATGCATTATGTTACTGGCTACTGTTTGTGGAATGAAACTGTAGGATCCATATATATATTTTATGATAAATACCAATGTTTTGTTAGTTTTTCTGTCCGGCCAGTTGCAACTTTTTAGCAGGGATTGCATCGAATTATCATTTGCATGGGATGTTGATTGTGTAAGTGATTGAATTGAAGATGACTGTTCATAATGGTGACGATTGTGTTAGGCTTTAATCTTTCACCAACTATATATTATACAACTTAAAGGGAGGGGGAGGGGGATTTGAATCTGTTCTATTCTTGTGTTGGAAAAACATTTATATCGACAGTGTAAAGAACTTGGCAGTGTGTATTGAATTCGTGTCAACTTATATGTGTCTAATAGTAACGGTGTTGTGTTTGTGTTGAGTCCATGTCGGTCTGTGTTACTTGCCTAGCTTGATTTTTTTATGTGATGGTAAATTGCACTATGGTCCTTTTACTTTTGTGTTTCTACAATTACCTCCCTAGACTATTGAGATTCTTTTATAGTATGAATATTTTGCTGAGTGAATTTCTCTTTCTAAGCCGTCACTAAATGCTCTAAGAAATGGATCCATTTATAGTGAGTCCTTTCTTCTCCCTCCTCCTCCTCCTCTCTCTCTCTCTCTCTCTCTCTCTCTCTCTCTCTCTCGTCCTTCTTTTTTTTTTGTTCTCGTTCCTTAAAGCAATGATGGCTTAAAGCGTAATTCTCCTAACCCTATTGAGTTTTTCTAGCAACGACTGATGTGTCATTTTAACATACCGATTCATCAATAATCGTTAATAGTATGAAGTTAGCGTTGACGTATTTCAGTGCTTTCTTTCACCGTGTATATTTAATATCTTATTAATCTGTTTTTCTTATATATATATATGTCAACGTTGACATTAAACATGCGCGGTAACACCATTCTGAGTTAAAGCAACTATATCTCGACTATGGTCCAATTCGGGTGACAAAGCTTGGAGTAAAAACAATGATTTACACGTGACATCTCTTATTTAATGATTCTTTTCTTTGCATGATGGTCATAACCGTGGAGCTTCGAAGGGTTAACAATCAATTTCTAAGAGTCAATGATTTTGTCATGTTGGTATGTGGGCCTCAGACCCATCCAAAGATTCTATCCAGTCTGAAACAGTAAAGGAAAAAGGTTTGAAAGGGGTATTTTCTGAGTCAGTCGGCTTCTGTTTTGGTTTTTTCAGTTTTGGAGGGTGATAGTGGTTTTTGTTTTGTAAAATCGATAAGTTTCTTGAAGCACCCGATGACGAGCTCGTCCATAAAATATGCTTATACTACACACTTCCTCCGAAGGGGTCTATAAGGATTCAAAGCTATGCAAGAACTTTTGGTCTCCAAGGTTCTAGGTTTCCGAAGTAGGATGATAGATTGGTACACTATAATTCAAGACACGACGTGGGCACTTTTAGACTACTATTATATCGGTCCCAGTCGTGTTTCTTCTGTTATTATTATTATTTCTTTTATGGGTATTGGTATTGGTATTGGTTTACTTAAATACTACTCGAAAAAGAAGGGAATAGGAGTTCAAAAGGGAAGATGATTTGAAAAAAATTATGGAAAATGATTAGCCTTAGGAAGGAAGTAAAATTCATCTTGCAACCTAAATAAATCAGTCATTCGAAATTTTTAGGGTGCGGATGGAAATGAAATCGAATGGAATTACTTTCAAGGACCTTTTAGTTATTTTGAAGAAAAGAATGTAGTTTTAAGCATCCATATGGTAAGTTATAAGGATTTTAACAATTCTCTCTACTTTCATTCTATCCAATTTAATTCCTATAAAAAATTCTCTCTACGCTTACGCTTTCTGGTTTGCGATGAAAACATCGTATAGGAACATACTGACATATAATTACTAATCATTTTTATCTGAAATTAATACATTAACTAAACTAAACTAAACGTGGAACTGAAATGTACATACCGGTAATACATCCTTCAGGTTTTTTTTTTTTTTTAATTAAATGTTTATCTAAAGGGCAGATATCCTAATTCTTAGGGATTTGCGATGACGATTTCCCTCTTCTGCATTCACTCTGTGTTCGGGTCCTTTTTCTTCTTCCCCGTATACTTGCATGTATGCCCAATATAGAAAGGTTTTCTTAAATTGTACTCAACTAAACAAATAAAAATTATATACATAAATATTTCAATTAGTGCTAATTTTCGATATACTTATTTTCTATTCAACAGTATGTTCTAGTAAATCGAGTGGTTAAAAACTTTTTTCTCCATTCATTGTACGGGTAAATATATAAAAATTAAAACATAGAAAAACAGAAAATGCATGTGGGATAAAGCTGGGTTGCATGTGCCTTGAAAACGTGGAAAGGGATTTATATCACATTTGGTATACTTAAATGGATCGGAATAAAATGGTGATTCTGGATTTTATTTTGATTACTCTTGTTTGAAAGTACATTTTAAAGTTAGACTACAGTTCTATGGAATTGATAATTCTAGTTTTAATGGAGAATTTAATTCCACTTTTAAAAAGACCAAATCATAATTCCATTTTCACATTTTCAACAAATGATATTATTTTAATATTTAATGTCCTTTCATTCTATAGTCATTTCTAAACATATGAAATTATTTTACATTCGGACCTATTTTCTATTTCCTTTCTTTTTATTCTAATCCTTTTCATTCTGGATAATTTTTTTATACTAAATGTTATATCAAATGCGAAGAAGTATTTAGACGAAGATTGGATAGAAAATTGCAAACTGCAACTTACGTTTGAAAATTGTGATATAATTTTATTTTTCCTTTATTTTCCAGGAAATCTAGAACTTATAATGAAATTTGCATTTTTCTCGAACGAATAGTGAGGCTTCGTGCAAATTTATTTATTTCATTCATGAGATTGAAGTAAAGGCTGAGGAGCATATGTAAATCTTATTTTTTTTTCCCTTGACTAAACTGTTAGGTAAACTTGATATTTGATAATTTCAACTATCATTTTTTTTCTTTTTTCCCCCCTTAACTAATATAGATGCCTGGGACTGGAAGGAGAATCGAACTTGTCATTTTTTTTTTTTTTTTTGGATAAGAATGATAAAACGATCTTAGCCTGTACTGTTTTATAAACTTTTATATAATAAAATTGATTGACCGGCCTTATTTACAATGAGTATTCATTCCTTTGATCATCTCCTCACAGTCTATTTAATTAATATTCCGTCATTAAATAAATATTAATATTAAATAAATATATAGCATATAGCCAGATAGCTCACCGTTTGGTTAACATAAAATACGGTGGCAAGATTATTCCAAACCATACAGAATCTTAGCTAACTTCACCTGAATCTACTCTCTGATGCTGCTCCAAGATTCAATGCTATCTAATACTATATCTTACAATATATTCACTATCACTCTCCTACTCTATTCTTTCTTATTCTTTGCATGCATTTGCCACACACCCTTGTCAACGTTTACGTCTGCATGTGCATGCATGCAGACTCCCCTGTTCGCTACTAGTTACAAGATTTAACTTCTTGAGAACCCCGGAAACACTGAAAATGGCATGCGAGATCGAAATCATCGAAGAAGAAGGAGGAGGGAAAAGACCCCATGATAATGGTGATGATGATGATGTGTGCCCCGTCAAGCAAGTGGAGTTAACAGTTCCTAAAACAGATAATCCCACAATGCCTGTACTCACATTTAGGATGTGGGTTCTAGGTATTGGTACATGTGTCATACTGTCTTTTGTAAACCAGTTTTTCTGGTATAGGAAACAGCCATTGACAATCTCTTCAATATCTGCACAGATTGCTGTTGTGCCAATTGGTCATTTGATGGCTAAATCTTTATCTAAACGTGTGTTTTTTAAGGGTACAAGGTGGGAGTTTACTATGAATCCTGGGCCTTTTAATATCAAAGAGCATGTCTTGATTACTATTTTTGCGAATGCTGGTGCTGGGAGTGTTTATGCCACTCACATTCTCAGTTCTGTTAAGCTTTATCACAAGAGACCTCTAGGGTTTCTCCCTGGCTTCCTTGTGATGTTGACAACCCAGGTTTGTTTTCACTTTCTATAATGTTATCTTGGAAAAAGTTGCAATTTTTTCTTTAAATAAGTGAGAAAACGGCAAATTTAGAAATTTTTAGGAGTCAAGTGTTTTTGGCAATTGAAGAAGGGGAAGAAAAAGGATACTCTATATTTATGTTACTTCATATGTTGTCGTCTTGTAGCTATTACCCTTTTGCTATTTAACGGTCTATTCTGGATTTTGACATCGTTGAGAGTTGAAATATTGGTGGATATTTTGTTTTATGGTTGATATTATCATGTTGATATTAGATTTTGCTTTTAGAATTTATAAGTTTGATGAGAGTTTTATTTATTTTTAACTTTGAACTGTGGCTCTTAAAGTCTAAATATATGAGATTATTACTACCAAGTTCTGATAGGTGATTATACTTTCTCACTGTTGTCTAGCAAGAAACTGAGATTATTATTATTATTTAATAGTGGTTGAGTTGCAATGTAAATTAGATTTCAAATTTGTGGGAGTTGTTAATAGTAAATATTATTGGCTAATAGTTTATAGAATTTTAGTTGCCTAGTATGAAAAGGTGGAGAAAATTGAAGTGATTTACCATGTTGATGTCAGATTTCTGCTTTCATAATATGAAATTTTGATGTGTAATTTATTTTTGTTGCTGCAATTTGTGTTTTGGCTCTATCAATGAGATTATTGCTATGATTTTGTGGAACAGTAAAATTTCTTTTCATTTGATGAAAGGTTTTGGGTTTTGGTTGGGGTGGAATATTCCGGAAATATCTGGTTGAGCCAGGGGAAATGTGGTGGCCTTCCAATCTAGTTCAGGTCTCCCTTTTCAGGTACTTCTGAATTTCACGGAGCATTTTCATGCAGTCTCATTGCTCTAATTGAATTAGAAATGTGGTTTATGACTTCTAGTTTTATTGGGATGTTAAAGAAAACTGCTGTAGACCTTGGTAGAATTTCGAAGTTGTAGAGGCTACAACTTCAAGGTTCTAGTAATTTTAAAGTTTGAAATGGAAATATTATAAAGATAGATCATTCCTGGAGATAAATCGAATGGGCTATTGAGTGTTTCTGTTGTAGATTGACTTTGATTTAACTGCTTTTATTGTGATTCTGTGAAGTTACTTTTTGGACTGAATATGGTAAATTCTGTGGCAATGCAGAGCTCTGCACGAGAAGGAACAAAGGCCTAGAGGTGGCTTCACGCGGAACCAGTTCTTCATGATGGCCATGGTTACCAGTTTTGCTTACTATGTCATTCCTGGATATCTGTTTTCTATATTAAGCTCGGTGTCTTGGGTATGCTGGTTGGCTCCAAAGTCTGTTCTTGTTCAACAACTTGGATCAGGCTTAAATGGCCTTGGTATTGGCTCTTTCGGTTTGGATTGGTCCACTATAGCATCGTACTTACTGAGTCCGTTGGCTAGCCCATGGTGGGCCACTGTCAACGTTGCTGTTGGTTATGTACTGGTAATGTATGTGGTAACACCAATTTCATACTGGCTCAACGTCTACAATGCCAAGACCTTCCCAATTTATTCGAATGAACTATTCATGTCGAATGGAACCAAGTATGATATCTTGAAAATTGTGGATTCCCATTTTCATCTTGATAGGGAAGCCTATGCAAAATATGGTCCAGTCAACCTCAGCACTTTCTTTGCTATGACTTATGGTTTTGGGTTTGCCGCTCTCCCTGCAACTCTCCTTCATGTCTTGCTCTTTAATGGAAGGTAGAGACCATCTATGTTTCTGCAGTATAATGAATGTCTGAAATATTATTAAATAGAAAATGCACACATACGAGGATATTCATAACTAGGACGATTCAGATTGTAGATTGGTTTGAGCTTTTTATTTTCTATATTTTGAATTTCTCTTTACTTTTTGGCTTGTGATGTTTAACTAAATCTCATTAAGTGGATTACTTAATCAAATGGGGGTTGTAGGGATTTAAACTTAGGATTTCCCGCTTTGATACTATATCCAATTTAGCTTTATGAGTAACTCATGAAAAAATTTGAACTTCTTAGATTATCATGGGCTTTTTGTATTGCATACTTAATAGTAGCTTTGCCAAGGTTCATGTGCTTTGGCTGTTAAATGCAGGGACCTTTGGAAGCAAACTAAAAGTGCTTTAGCGGGGGTGGGAGAATGGACATACACACAAGACTAATGAAGAAATATAAAGATGTACCTACATGGTGGTTTTTGATACTTATGGGTGCGAGTATTGCTTGTACCATCTTTACTTGTGAATACTACAATGAATCTTTTCAACTACGTTGGTGGGGCGTATTGCTGGCTTGCGCTATTGCTTTTATTTACACTCTTCCTATCGGTATCATCAGTGCCACAGCAAATCAGGTAAATATAATGTTGTGAAGTTAATCTTTTTTCTTAATGAGGAAAAAATGTCGTAATTTCTCACTTCTACATTACTTGTTGCCGAATACGAACTTTAGGCTCACAACATTAGTTTTTTGATCCTTTGATGTTAACAGCAACCAGGTTTGAATGTCATCACAGAATATATAATTGGTTATATGTATCCTGAGCGCCCTGTGGCCAATATGTGCTTTAAGGTCTATGGATACATAAGTATGGTTCAAGCTCTAACTTTTGTGCAAGATTTCAAGCTTGGTCATTACATGAAGATTCCACCAAGATCGATGTTCGTAGCACAGGTTGGTTGTATTCTATAACCTAAATCAAATCACGGGGTTGTGCATTACTGATATTTTTGTGTGAAATGTAGTTTGTAGGAACTCTCATATCAGTGGTGGTGTACATGGTAACAGCATGGTGGCTTATGGAAGCTATTCCTCACCTTTGTGATGTATCCTCACTCCCAAGCGACAGTCCATGGACGTGTCCAAATGATATCGTCTTCTTTGATGCATCCGTTATCTGGGGCCTTGTTGGACCACGCAGGATATTTGGGGATCTTGGTGAGTATGGAAATATAAACTGGTTCTTCCTTGGTGGAGCTATTGCTCCCTTCCTAGTCTGGCTTGCACACAAGGCATTCCCGGGCCAGAAATGGATTCGACTGATCAACATGCCTGTCCTCTTGGGTGCCACAGCAATGATGCCTCCCGCTACTGCTGTGAATTACAGCACTTGGATATTTGTTGGATTCCTCTCAGGGTATGTTTTCTTCAGGTATCGACCAGAATTGTGGAAGCGCTACAATTATGTACTCTCTGGAGGACTTGAGGCTGGAACCGCATTTATGTCCGTGTTACTGTTTATTGCTCTCCAATCACGAAACGTTGGAATAAATTGGTGGGGAAATAAACCAGAAGGATGTCCCTTGGCTTCATGTCCAACTGCAAAGGGAGTAGCGGTTGATGGATGCCCTATTTTCTGATCATGGCCTGGTTTTATATTCTTAGGTTATTTAGATCTTCCTCTTGATCCCGTACATAGTTTTGGATACAGCATTTTCCTGGATTGATAGATTGCAAAGCTAGCATAGACCAATCCCTTGAATATCCTTTTTGCAGGCACTTATTTCGTTTATTGGTGCAAATCTTGGCAACTCCTTTCCGCTCTTGCTCATCAAATGATAAGTTAAAAGTGATTAAATTCAGCAGTGGATTCTTCTCTCTCTGTTCTTCTGGCATTTCTTGTTGCATTGAATTTTTTTTGCTAAGCTAGTACCGGCGGATGGCTTTCCAGCAATGCCCTCGTGTTAACCGAAGGCACTCGAAACAGCTTTTGCAATAGCAGTTTTCGCTATTTTATTGGAGAAGCCCTGGGCTTCTTAGGGGTTCTGAGGAATAATGCAATTGCCAATGCTAGCTTTCCCAAGCACGATAGGGTTGAAGTGCAAAATACACATGCAAAGGGGAAAAAACAAATATGGGCCGAAGTTTCAATTTCAGAACCATTTTATACATTCTTGGAATAGAAATTAAATATTGACATGTAAGATCTTCCAATAAATTTATGATCAGGTACGATAATATCTATATCCTTTTTAAAAACTTAAAAATAAGATGACTGGTCCTGAAGTACGTCTAGTTGCGCAAGAGCTCTGGCAGCCATGGACTTCATACGAATGCCTCCTTTTTGAGTAATCTCAACCAATGGCATGTGAGCAGAAGTGGCAAATTTCTGCTTAAAGTCAACCAATCTAAACATTTTTTCTAATGCCATCAGAGATTTCTCCTGCAAACTCAAACTAGGAGAGCTCAATAACTTTATAATTGGTTGTATGGCATTTACTTCAGCAAGCACCTTACTTCCGCTTTGAATTCTTTCTCCATTGATCAGTGTCAATAGTGCATCTAAGGAGGCTTCACACACTCCAGAATCCGGATCCCCTAGTAACCTTACCAGGGGCTCAAGGGCATTAGCCTCGATGATGCAGAATGAAGATTTGACAGTGCAAATGCCCAAATGTACTGGGCAGGATATTTCTGGTGATGTCAAGCAACAACAGAAATTTCCGTTCTTCACTGGCTTGCTTAGCTCTGAGGAGCTCTCTGAGAACTGCTTAAGAGAAATACCTGCATATCGTTTTACTGGAGCTGCCCCAGAGACTAGTAACTTGACAAGGATGGGTATAATATCAGCTGCTGCCACTTTCTTCTGCCACTCCCGATTCGTTGAAACAGTGAAACGGCAAAGAGCACGTGCAGCATTTTCTGTCAGGCTTGTCTTGTGCAATTGATTTCTGTTTCCATCTGCTAGGGTTGCTGCAATAACTTCAAGCAATCCTGCATCTAATAGCCATTGGGTGATCTGTGTATCAGGAGGGAGATTAGATATAATACCCATTGCAGCCACAACCTCTTCCATATCATTTGATGTTTCAACTATCTTGAGCAAGCTGGCAAGACATCTTTGACCCACATGCTCCAAGACAATAGTATCATTGCTTTCATCTTCAGTCAGACAGTGAAATAGCTTCACTGCATTTGCCCTCACTATGAGGTTATCAACCACACATAGTTGAACAAGCACTTGTAAGGCAGAAAGCTGGAATTTAAAGAAACTTTAAGGTGTCAGCCAGGATAATTAGATTCGAGATGGAAGTCTAAGTCTATCAGATCTGGTTTTGGTTTATATATGTTGGATAATACTCCCTCTACTTGTAAGCAACGATTTTTTATTGAAGTCTATCAAGTGCATCATTGAATTAGATAGGGATGAAATAAGTATTGCAAAGTTCGAACTCAATTACCTCCTACTCAAAATACTTCAGTAACTTCTAGGCTGTTTGATCTAAAATTTTTAACTTATTAAATCTTATGGTTTTATATTCATTGAATAACAAGCCAAACAGATGATTAGGATCATCAATATGTCATTGCTTCTAATGAATTATAATGGGACATTTTAGCAAATTTCTTTTGTGATGCAATGTCAGAGATTTTAGAAAAGCTAGTTTTATCAGTAGAAGAAGTGAATATATTTCATATTCATGCAGAAGGTTACTAAAAAAGCATTAGGAGTAAGCTAAAGCATATAATGCATGTTGCGTGCAATCATGAAATAAAACAAGACTCTTTTGGGCATCTATTGAAAAGTTTGTTTCAAGACGTATTTAAGTTGTGCAAAGCTTCTTAAAAAAAAAAAGTAAACTTGAAGAAAGGGCGTGCTAGGTGATAGGGTCCCATTTTTATAACATACTTATAATAGCAGGGGTCTATTCTTTTGTATATATTATAACATAGATGGACATTTTTTTCTATTTTAGTTAGGCTTTACTATTATTAGAAATTTGTACTTTTGAAAAGTGATACCATTTTACTAGTTTTAATGTCTGCTCCTGCTAGGCCTAAAAATATTAGTTTATTAGAAATTTGTACTTTTGAAAAGTGATACCATTTTACTAGTTTTAATGTCTTCTCTTGCCAGGCTTAAAAATGTTAGTAAAGCTTTTTAGTAGGGTATGAGTACTTTTCTGGATTAAAGCTCTTACTTACTACATTGTTTGATTATGATCGATAACATCTGTTATATATACATTACTTTCATGCATACACACATCATAATCTTATAATACTGTTAGAATTAATAAAAGTATACTATTCATTTTTCTATTTATGTTCGTATCCCTTATATTACTGTTGGCTTTCTTTTTTGTGCGTGTTGCTTACAAGTTTATGTTTTGTTGACTACCGTTGCGTGTGAATTAGGCTTACTTACTACTGTAGAAGTAGGACAGCAAACACTGCATGGTCTGTTTGTATACTAGAGAAAATCCCAGACCATAATAGTTAATACAAGAGCATAGGTTATTCTAGTAAGAGCAACCATGATACAACAAGAGGAAGTGAGCAAGAGGCTAGATAGCATGGAAGAAATCCTTAAGGGATTGTTCAAGCGGATGAATAATTTGGTCGCATCATCGATAAGGGTGGCTGAAGTCGAGGCCAATCATCAGGATATGAATGCTATGATGACTGAGATGGCTGAGAATTTCAATGTTATAATATAGACACTCAAAGAGGAAATGCACATGACAACCAATGAAGCAAAACGACAATTAGGGACTCAAGTGGAAGACTCGAGAAGACAAGTTAACACTTATGCCTTAACCAAGACCGTTGAGGAGTTGATGGTATAAGTAGCTATTTTAACTTAGGCTGTAAGGAATGCTCTTACGCCCACCCTACCCCCACCTCCACCCCCACATGTTCCTACTTATGCAGGACATTTGAAGATGTTTGAACCTAAGGCATTCATTGGCATGAGGAATGCTAAGTTATTGGAGACTTTTTATTTGATATGGAGCAATATTTTGCTATTGTGGGGACAAATGATAAGAGAACAATGGTCATCATGACAACAATGTACTTAACTAGTGATGTTAAGCTATGGTGGCGCATTAAGTATGAGGAGATCTAAAATGGTAATGCTCATGGCTGAAGATAATAAGTTATTTTACTTCTTATAAGGATTGTAGCCCTATGTTAGGAATAATTTGTAGAGGCAATGGGTTATGAACTTGGCTATAACACAAGCAGCAGTCGAGCGTTTGACTGATTACATTCACAACAATAAAGGGAAAAATGTGTCGACAAGATACGATGGTAGAAAGTTAGTCAAGTCGGGCAAACCCAAGGATGAAGTAATCTTAAGTTCAAGCAGTAGTAGTAGTAATACTGAAAAGGGTCAAAGGAAATCCTATAACTCTCATTAGCCTGGAAAGAGTAGGGCAACCAGTGAAGGTAAGAAGTCCTCATTCTTATGTTTGCTATGTAATGGCTCGCACAAAGTAGCTGAATGTCTATATAGGGTAGTACTCAATGTTATGGCACAAAAGGCAAAGAGTGTATGCCAAGATGAAGAGTTGAGGAGTGATGGAGAGGATTAACCTCGAATGGGCACGTTACACATATTATCAGCTGTTGAAAAGAGTTCCTTAGCGTGACGTAAGCCTAAAACCGATAATGAGTTGATGTATGTCCAATTGAGCATCAATGGCAAAAGTGTTAATGTATTGGTAGACTGTAGTGTTATACATAACTTCATTGATGTACTTGAGGTAGAAAGGTTGAGGCTGATGCTTGCTAAAGACATTAGCTAGATTAAAGCCGTTAACTTGAAGGCCAGTCCTATCTCAGGAGTTGCAAGAGGAGTGAAAGTGACGATTGGAGATTGGAGTGGAAATCTCAACTTCACGACTGTTCCATTAGACAATTTTAGCATAATCCTTGGAATAAATTTCTTAAGGTAGGCCAGAGTTGCTCCCGTACCAACAGCAGATTGCTTATTATTCATCGGTGAAAAGTTATGCTATGTGACAGTTTAGAGGAATAGGACAAACAACAATGGCAAGGAAGGAAAGAATATTTGGGCTATGATGCTATCAGCACTCCAACTGAAGAGAGTACTTAAACATCAAGAGCTGACTTTCTTGGCTGTCATTATAAAGAAAGAGGGAGTAAGAAAGACGGAAATACCGGGGGCAATAAAGAATATCCTGAAGGAGTATAATTTTGTGATGCCTGATAAGCTCCTGAAGGAGTTACCTTACAGACAATTGGTAGACCATAAGATTGAGCTAATTCCTAGTACCAAACCACCTGCCAGACCTCCTTACAGAATGTCGCCTCCCAAACTTGCTGAATTGAAGAAGTAGTTGGATGAGTTGTTAGACGCAGGCTTCATTCGACCCTCAAAAGCACCATACGAGGCTCCTGTTCTATTTTAGAAGAAGTAAGATGATAGTTTGAGATTGTTTATCGACTATTGAGCTCTAAACAAGTTGACAATGAAGAATCATTATCCAATTCCTCTAATTGCTGATTTGTTTGATCAATTAAGTGGGGCCAAGTACTTTACAAAGTTGGTTTTTCGCTCAGGCTATCATTAGGTTTGCATTGCTGAGGGTGATGAGCTTAAAATGATGTGTGTAACCCAATATGGCGCTTATGAGTTCTTGTTGATGCCATTTGGTCTCACTAATGTTCTTGTGACATCTTGTACCTTAATAAATAATATATTTTGTGAAAATTTCAATAAATTTGTTGTTGTCTATTTAGATAACATTGTTATGTATAGTAGGACATTGCAAAACCATGTGAAACACTTACGAATGGTTTTCAAGAAGTTGCGGGAGAATCATTTGTATGTGAAGCGCAAGAAATATTCCTTTACCCAAAAGCGCATCAACTTCTTGAGTCACGTTGTTGAAAAAGGACGGATCTAAATGGATATGACTAAGGTGGAAGCAATTAGGCAATGGTCAGTACCTAAGAGTATAAGAGAGTTGTAGTCTTTCCTTATACTCTCAAATTATTATAGAACATTTGTCAAATGATATATCTACTAAGTTGCAGCTCTTACAGATTTGTTGAAGAAGGACTAAACACAGTCATGGGATGAAGGATATTAGAGTGCCTTCGAAGAGTTAAAGTGTGTATTGACGGAGGAGCCAGTCCTCATACTTCCTAACATTTCTAAGCCTTTTAAAGTCTATACGGATGCCTCAAACATTGCATTAGGTGGAGTGTTGATGTAAGAGGATCATCTAGTGGCATATGAGAATAGGAAGTTGAATCAAATGGAATGCAGATTCTCAACCCAAGAAAAGGAGTTATTTGCAATTGTTCACTGTCTAAGGACCTACAAACACTCTTTGTCGAGATCAAAGTTTCTAGTGAAAACAGACAATTCTACTGCCAGTCATATATTGACTCAACCAAAACTTTCGGTCTCAGCCAAACAAGCTAGATGGCAAGAGTTTCTTGTAGAGTTTGATATGGAGAATGAGTATTGCAGTGGGCGGACTAATCAAGTAGTATATGCTTTAAGCAGGCAAGCTGATTTAGCTTTCTTAGCGCAGATTGCGCACCAATCGGCGAGTCGAATATCGATTTTAATTCAACAACAGATCAAGCAGCATATAGTTCAAGACTTGTTGGCCAAAAATCTTAAACAGTTAGTTGAGGAAGGGAAGACTCATAGATTTTAGGTAGAAAGCAATCTCATCTACATAAAGGAACATTGATTATATGTCTTGAAGGTGAGTAACTTAAGAAGGACACTCATGAGAGAGTACCATAATACTTTGTGAGCTAGACATCCTGGCTGGCAAAAGACATTAAGCTTGTTGAAGTAAAGCTATTATTGGCTAGATATGAAAGAGGATGTGATGAGTTATACAAAAACTTGTTTAATTTACCAACAAGACAAAGTTGAGAGGCAGAAGATCGCAGGCTTGTTAGAGCCACTTCCAGTGCTATCTCAACCACGGGAGAGCATCTCTATAGACTTTATCATTTTCCTACCAAAAGTGAGAGAGCACTTACCCATTTTTGTTGTTATTGACAAGTTTTTTAAGTATGCCACGTTCTTTCCTACCACGAAGAATTCAAGTGCAGATGAGACAACTTAGCCATTCTTCAAGCATGTAGTAAAGTTCAAAGGTGTGTCCTAGAATATTGTGAGCGATAAGAACACCAGGTTTACAGGGAAATTTTAGATAGAGTTGTTCCAACTCCTAAGTTCTGAGCTGAGCATGACCTCTAGCTACTATCTGCAAAGTAACGGGCAGGTAGAGAGATTCAAAGGTTTATTGGAAGAATACCTTCAACACTTTATCATTGCCAACCAGAGGAATTGGATTAGCTTGTTGGATATTGCTCAGTTTTGTTTCAATATCTAGCGGAGCTTTTCTTCTAATAAGAGCCTTATAGAGATTATCATGAGTCAATAACCACTATTATCCTATACAGTGGCCGCACCATATACCAGAAGATGCTCAAAAGCTTATTAGTTCATTAAGGATTGAAAATAAAATTCAGAAGTAGTGAAAGTGTACCTTAAGAAGGCTTTCAAGAAGATGAAGAAATGGGCAGATCAGAACCTTCAATCTAGAGAGTTTAATGTTGAAGATCAGGTTCTCATAAAGCTTCTTCTAAAACAGGTCAAATCATTAAGGAACAACGATAGAAGATCGATCTAGAAATACATTGGTGTAGTTCCTATCATCTCGAAGATTGGAAAAGCAGCTTACAAGGTCGATCCTCCTATGTGGTTGAAGGTTCATCAAGATTTTCATGTCAACGTCTTGAAGTCATACTATTTAGATATAGAAGACCTATCTCGCAATATATCTAAATGGTTGTATGTTAAGATTTGGTTTAACCTGAATTAAGCCATGCAAGATATTCTTGTAGAGCGAAGAATCAAAGAACCTGCCACTAGAGAAGAGCATGTAGAGTACTTAGTCAAGTGGAGAAGTCGAGGAGAATAAAATACTAGCTAGGATACTAAAGAAGACCTCAAGCCTTTATCTAGGAGAAAGTTAGCCTTGCCGACTAGAAAACCTTCGCCATCAAATTTAAGCTCCAATACATATTATCGAAGATGTTAATAGAATTAAGTGGGGGAAGATATTAGGGTCCTATTTTTATAACTTACTTGTACTAGTAGGAGCCTATTCTTTTGTATATATTGTAACATAGAAAGGGATTTTTTTTCATTTTAGTTAGGGCCTTACTACTATTAGAAATTTCCACTTTTATAAAGTGATACCATTTCATCAGTGTTAATGTTTTCTCTTGCTAGGCCTAAAAACATTTGTAAAGTTCTTTACAGGAGTATGAATACTCTTCTAGATTGAAGTTTTTATTCACCACGTCAGTTGATCATGACCAATGACACTTGTTATATATACATTACCCTTGTACACAAAACATTATAGCCTTGTAATACCTTTGGAATTAATAAAAGAGTGATATTCATTTTTCCATTCGCATTTGTATCTGTATCCCTTATATTGCTATTGGCTTTCTTTCTTGTTCATGTTGTTTACAGGTTTAAGTTTTATTGGCCAGTATTATGTGTGAGCTAGGCTTACTTACTACTGCAGAAGCAGGATAATAAGCGTTACACGGTTTGTTTGTGTACTAAAAAAAGCCTCGAACCATAATACTATAGATCTCTCAAAAAATTTGAAACAAAATCTTTGCATATGTTGGAAATGTAGTAATGTGGTAGAGACTAGAGATTCAAGTCAAGAATGAGAAGGGAATGACCTAAAGAATTAAGTTGACGCTAAATGCATTTGATAAGGATCTTATTCATATGGATCTCATAGAAGAAATGAGTTCAAATCAGACAGAATAATACATAAAGATGTAGCCAACCACCTAAAACTATAAAGAAACTTGTAGAACCATGCAATTCTTTAGACTTGCTACAGCTTAAAAGTATGGATGTTAACAAGACCATATACCTGCCTCAACTTCACTATGATGTCTGAACCATTTGGAGATGTGCACATTGCATGGAATGTTTGAAGAATGCTTTCTTGCACTTCTGGTCCTGTCAAGGATACTAGACAGAAGAGCTTGAAAATATCATCATCTGATTTAAACAATGAGGCACATTGCATATCAGCTTCCTTGGAACTGGCCGATAAGGCAATGTGCATTATTGTTGCTGATACATGTTTCCTCAAAGCAGGCGATGACAGGCTGTGTTGATAAAGAATTTCAAATAATGGTGCAACAGCACCATCTCTAATCATCTGCAGTCCATTTGTTGGCAAACTAGAAAGATGTTGAAGGGCTTTTGCAGTTACTGTCTTCATTTCTAAATTGCCATGTGACAGAATCTGCAGAAGTGGCCTCAGTGCACCATTGTTAACAAGAGACAACTTCTGGCGTTCAGTCAAGTCAATTTCTGATAGAGTTCTTGCCATGATTATTTGAACATCCTCTGGCCCTGCATCAATAAGCTTTGTGAATACCAAGCTGGTAAAGTATTTTATTTTTTCTATTTTGCATAGCGCAATGAACTCATATGCAATCAGATTGATGGACTGGAGGATGTATTCCAAAAAATTCAGGCCCTAATGACAATTTTAAAATCATATTAATATATCATAATATTTATACAGTTTTGAAAGACATCCATCTAAGCACCTGAAGACAGGAGGCTCAGCAAGGGTTTGAAATAGTTGGCTTTAGCCATCTGTATCACATTCTCATATCTGGAAGAAAGTTTTTCCAGAAGCTCCCTCGCCGATGCTGCTATTTGCTTATCTTCTTCAAGTGACATAGTCACAAGATAAAATATGCAACCTTGAATATTTCCAATAACCTCTAGCACCGGGCTACATTTTGACAGCTCCACCAATAACTGGACTGCCAATGTACTTTCCTCAATTTGGCGAGAGAGAGAACGAACAGTAAATTCAAGTGCCATGTTTGATTTGCAGATCTTTTCCTGTCAATAAAGAGCAAAAAGAAAACGACAAAAACTAAGTTTAAACATCTTTGGGTAGAAATTTAAGTGTAGGTGTTAAGTAATAGATCTAAATGTCTATACATCATTTCCAAGTTTAAACTTTTATATTAGATGGCTACAGTGTTAAATTCAACGTGGTTTACCTTTGAATTCCTGCAGTATCTTTTCACCCATTTACTTGACAGGCTAAAAGTTTTCGTCCATAGATCAAGGGAAGTGTTAATTAATAAATCCAAAAGGCGATGCTATATTTACAATCTTAAGCTTTTCAATCAGACATATATGCTGACATGGAGCTTAGGGAAAGGAAAAGACAAAAATCAGATATGATGGAGTTACCGCAAGACAGTAATTGCAGGCAGAGAGCAAAAACACCCATAAACAAGGAAGAAATGATCGCAATTGAGAAGGGGTAAAGAAAAACACCTTATTCTCATTGCTGTCTTTGGCAAGAATCTGAAGTATAGCAAGACTAAGCTCTCTGATTTTACGATTTTTAGTTGCAAGAATTTCGACAAGAACCGGGATGTAATTCTCAAACACAATCCATTCCCTGTACTGCTCCCTTTCCATGCATACTGTCCTTAGTTTTTCCAGGCACTCTAGTACTTCATCCTCATTTTTCAACTGAAGCTTCTCTTTAATGGAACTAATGTTAACCATGACATTCCACTCCTTCCATTCCTCAATCAGTCGACGCAGAGTTCTGTTTGGGCGTAATACAAAACTTTGCAAGAGCACACCAGTCAGAGGACAGGTTTTATTCCCCGAAGCAAACCATCCCTCTATGGCGCTTCTATCAAACGTCTTGCCAGAGGAAACATCGACAGGATCTGCCATTATGTCTAAAGTGATGGGGCAGAAAAATGAATCGAGAGGCTTTAGAGGAAGCCGGCTTAGTGTACTTTTTTTCTCTAAATACTTCTTCTCTTTATCCTCATAAGACAGCATGATTTCAGCCTTCTCAAGGAATGGAACAATCTGTTCCACCGGTAACTCCTCTTCCATATTTTTCCTCACCTCAGCATCTTCGATTTCCTTCTTGAACTCTTTGAATTCCTGCTTCAAAACCGAATGCTTGGCTGATGTCCCGATAGCATCTGCAATCTGAACCATCAAACTATCTGCATTAGATGAATTACCAATTTGCTCTCTCGTTCTGCACTTTAATTTCATCAAAATTTCATGCTCAGCTGCAGCAACTTGAAATTCAGCATCTAGCATAACCTTGCCTAATTCAAGCATGTCCTCCCGTTGCTTCATCCACTCCAAATCTTCTAAAACCGCCAAAAGGGTAAGTGCACGACCGATCTCTTTTGTGCGTTCCTGTAAGCATTTAAGGATCTTTCGCGAATTAAGCAAAAGGTAGATCTTATTCCTTCTCCTGCACTCTGAAGCAAGTTCCTTAGACTCTTCAATTTCCCGGTTGAGAATCTGTATAGCATTTTCCAATCTCTCTGGACAACTTACAGTTTGCTTGGCTAACTCCTTTAGCATGAATTCAGCCTTCTCCAAGTAATTCGAGAATCTTTTAAAACTTTCTTTCTGTACTTCAACTTCATTGACCGTAATTATTGTGTCAAATAAAGTCTTTATGGTTGGAGAGAGTGCTTCAGATGCTGGAATAGGGTAGGAACTAGTAGCTACATGACTCGTATCTGTTTCCATCCTGTTGCTTTGAGAAAAATTATAATAGACCAGACTTCAACTCCCTCTTGATTAAGATAAGAATATCAATCGGACGTGAATCTCAAGCTCTGTGCTGCATTATCACAAAAAGATTATGGGTAGGGATTTGGACAAGATTCATCGGTAAAAGGGTTGTCTCACGATGAAACAATATGGTCATCCCATAATTTTTTCTTGGCAAACAAACATGTCAGATACACGGCTTGACTCAAACTCACCTCCAGCACAAGGTCAAAGACCTCCGGTGGATGATGGTGAACCTCTGGAATTTCTGCAAGTAATGAATGAACCCAGAATTTTCCTTTTTTGTTTTCTTGGGACTCGAAAATTCGAGGCATTAAATTTCCAGGAAAATGTGTATCTATCATATCAGAAAATATTTTACTTGAAATTTACGTGTATATAAGTCTATATGTAAATATGGTCGTTGTTGCCGGTTGCCATTGCCATCATTGTCCATGTTCATTTTATATTTGATTGACTCGTGTTGTTTTCTAAGTCTTTCAAGTTGTCAATTTCGAGTCAATTCATCAGTTGTTGCATGTAAGAATGGAAACCAACCTGTCCTATCGGTGTATCAACCAAGACTTTTATTTGTATGGAAAAAGTCAATCGAGACAAGTGGCTCCTGTTAAAGAAAAAGATAAGAATGATGTCTGTTTTGAAAGTAATTAAATATAAATAAATGATGTTCTTAAAATGCTTGATATAAGGAAAAGTTATACTAAAATGTATGGATATTTAAGAATAAGTTTAGATAAAAAATTAATATTTTTAAAATTTTAAATAAGTAATCAAGTTTTAATAAGTAATTAAAATAAAAGATTATCGTTACAGTACTATTAGTTATATATGATGTGATCGTTAATTATTACGTCGAGCCAGGTATAAATGTAGTACTAACATAAATAAGAAAAAAAAATTTATAAAAAATGAAGAACAATTCAAAAATAATTTTTTAAGAAAGGAAAAATAGCAAAAAATAAAACTAATAGAATAAACAATAATACTAACAAGTGTTTATATAATCACAATATTATAGTTATATAACTTAAAATATTTATATGATAAATTAAAAATAAAAGAAAATTTAGAATAATAAAAAATGCAAATAAATTAAAATAAGGGAGAAATTAGATTAGCCATTATATTGCTTGGTGGGTCACTACTCACTTTAAAAAGTAGATTGTTTGACTTATTAAGTGGCCATGAGTAGCTGCTCATTGTCAGGGGATGGTCAAGCAAACCCCTCTAGCCGTGGATTACTATCTATAACTAAGATTTAAAAAGAAAAAAGGGAAATCCAATCTAGCGATATGATCAGATTTTTTTTTTTAAGTAAGAGCAATCATGAGTGACCACCTACAGCTGGTTGCATTACAGCTAATTGAGTAGCGCAACCACCCCTTACTTGTAGGTGGTTATTCACAACTGTTTAATGAATTAAATGATCTACTTTTTTAAGTGGGTCACGACCTATTAAGCAACCATCCTCGATCTTAGAGTGGTTGGTTTTCTTTTTTTTTAATTGCATTTCTCTCTCTCTCTTTCTCTTTCTCTCTCTTTAATTTTATTCAAATTTCTTTTAAATATTCAAATTAATTATATTAACATGTGTGATATTTAAAATATTATATAATTTTTTTCATTTCTTTTTTTAAAGTTTTTTCAAAAACATATATTTTTATTTTTTAAGATTTTTTTTTTGTAATTTTATATGCTTTTTTTTTTCAATTTTTTTGGATTTAAAGATATACGCAAAATTTCACATGAGTGCTATGTCACCTCTTTGTTTATGTCATGTGATATTTAACTGCCACATAACGTGTACTTAGCACTTTTATAATGACGATCTTTTATATTAACTTTTTACTGAAATATTGATATCTTATTTAAACTTTTTGAAACATTAATCTTCTATTTGAACTTACCTTTAAATATTAATACCCTTTATTGTAATTTCCCCTCTAATCTAGTATAAGTTCGTACTATGACTTGATTTCAAATTGCTAAGTTATTCACTCTAGGGTACAAAAATGTCCAACTTAAAATCACAATGAAGTGGAACTTAATATGAGATAGAGGTGTTGGTTGAAGTTAATTAAAGATTATGATTTAGAATCCTATACCACTCAAGTAATAGGAATGTTGTAGTAGATGCCTTGAATTGGAAGAGACATGGAAATTTGGTTACTCTCATAACATTGTAGAAATACTCAATAGAGGATATGTATAGAATAGAACTGGAAATCTTGAACCAAGAAGTGGGAGATTGCTTAGTGAGTTTGTGTATATAGCCTACCTTAATGACAAGCAACATAAGAGTATGATGAAAATATTAAGAGGATAAGGGGATAGATACAATAAGACTACATGATATAGTTTAGGCTTGATGCTAAGGGTACAAGGAGATTCAAAGATAGGTTATGTGCACTAGTGAAATCACACTAGAAGAAAGAAATCCTAAAAAAGGCACTATGTACTTCAAGTATTCCATGTAGTCTAGAGGTATTAATATGTATAAGGATTTGAAAACTCGCTGTTAGTAGAATAATATGAAGTGGAAGTTCACATGATATGCATTTAGATTCTTGACATGCTAGCAAATTTGAATAAAACATTGAAGGTTGGTTGGTGAACTACATCCTTTGTCTATACTTGAATAAAAATGGTAGCATATCACTATTGACTTCATTACAAACTCTTCTTAAGATAGTGTCAAATAAGGAGTTAGTACGAATTATTATGAATCACTTAACATTAGTCAATGCATTTCATAGCTATTAAGATAAGGTATTCTCTAGAAAAGTTAGCTTAACTATACATTTAAAGAAGTGGTAAGATATTTGGGATATCGGTATCGATAGTATCTAATAGAGACATTAGGTTCATCGGTAGATTCTAGAGGAGTCTGCATGATGCCTTAGACATTAAGTTCAATTTTTGTATAGCTTTTCATCCTAGAAAGATGGATAGTTAGAAAGAATAATATATAGTGTTTAAAAGATATGCTAAGAGCCAGCTATATAGACTTCAAGGATAATTAGATGATACTTACCTTTGATAGAGTTCTTATTCAATAATAGGAACCAAGTGATGGTTGAATAGACTATGAAGCTTTTATGGTAGAAAGTATAGATCCATAGAACATTAGTAAAATATTAGGATAAGGTTGGCAAAATACAAGTGTTAGGCCTTGAGCTTATGTAGAATGGAATTAGTAAAGTACGAATACTTAATCAAATAATATGTTGAATGCTCAGACTTGCCAAAAAAAAAAAAAATTATGTATATAAGATGTAATATCTCCTAAAGTGTAAAGTAAAAAATCATGTATTCCTGAAAGTATTACATACTAAAAGAGTGGTGAGGTTTAAAATAAATGTAAAGCTAAGTATTAAATATATTGATCCATTTGAGATCTTGGAAAAGGTGGACAACATAGCTTATAGACCAACCCTTCAACCTAACTTAGCTAGCACACATAATTTATGTCATACATCGTAGTTAAGAAAGCATATAGTCGATCCATATCAAGTGGTGGCTTTGGAGTTGTTAGATGTGTAACTTAAACTTATAAGAATAGAGTATCCTATAAAGATCTTAGATATGAAATAACATGTTCTAATGGGAGAACAATCAAATATGTTAAAATTTAATGGAGCAACCATAATGAGAGAGAAGTTACATAGAAGGTAGAAGAAAATATAGGGAACAATTATCTAAAGTTGTTTTAAAGTTTAGGTAACTTTCAAGCATGAAAGTTTCTTTTTTTCTTTTTTGAGTTAATGTTACAAATGTTACCTAAAATTTTTTAAACTATGGACTATAATTTGAAAAGATTAATTTATTATCTAATCAAAGTTTTTGTAGCCATTTTTACTACCTAAACTAGCTCTATTAAGTTTTTATTAATGTGGACAATAAGATAAATAAGGAATTGAATGTTTTGACTACCCTATGGTTAGGGGGTGGCCAGCAGCCAACACACACACACATACACACAAAACGCTTAATTGTCCATTTCTTAGCACTAGAGTGGCAAAAATAGTTGTTTAAGGTGAAATGGGCTACAATTCACTTTGAAAAAGACAATTATGGGTTAATTTCAGATTCATCCTTTTATTTATATCAGTAAATAGATTAAACATAGTTAGTTTAGGCAGCAAAAATGACCACAAAAACTTTATTAGGTAGCAAAATGATTTCTTTTTTAAGTACAGGTAATAAATTGAACATTTTGACAAAGTTTGGGTACGTTTGTTACTTAATCCTTTTTTTTTTTTCCTTTTTTAGAGTGGTGATAATTGATATCATTGGTATAACTCTTAGGTGAACTCTTGGTAATCCATTGGTTGTGAGTCGCTTTGTACCTGCAAAAAGTCACTTGTGGTGTTACTAGTAACGACCCTTAAATGCTCAAGTTAGTTAAGAGAGTATTTGAATTGTAGAGAATATAAGAGTTTGTGGGTTGAGAGAGTTCCTAAGAGGTTTTAAGATCTTTTACTTGCTGGATCCCTTTTCTATTTATAGGTTAAGGGGGCTCACCTATTTGGACATGTGATTAGTGATAAGAATCACGCTACTCGGCCTTTAACCCGTAGCTAAGCCTGAGGGCTGGAAGGCCTGGCAAGGTAGATTTTTCCACTCGAGCTAACTCCTGTCGAGACCGAGTACTTCTTTGCTAAGTTACTCTTTATGTCGAGTTGAATGATTGCCTATCTTTCTGTAATGCACCAAGTTGCAGATTACTTACTTGCGCTCCAGCTAACTAATGATTCGACACCTCCCTTATTGAGAAGCCAAGATAGCAAGACTCCAAACTGACTCGACCACCCCTGTTCAGATAAGTAAGTTGGCTGTACTTTTTGTCTACATATTTAAATAACATCACCAATACAGCATCGCTACATGTATAGAATCATATGTAAAATCTGTTGCACCAATGATTGTTTTCCTTGTATATTCATTTTTACACTTTTGTATTTTGTACATTACTTCCTTAAGAAATACCCTTTTTGTCTTTTCCCTTTAGGTAAGTTGCCTTAAGTTATAGGTATAAATACCCCTTATGCTTGTATCAGAAGGCAGATTATTATTAATATACTTTAAGTATTTTCATTCCTTATGTAAACACTATTTGTTTACTCTCAACATCACTTTTATCCTAACGCTTGAGCAAGGCTAGGTGGCGAGTAACCTTATCAGACCAATTTGTGCATTATATCGAATTGTGTCATGAGTTCTCAAAAGTTTCATTAGTATATCATATCCTTTGGAGCTATTCGTAGATTTTTGCTTACCCTTCATTCACATTTGCCTTTTTGCACATCCCCCACTGCTTCTTCGAGCTTTCTGTAAGCTTAGACCCATCCAGTGACTGACCATGTCTGTTCTTGCTTATGGTTCGCATCATCTTGGTATTAGAGCGAAGGTTTTGGTTAAGTTGACGTTTGTTTTCGAAGTTCTGGTTTTATTCTGTTTTATACATGTGAAATAGAGCAAGTTACTATATTCATCTTAGCTGCTGTGTTTGCTAGCTATTAATTTCTTGAAATGTTTGTTTGAGCTTTAAATTTGTAAAGAAAATGATTGACCCAAGTGTGAATGCTAGTATGGGAGATGACAATAGTAGAGTTGTCTACCATTGTCGATAGTCTCAAGGAACTCCAAGAAGTACAGATGAGAGACTGGGTGAGGTGGTTAACCTCTTGGTAAATTTGATCTAAGTTGATCATACATTGGCTTGCTGAACCTCACTAAGGCTAGGCAAAACACCTTATAAGCTGCTCAACCTGTTAGAGATTAGAACTTAGCTCGACTAGTTCAAGGTAGAGGAGTAGGCGGACGAGTAAGACGAAAGATAGACTTCAGGGAACTGGATGAAGAGGATGAGGATGAGGAAAAGGAAGAGGAAGAGGAAGAATGCTTTGAAGAAGAGTACATACGAGTTCCAAAAGCATCTGATCATGTAAAGCTTCAAATTTCAAGCTTCAATGGATTTGGGAATGCTGATAAATATTTGGAATGAGAAGAGAAGGTGGAGCGTATTTTTTAATATTATCAGTATGAGGATATCGAGAAAGTGAGAATTGCTGTTATCAAGTTCTTCAGATATGCCGCCATGTGATGGAAGAATTTTCAAGCCATGAGGAGGCGAGAGGGCTACTAAGAGATTAATACTTAGCCCAAGATGAAAAGAATACTCAAAAACAAGTTCGTGCCGGAAACTTATCTTCATGATACCTTCACTCGACTTTAAGAGCTGAGATAAAGAGGCTGAACAGTTGACAAGTAAGTTCAAGAATTTCAAATGCTTACGGTCCATTGCAAAGTGGAGGAACCACCAACTTGAACAGTCTTAAGATTCATTACTGGATTAAGAGGTGACATTCGAGACATTGTGGAACTCTAATGATTTACTACAATAAATGAGGCCATCAAAATAGACTAGTGAGTAGAGGTAAAGAAGGAGCCAAGTATTGGCCAAGATACCGACTAGCTGACTTAGATAAGCGAGTCAACGAGCTTAATTGAGTACTAAGCTGAGCCGAAAGATAGATATACGAGCCGATTAGAGAGGCCGACCTGACGGTAAAGTGCTAACTCAAACTTATGAGAAGGGATAAAGGTCAAGCAAGAAGACGAGTTAGATTAAGTGTTTCAAATGCCAAAGGTTTGTACATATGGTCGCTCAATGCCCGAACTGAAGGACTATGATGATTAAGGGAGACGTTTCGAAGCTAGAGGTAGACAATATAGATGAGAAACTTGAGGAGGAGGCTACTGCTAAGAAAGAAACTACCCAGAAAGAACTAGTTGAGGAAGACATGTTTGTTGAGGACTTGGATTAGTTGATCATGGTTATCCAACTCACGATGAACATGGAACTCTCATGAGAGGATGATCAAAGAGAGAATTTGTTTCATACCATCCGTAAGGTGAATAATTAGGCATGTGCCCTTATTATGGATAGTGGAAGTTGCACCAATGTGGCATCGACCGATTTTATTTCAAAATTGAAGTTGCTGACTATTGTACATCCAAAGCTGTACAAGTTGCATTGGTTGAGTGAGAAAAGAGCATTGCATGTCACTTAATAGATACTACTAATGATTGCTATAGGGAATTACTTTGACCAGATTCTCTGCAACGTACTGCCCATGTATGCTTCCCATGTATTGCTAGGTAGGTCGTGGCTATTTGATAGGAGAGTTATCCATAATGATTATAAGAACACGTACATGTTCGAGAAGTATGACCGGAAGATTACATTGAACCCAATATCATCAAGAGAAGTTAATAAATTGTGGACAAAACTTGCTTGTGAATCAAAGAAGGCTTTAGTAATGAGTAGAGCCAAGCTTCGAGAGGCCATTAATGTTGATGAGCTGACCCTTATGTTGGTCAAGCACCTATTAGAAATGAAGGAGTAGGATGAACTATCCCAGGAAATCAAAGAGTTACTCGATGAGTATGCTAACCTGTTTCCAAAACAGTTACCCGAAGGGTTGCTCTCAACTCAAGGCATAGAGTACATCATTGACTTAGTACCCAGTGTAGCATTACCAAATAAGCCAGCCTATCGGATGAATCCTGAACAGGCTTCTAAGCTCCAATGTTAAGTTAATGAGTTGCTGGAGAGAGGATATGTCATAGAAAGTCTCAGCCGTCTCAACCCTTATGTTGTACCATCGCTTTTAGTGTCGAAAAAGGATAGGACCTAGTGGATGTATGTTGATAGCTGAACTATGAACACAATTACAATCAAATACAGGTATCCTATTCTTAGATTAGAGGACATGTTAGATGAGCTAAGTGGAACCAAGATCTTTAGCAAGATTGATCTAAAATCTGACTACCATCAAATCCGCATAAGACTAGGAGATGAATAGAAGACCGTGTTTAAAACTTGGCATAGACTCTATGAGTGGATGGTCATGTCATTTAGCCTGTCGAATGTCCCAAGCACTTCCATGAGATTGATGAACCACGTATTAAGACATTTGATTGGAAAGTATGTCATAGTGTACTTTGACGACATACTAATCTACAGTAACGACATGTTGAGTCACTATGAGCATCTCTAAGTCGTATTAGATATTCTCCATGTTGAGAGACTATTCAACAATCTCAAGAAATGTTGCTTTTGCTAAGAGAAAGTGGTATTCTTGGGCTACGAGTCAATAGAGGAAGCTTACGAGTGGATGACAAAAAGATCCGAGCAATTGTAGAGTTGTTAACTCTTGCTACTTTTGCTAACGTGAGAAGTTTCCATGGACTGGCTTTATTCTATAAACGATTCATCAAGAATTTTAGCACTCTTGCTGCATCACTTACTGAGCTCATGAAGAAGAACACCGACTTTCGATAGGAGAAAGGGAAGAGAGGAGCTTTGCCTAGATAAAAGAGAAATTGACCTCTACCCTGGTGTTAATCCTACCTAACTTCGAGAAAATATTTAAGCTGGAATGTGATGCATTAGGCATTGGAATATGCACTATCCTAATGCAGGAAAGCCGACCAATTGCCTTCTACAATGAGAAACTCCAAGGACCACAGTTGAATTACTCTGTATATGACAAAGAACTCTTAGTGTTGATCAGAGTACTGCAAGTATGGCAACACTATCTACTGCTAAGAGAGTTTGTCATATATACTGACCATGAGTTGCTAAGATACCTCCGAAGTTAGACTAAGTTATTGAAGCGATAAGCAAGATGAGTTGAATCCCTTGAAGGATTCAATTTCATGATTAAATACAAGCAGGGAAAGAGTAACGTAGTTGTAGATGCTCTTTTAAAGAGACATACGCTTTTAATCGAACTGTAGATTGGGTTGTTTGGGTTTGCAGGTATCAAAGAATAGTATTCTAAGGATACACACTTCGGACCCATAATTTTGTGATGTGTCGATGGAAGGACAGTAGACAAGTATCATGTGGAGGATGGCTACTTGTTCTGAGATGGAAGATTATGTATGCTGACTTGTTCCCCGAGGGAGCTATTAATTAAGGAAGCCCACGGTAGAGGACTGTCCGGACATTTTGGGGAGAAAAGAACATATGAATTACTGAATGGTCAATTCTTTTGGCCGAAAATGAGGAGAGATGTGTATCGAGTTGTTGAAAGCTATGTCGTATGTAAGAAGGTTAAGTGTTAAGCTAAGTAAGGGAAAGAAATGCCTTTGCCTATCCCAACGAAACCGTGGATTGAATTAAGTATGGACTTTATTCTTGAACTATCACAAACTACTTAAGGTAAAGATTCTATAAAGATTGTCATGGATCGATTTAGCAAAATGGCATACTTTGTGCCCTACTCTAAAACTAATGATGTTTCGGCTATTGCTTCTTTTTTCTTGTAGGAGATTATGTGGATACACGTCGTATCGAGAAGTGTAGTCTCCAACAGAGACTCAAAGTTTTTGAGCAATTTCTGGAGGACCATGTGGCATTGGATGGGGACTAAACTACTATATAGTACTTCCTATCACCTTCAAACTGATGGCCAAACAGAAGTGGTTAATCGCACTTTAGGATTACTACTTTGAACTGCAGTAGGCAAGAACTTGGGTTATTGGGACATCTGCTTACTAGTGGTTAAGTTCGCTTATAACTGGATAGTGCATGACACTATTAAGCAGAATCCCTCCAATGTGGTCTATGGTTTCAATCCTGAATTGCCTTTCGATCATACTCCTATACCTGTACTTACGTAAGAGGACCCTAACGCCTTAGCTAGAGTACATTCTCTTAAGCACATCTATGACAAAGTCACTCGGCACATCGACTAAGCTGCTAAATGAATGCGAGAGAAGATCAAGTGTAGGACGGTTAAACAATTCTAGCAAGGAGACTTAGTATGGCTACACTTCAATAAGGAACGATTTTCGAGTAAGAGGAGGAACAAATTATTTACTAGAACTGAAGGATCATTCAGAATCCTCCAGAAGATTAATGATAACGCCTACAAATTGGAGTTGCTTAAGGACTATGGGGTTTCTGACACTTTTAACGTTGCTAACCTCAATCCATATCACCCCGACAGAGAGCTGATAAAAAACCATTTGAATTTGATCCCAAATCTAATACAACTTGGAGGGAATGATAGGAATTGGGCTACTAAGCCTTTGACCTGCAGCCAAGCCCGAAGGCTTGAAGGTCTGGCAAGGTAGATTCTTCTACTTGAGCCGACTCTTACCAAAGCTAAGTACTTCTTTACTCAGTAACTCTTTATGCCGAGCTGAGTGATTACCGATCTCTTTGTAATGCATCGAGTTGTAGATTACTCACTCGTGCTCAAGCTGACCAATGATTCGGCACCTCCCTTGCCAAGAAGTTAAGATAGCGAGACTCCAAACTGACTCAGCCAACCTTGCTTGGACAAGCAAGTTAGCCGTACTTTTTATTCACATCTTCTAACGGCATCACCAATACAGTATTAACGCGTGTACAGAATCATGTATATAATTTATTGCACTAATGATTGTTTTCCTTGTATATTCATTTTTACCCTTTTGTATCTTGTACATTAATTCCTTAGGAAATGCCCTTTTTGTCTTTTCCCTTTTGAGCAAGTTGCCCTAACTTATGGGTATAAATACCCTTTGTACTTGTATCAAAAGGTAGATTATCATTAATACACTTTAAGTATTTTCCTTCCTTGTATAAACACTATTTGTTTACTCTTGGTATCATTCTTATCTTAACCCTTGAGCAAGCTAGATAGTGAGTAACCTCACCGGATCAATTCATATGTCATATCAAATTGTGCCGTGAATCCTTGGAAGTTCCATTGATGCGTTATATCCTTTAGAACTGTTCATGGGTTTTTGCTTACCCTTCATTTGCATTTGCCCTTTCATATATCCCCCATCGCTTCCTCTTCGAGTTTTCTGCAAGCTTGGACCCATCTAGCAATCGGCCTTATCTATTCTTAGTTGCGGTCCACATCATACGAGAGAAGACTAGCTGAAACGAAGTCCAAGGAAATAACGATGTCAGTGTAAGAAAAGACTTTCACCCTTTTATCGGTTGGTAGGTGTATAGAGGATAGGCCTATCCCATTAGCAAAGGGTGGACACCTTAGCTTGGCGGCTAGTTTGTAAACTATGTGTTAAGCAATCATTTAGCATTTAATGAGGAGAAAGAGGAGGCAAGGAGAGGAAGGGAAGGTGAGTTTGGTTACACTAAATGGTAAGCTTCTTGAAGGCTACCCTGAGCAAGAGGTAAGCTCTTTCCGTATTGCCAGAAGGTAGGGCTTAGGCACCATAGGAAAGGACTTCCAAAGTGCTCGAGGTTCGACTAAGCTAAGCAGATAGGGTTAGAGTGTATGCCGAGCTAATCTTTATACATGCTCAGAGGAGTTTAATACCATGTTAGCCGAGCACTCAGGTAGGCTTGGGCTTCTAAAGCCTTGAGTTAAAGGATGACAATCAACACTTGCCCCTTTACTCCCCTTGGCATTGGAGCGAGAAGGAGGGTATTAAGTATTCGAGCTTAGGAGGTCAAAGCCTCGATGAGATAGCCTATAGGAAGAAGTGTAGTGTGAGTAACCTCAGGAACTCAGGCATAAGGAATTGTTGAGAGCCTTCTAAACAAAATGTTTGAAATGACTTCTACGTGTGATATTTTTCAATACTATCTTTTCTATAAACAATGATGGCACCTAGAGAAGCATGTTAAATGTGTGGCTATTAATACACCTAGGTAAACATTGTAACCAAGGATTAATGATGGTATTAATGGTTACTCTTTACTACGATCCTACCCCCTCTATTGAATGGGTTGGTAGCAACATGTAGATGGCTTAAGATTTCCTTCTATTGGTTATATAAAGGCCAAATGGGGGTAATTAATATGATTCGAGGTATCAACCTAACAAAATATTGAAGCCTAGCTAATTCATTCCTTACCTAGACATCTCATTTGATTACTTTTTTTGCTTATTTTATTTAGACTTTCTCTTTCTTGTATTTTTCCTAAATTACCCTTACATTTATTTTGTATTTACAAGAATGCCACTAAGGTATTCTTTTATTCTTTTTATTTATAGGTTTGCCACTATGTATAAATAGAACATATGTATAGGGTTTTAAGAGACTTTAGCATATTAATGAAAAACCCTTGAGACTTTTTCTCTTGAAAAACTCTCTTCTATAGGCTCTTATCAATCCTTTTAGTAAGGATTGTGGCAAGTAATCCGATCACTTGGACTAATGCGTCACATCTACCAATTAGTAGGCTGCGTAGTCTCATTGGTGCATTATATCCAGCTAGATAGCTCAGAATTTACTAAACCCACCCCCCCCTTTTTTTTCTTATTCTTGTTTTTTATGGTGCCTTTCTATGTGTCCGACCTCAGAGACACATTGGCTTCGTTGGTATCAAAGCACGATTCCGATAAGTGATTGTGTGATGTTGCTGTAAAGTTTCGTTTCTTATTGTTGCTAGTAGCTGCTTTGTCTGTTATGTGGTTATTGCAATGTATTGAGGTTGCTGTTTATATGAGAAGAATTGATTTCTAGCTTACTACGTGATTTAAAGAGATTTATTCTTATCATAGATGTAGCTGATAATTGGAGTTCCTATGACTAGAACTATTATTTTATTTTGGATTGTTCTACACTACTCACACTTGACACATACCCCCATAAAGCATTATTCTGGCCATTAAAAGGGGAAATCAGTGATTGAGGGTTTTGGTAGTAGCGGCATGAAGTTTTATTGAGGTATAATCATAAGGGTTTCTTTGGGTGTGTATTGTTACTTTGTACCATTAGGATTGTAAGTATGTTAGTAGCGGCTACCAAAGTTTATGTCTAGGTGATTATGGTATGAGTGTTGTGATTGTGTTTAGTAGCTAATTAAAAAAAAGAAGAAGAAGAAGAAGACAAAAGGAAGAATCGGATGAAGAGCATTTATGTGTGAATCAAGTTTCAACAGTAGTCAAAAGGGATTGCCTTGTGCATATATGTTTTTGTTGAAAGTAATAAATAGTCATTGGGTGTGAAATTATTGTAGCATGCGAACATCAAGCGATGTTACAAGTTTGAATGGGAAATGTCTGCTTTATTGATAAATGTATAGTAGTTCAATTAGGGTTTTCGTATGGTTGTAGTAGCTTCCTAAAGTTTGATTTGTGTGGGTCTATAGGTTTGGTTGTAGCCATTGCCAGAGTTGTGTTAATAGGTTCATGTGGCTTGCAGGTACAGTCATTAATAAGCGGTTGTACGGCATCTGATAGTGGGTTGTCTTATGTGCAGTGGCCAGCGCCCGTTGTGCAATGGTGTGCAGTGGCGATGCTAGTTGTAGGATGTTATTCAATTGCTCTTCGAAGTATTGGAAGTTTGTGACTGCTAGTGTTATGTTTGTTGGAAGTGATCCTAAAGTGTAGAGTATTGCTGTAGTTCAAGTCGATTTAAACCAATAGTGCTTGCCGTAATTGCAAGTTGAGAGTTGGTGTTAAAGTTGTAGTGTCTGTGTAATAGTGTTGCGCAAATCTGTATTGAATAAAGTTGTGCTCGGAAGAAGTGTTTGTGTCGTGCCTATGCTGTACTGCTGTGTTGAAGTGTCTGAGCTTAGAGCTGTTGCAATCCGAAGTGGTGAGCTGAACTTTAGTGTTGCCGAGTTGAAGTGTCAAGAGTGCTGTCATGTGAAACTTGTACTGTGTAAGTGCAGTCAAACAAGTGGCCACGAGTACCGAGCCGAGTTTTCATACTCCTAAGGTTACCCGGCTTCCTTCTGGAATTTGGTTCGAGTTTGTTGTGTAGTGCACAATTGTAGAACTGAGTTGTTATGTTCAACACTTGCCAAGCTGAACAAGCGAGGAGTCTGAGCTACTGGTTTTTTGAACTGTTGCAAGCTCCATCTAACGCTGAGTCGACCAAGTTTAGTGCTAGTGTATGAGTGCCGAGCTAAGGTCCTGATCACTGTTTAAGTTGAAGTGAATCGGAGCGTCTTGTGAGTTTGGTTGCTGAAGTGCATAGGTTGCATTCGCCTTAAATCATTGGTTACTGAGCTAATCTGAAGGAGTTGTGCCCCTTGAAGTTACCAAACTAGCTGTTGTGTTTGAATCGAGCTATCGCAATTCAAGTACCGAGCTGCTAGTTTTGCCGAACACTCAACTAGTTTCATCCAAGCTATTGTAAGCATGTACGTGACTTAGAGTATGTGAACTAAGCTATTGTTTATGTTCGAGCCAAAACGGTTGCCTTGCCAAGCTGCTAACATAGCATTAACCAAGCTGAAGTACTCTGCGTTTCTTCGATTGCCGAGCTGGTTACTACTAAGCTCTGACTTATGAAGACCAAAATTTGGATTCAGCCAAGTGTCATGTTAACTTACTTTATAGAGTTGCTGTAGTCGATAAGTTGTATAGTTAGAGTAAACTCTTGTTGAGCTGCATTTCGGAGCTACCATTATAAGGAGATTGGATGTCAAGATGTGTCATATAATGACGAGCTTGTGGGACAGAGGAAATTGCCGAAATGAAGCGATCAAGGAGCGACTTGTTTGTATTTGAGCTGAGCCTGAGGATTTGAGCTGCCGTGCTCTTAAAGAATTTGCTGAATTGTAGAAAATACCAAACCTAAGCTTCTTTGTGAAGTTTATTCGAGCTCTTTCGAATTGTGTGTCCGAGCTAATTTAAGTGTTTGAGCCAAGCTCCTGCAGTACGTCTCTAAGCTGTTAACATGATACCCTAAGCTGAGCGATAGATCTATGCTGCTACATTCCAAGTTGTTGAGCTGAATTAATCGCAATCATTATCCGAGCTCCAAGCTACTACAATTCAAAGTGTGGAGCTGTTTCATTTAGTGTCCGAGCTGCTATAATGAAGAATAGTTATTACCAAGATTGTTGGTTGCTAGGCTGTCACGTGTACCAAGTGTGTTGTCCATTCTCCATGAAGTACTGAACCGAATTACGAAGCTGGGCTGCTGTAACTAATTGACAAACCGGGCTACCTTATTTTAGAAACATCAAGTTAACCTCTTTTTCCCAACTAATTGCTAAATGGTGGGCTACACTACATTGCTTATTCCTTGTTTATCTGGGCTGTGAACTTCACTTGAGCTTCTATGTGAATTGTCAAGAATGCATGTTGTCATACAATTTAAGTGAACTTTCGCTAAGCTGGCTGCAATTATTAAGGATTGAATTTTGTGTTGATCTCTAAGTTGTGAATTCAATGTCTTGTTGTATTTGAGTTAGTGTGTGTATAGACTGGCGTAGAATGTTGTAGACTTGATTAGTGATTGGAGTTTAGCTAGAACATGTATGTGCTAGTCAAAGGAGAGCGGCAAAAAAGTGGAGGTCAAGTTGTCCTTTCCCTAAAGCAACCAAATTGTTAAAGTTCTAATTATGTGCGAGAACCAAGGATTTATGACCTTTTCTACAGAAGCTGAATATCAGAGCTCCTTGTAAATTAAATCAAAGAGCCAAGTATAGGATTGAGCTACTCTTTTCCAAGAAGCTGATTTGCAATGGTGTCTAGCTGTTGCTGAACTGCTACAACCAAAAAGGATACCAAGTTGTTGTGCATTGGACCAACTGCCTCATGACTTGTGTGACTGAACTAAACCATCCTAATTTTCGAGTTGAATTTGTGTGCACTAAGGAATAGAAGAGTGAAGTTGCAAAAGGGACTAGTTGTTGTGCATGTTTGTACTGTTGTACCTTGAGAAGGAATTGTTGTAAATACCAGTATCATGCTATCCTGTCTAAGAATTTAACTAAACTAATTATCCTCACATGTGAGCTATGTTGTTCATTTGAGTTTGTTGACGTATGTACCTTGTAAGCTTGCGTACCTTGCTATTGGTGTTGGTCGAACAAGCAGGTAATGTGTTGCTGAGTAATTAAAGTGCCGAGTTCTTGATTTTATTTAAGCATTGTTAAATTAAAATTTGTCCGATATGGCAACCGGAGCTCAACAAAGGTATTGATATGTACGAGACTTAAGAAAGGAATCTTCTTACCAAACAACAAATCCTACTTCCCCTTATATGCTATAACAATTACAAATTCTACTTACTAGGCTTGAGGAGCTCAAAGATGAAATAAGACACCAAAAGAACTCTCAATTAGAGAATATTGAAGAGAAGAGATTTGGAGGAAAGGAAGTAAGAGTTAAGGATGAGAAGGAGGTTGATAAGGAAGGACAAGGTGAGTTACAACTTAGCACCCATGTTCCTAACATGATCCCGTTGCCATTGACACTTGGTGCTATTAATGATCTCAGGTACTACTATATTGGCCATCTACATGTCGGATTCTTCTATTTGGTTAGTGTTGTTCTTATCTTTAGTTCTCTTGCATTGGAAGAATTTGAAGTACATAGATGGAAGAGAGAAGGATGGAGTTGTGAGGAAGTGGATGAGGTGATAATGGTTGAAAATGAAGTTGGGGAGCTAACATTAGAAGAGCATGAAGCTCTAGGAACATTTGAGGAAGTGGAGCAATTTGAACTCTTACATGTTTAGATTCCTTGAGCTCATGTCATGTTTGAGCTTGAAATTATGTTATTCCCCATGATTGATAGCTATTGGAATTACTTAGTGGTAATTGACAAGATACATGATGAGTGGAAGGAAGGGTGTTTAATGAAGAGCTTGATTAATTGTGCTTATAATGAGTGGAAAGAGCATCAGATTGTGTTTCTTTTCATCATCGAGTTGAGTTGTTGTAGTTTATTTTTGCTTTACTCTTATAGACTTGTTTTTCCTTCAATATTGCTGATCTCCAATCTTATCTTCTTGAGGATGAGCAATCTAAAGCTGAGCTAGATTTGATCCCAAATCTCAAATAGTCCGAAGGGGATGATATAGATCATGGACCAATCATGCACTCTTGAGCTCGTAAGCTGTCTTAGTTGGCTTGTCAAGCTGTCTAGGGTGGACTGAGCACCGAGGAGCAGTGCATTCCTTAGTCCAACTTGCCGAGCTCCTTCGCTCTCTACATCATTCAAGAAATTGTTGAGGTGACTAGCCGACATGTTGAGATGACCCCTCCGTAATAGACCCCAATCCAAGCATTGAATCAGGAATACAACCAACCTTACCAGTGCTAAGGCTGAGCTAACAACTGTCAGGATCCGATTATCTGAGGCTAACCCAAAAATGATTTGCCCCCTGAGTCAACCCCAATCCAATCCCAACTACTTGAGCTACCAAATTGCCGATGCTAACCTTACCTGATCGAGACTCGCCCTTACTTAGTAATAATGTCATAAGGACCACAGAATTAGCTGTCCTTTTTTGGACATTCGTACTGTCCTTTCTGACAAAGGATATTTTGTTTGTACGAATACATTGATACCCTTGTAAATTACGCCCCCCCAATTCCTTAGCTAGTAGGGATCCTTTTCTATAATTTCCTGTAACCTATGACTTTTCCTAATTGGGTACTATAAATACTTGCAAATTGTAATAACTACAAGAACAACATATACGAAATACACTGAACCTTTACACTCTCTTGAGCTAAGTGTTCTTCTACTTACTCTTGAACTACTCTTATCTAGCCTATTGAGCGTGGACTAGTGGCGATTGACCTCCAGTAATACTTGTTCATTATATAAAGTGTGACCCGAGCTCGTGTGAGACGTTGGTGCATCATATCCATCGTCAGTGTACGAGAACCCTTGCTTAACCTTCGACTCTCATTTATCTTTCGAACCATCTCATAGTCCAAACTCACCCATTGGTTATGATTAATATTAGGCTCATGTGTTCAACTACGAACCCATATCATATTCTCTTTAGTAAGGAGTAGTGGTGAGTGATCCTATAGTTTGGACCGGTGAGTCATATCTAGTAAATTTTAAGCCGAGTGGGATCGATTGGTGCGTCATATCCAGTTGGTAGCTGCTTGCTCTTTGCGAGCTTTTCTTTATTTCCTTTTTATTCTCTTCATTGTGATGCTCCTCCATGTGTTTGACCTTGAAGATGCATCAACTTCGTCGGTATTAGAGCACGATTTCAAGTGGGAGTGTGTGAAGTTGCAGTGAACTTTTTTGCTACTGTTAGTGTCTACTATGGTATTTTTGTAGCTACTACAGTGTGTTCGTATGGAGTAAGTTTGGAGTTGTGAGCTATGTAGTGGAGGTTTGTGTATTGGTAAGTGTAGTCCCTTGTTACTCTATTCTTACTCAGTTTTCCACTAAAAAAACAAAGTAAGTTCATTTCTATCCTGTTCGAGTAAGTGTTGGGTGTAGAAGTAGCTAAGAGTATGTTAGTAAACATTTTGAGTAGTAAGGTAAAAGTGTTATTGTGTTGTGTTGTTAATATGTTAAGGGAAAATATCACATTATGTCAGATTTGAGTGTTCAAGGTATTATCGGTGACCAAAATAATGGTGCTCAACTTGGCTATGGTCAAAATAGCAGTTGATGATAAGCTTGATAGACTCACTAATTTTGTAAAGAGTTTGATTATTGCAATGTAAGCTAACAAGCAACAACGCTAAGGTATGCCTCACCATAACCTACCTAAGAATGTTCTAAAGAGATACTATGGCCAAGATAGTCAGGCCAATCACCCAGTTTAACCCCAATAAGTTAGAGGAGTTGCAAACTGAGCTACTAGACAAAGGCTAGAGTTATAAGAAATAGAAGAGGATGATGAGGAAGTAGATGTAGAGATTAACAAAGAGAAAGAAGAAGAAACTGAGTACTACCAAGTGCAAAAGTGAGGACGCCGAGCTCCTCAAGGACTTAACAATATTAAGCTCCAAATCCCGCCTTTCAATGGAAATAAAGATGCATATGAATGTTTGGAATGGGAAAAGAAGGTTAAGAAAGTGTTTGACTATTATGGATATACAGATGCTATCAAGGTCTAACTTGTTGTGCTAAAGTTTACTGGGTATGTCACTATGTGGTGGAAAAATTTGAATATAGCTAAAGTAAGGGATGGAAGATGAGGAGTAAGGACCTAGGATGAGATGAAGAGGTTGTTGAAGGGTAGATTTATGCCTGAGACCTACTTGTAGGATACATTTGCAAAGTTGCAGGAACTTTACCAAAGAGACCGATTTGTTGATGACTATGTGAAAGAGTTCAAAATGCTTATGATATGAGCTGACATAGAAGAACTAGAGGCTTGTACAATATTGAGGTTCATTTTTAGGCTTAAATACGAGATTTGCAACATTATGGAAGTGCAGAGGTTTTATACATTAGAAGAGGCAATTAAGATAGCGTAGAGGGTTGAAAAATAGAGAAAAAGTGCTTTGAGCTGACTTAAACCAACATTTTCCTGAGCCCCTGTTCTGCGCCAACCTATTTAAGCCAAGCTAAGGAAGCCATACTGAGTCAAGGAGAAGAATGATCGAATTGACGATAGTTGAGTAAGCTAGTAGGGTTGAGCTGAGATTAGGCTGACCCCGAGGACATATAAGAGAGGATAGAACTTTGGATGGAAGACCAGTAAGTTGAAGTACTTCAAATGCCTAAGTTTTGGACACATGGCTACTGAGTATCCAAACTGACATGTTATGGTGCTCCCGAGAGATGTAGTGAACAACATTAATGAGAGCCATCTTAAGGAGGAGAAGGATGTTGGAAAAGCTAAACCTGAGGAGGAAGAGGAGACACGAGTTTATGCCGACTAGGGAGAAGTAATGACCTTAGTACTAAAGTGAGTACCAAGCTCCTTATCAACCTCCAAGGAAGACCAAAGAGAGAATCTATTCCATACGAAGTGTACCATTAAAGGATAGCTATGCACCATCTTAGTAGATGAAGGGAGTTATACTAAAGTCATTGCTAAATCTTTTGTGTAAAGGTTAGGCCTACCGACCTTTAAGCACCTCTAACTTTACAAACTACATTGGCTTTATGATAAAGGTGCTTTATACTTGACTAAATGGGTAATTGTACCATTCAATGTTGGAAATGTGTATAAGGATGAAGTAATGTGCGATATCATCTCCATAGGAGCTTTGCATCTGTTGCTGGAAGACCTTGGTTGTTCGACCGACATGTTACTTACGACGGATCAAAGAACACCTATGCCTTTGTTAAGGATCAAAAGAAGATTATGTTGCAACCCATGACCCCATCGCAAGTGAATAAGACCTATAATCAGCTCACCCAAGCTAGTATAAAGAAAGCCTTAGTGATGAGCCGAAGAGAGCTTCGAGCTGCTAAGAAAGTAGATGAGTTTTTGTTTTTATTGATTAGGAGATTATTAGAGATAAAAGATTTGAAAGAAGTCCTTGAAGAGATCTGAAGTCTGATTGATGAGTTTTTTGACTTGTTTCTTAAAGAATTGCCTAAAGGACTACCCCAAGTCTAAGGCACAAAGCATTGTATTAATCTACAAGTAAGTGTCGCCCTACCAAACCAACCTGCTTATGAATGAACCCTGAGCAAGCTGCTGAGCTAAAAAGACAAGTGAATGAGCTCATAGAGCAAGGATATGTAAGGGAAAGTATGAGCTCTTGTGCTATACCAACTCTGCTTATCCCAAAGAAGGATGATTCATGACACATGTACATTGACAACCGAGTAATTAACCATATAACTATTAAGTACCAATATCCAATATTGAGGCTTAATGACATGTTAGACGAACTTCATAGCACCAAGGTATTTTCGAAGATTGACCTACAAAGTGGCTACCACTATATTCGCATGAGGCAAGGAGATGAATGGAAGATTGCCTTCGAGATGAAGAATAGTATCTATGAATGGTTTTTTATGCCATTCAGACTTACTAATGTACCGAGCACATTTAATCGATTAATGAACCATGTGATGCACCCTCTGATTAGATGATTAATAGTTGTATAGTTCAATGACATATTGGTATATAGTGCTGACTTGAACGACTATGTTAAACACCTTCAAGCAATTTTTGACATCTTATGGGCTGAGAAGCTATATGGGAACCTGAAGAAGTGTATGTTCTGCTAGAGTGAAGTGGTTTTTCTTGGATATGTAGTATCAACAGAAGGGATCTAAGTAAATGAGGAAAAGATCCGAGCTGTTTCGAAATTGCTGACCCTAAAAAATGTCATTGAAGTTTGAAATTTCCATGACCTTACTTCTTTTTATAAGCAATTCATTAAAAACTTTAATACCATAGCCACTCCTTTGACCAAGCTAACAAAGAAGAGTGATAGTTTCGGATGGAATGACTGAGCTGAACAGAGCTTCATGGAAATCAAGGAAAAGCTCACCTCTGCCCCTATCTTGTCATTACCAAATTTTAACAAGCCATTTAAACTGGAATATGATGCGTTAGGCATTAAAATTGGTGCTGTCTTGATGTAAGAATGATGACTGGTTGCTTATCACAGTGAAAAGCTTAGTAGTGTCGCATTGAACTATTCTGTGTATGAGAAAGAACTGTACTCTCTTTTTCAAGCTCTTACTATTTGGCAACACTACTTATTACCACAAGAGTTTATGATCTAAACTGACTATGAGTCATTGAAGCATCTTGGGAGTCAAAACCAACTTTCAAAAGAGGCAAGCCAAGTGGCTAAAGTTTATGGAAGGCTTCTCTTATGTGATCTGACACAAGAAAAGAAGTATTACCGTAGTTACTGATGCTTTATCATGTTGGCAAATCTTGCTAACTACTTTGTAGACAAAGTTATTGGGATTTTCACTTATCACTGAGCAATATTCTCATGACCTTCATTTTGGTCCCATTCTCAAGTAGTGCCAAGAAGGAGTTGCTATTGGAGGATATTACCTTAAAGATGACTATTTGTTCAAAGATCAAAGGTTGTACTTACCAAATTGTTCCACATGCAAGCTGTTGGTTAAGGAAGCTCATAGTAGTGGATTATTTGATCATTTTGGAGAGACCGAGACAACCAATATGTTGAAGGAAAACTTTTCCTAGCCTAGTTTGGCAAAGGACATCCATAAGGTAATTGGTAGTTGTAAAACATGCAAGAGAGCTAAGGGGAGAAGAGAACCACATG
The DNA here is from genome assembly GCA_024138015.1 of Lumnitzera littorea. Lineage (NCBI taxonomy): Eukaryota > Viridiplantae > Streptophyta > Magnoliopsida > Myrtales > Combretaceae > Lumnitzera > Lumnitzera littorea. Next base: position 116,350,995 of record JAMXBB010000003.1, on the reverse strand, counting down.
GAGAGTATATGCCCCTACCAACACTAACCTTACTTTGGGCCAACTTCAACATGGACTTTGTCCTAGGGTTGTCTCAGACATATAAGGGAAAAGATTCTATGTTTGTTGTAGTGGATTACTTCAGCAAAACGGCACACTTCATTCCGTGGCATTGAACTAACAATGTTTTATATATTATTGACTTATTTTTGCATGAAGTTATCTGACTACATGGAGTACCAAAGACTATTGTTTCATATCGGGACACAAAATTTTTTAGCTATTTTTAGAAGAATCTTTAGAAAAGACTTAGAATTGAACTTATGTTCAACTCCAGTAACCACCCTCAGACTAATGGCCAAACTAAAGTGGTCAACAAAATGTTAGGCAATTTACTCGAAGCTGTTGTAGGAAAGAACTTGAAGGATTAGGATCTGTGTCTACTAGTTATGGAGTTTGCATACAAGCAAACCATCCATAGCATTATTGGGAAGACCTCATTTGAGGTCGTCTACCACCTCAATCCTATTATTTCCCTAGATCTGATCGGTACCCCCTGTAGTTGTTGAAGAAAGTCAATATAGAGTTAGTTGAGCCTAAGAATTGCAAGAGCTACATCAGAGACAACAGAAGATTGGTAATCAGGGTCGCCGAACTATTTTTTTCCAACCAAGAGACTTAATATGGATTTACCTCAGTCGAGAATGATTTCTACACTTGAGATAAAACAAGTTATCTCTACGAGCTAATGGTCCATTCAAGATTCTGAAGAAGATCAACTATAACGCCTACCAGATCGAGTTACCTAATGATTATGGTGTTTCCTCTACTTTCAATGTGTCTGATCTAATTCCCCATTAACTAAAAGAAGAAGACCTCGAAAGTGCCCAAAAGAACAAGAATTGGAGACCACTTTAGATTTGAGGCAAAATCTTTTCGACCCCTAAGTAGATGATAGGAATCAACCCTCTGGACCGATTACATGCAGCTGAGCTAGAAGACTATAAGGACTTACTCAGAGAATGATGGGCATCAGCCTTTGACCATACTCAAGCTGAGGCCTATTAATGCTTGCAAAGGCTGAACTGTAGCCAAAAGGATGAAAGAAAGGAAGATGAACACTCGGCATGAGGTTTGTCATCAATCGAAGTGCCGAGAGATCACACAGCCGAGTAATCGAAACCAAAGAACCACTCAGCACATCAGAAAGGGACTCATGTTGACTGATTCTATGACTTGGCAATTGTAGGCTGACCTCTCTGGTGTTTCGACGAAGACACACGAGACGCCAAGGACCCCTTCTCGAACCTAGACATCTAACTGTTAACCCCGTTCGATTTAGATACTACTCCTCTTAGGACATGCTAAGTAACTGCATGCCAAGTTCTATAAAACGCACAGTTTTGTATTCTTGTACATGTTTTCCCCTTTATTTTATTTATGGGCCCGATTCTTTAGGGTTTGAGACCTTGTACTTTATTTATAGTTTTACCACTAAGATTTAAGACTTACTATAAATAGCAACATTTATACTTATAGAGATAGATAGATATAGACAAATAGATATACAGAGATATATGTAGAGAGTGAAACTTTCCTCTTTTCGAGCAAAGCTATACTTAAGTTAGCGTTTGTTGGATTGTCAAGTGTTGATCATACTCTTTAATTGTCCCTGCATTCTTATCAATCTTGTCCTCAGATTATGGTGAACCTTTCATTTGAACCGGTTAGTGAGTTGCATCTAACCTTCATTTGAAATCCCAAGCAACATTTAGTGTTCGTGAGTCGTATCGAACTCTATTTCGAGCTCCGAACTCTGATCGTGTGTGTGTCTTGGTGAGTTATATCCATTCACATTCACCATCAAAACCCTTCCTGTTCTTCATACCCATCTTCTTTTTAAATACCCATTCTTGTTCTTTCATTCTAGATCCATTGCTGTTTCTTTCTTATCTCGATCCTGTATTAGAATACTAGCTTGGAGCCCTATCCAAAACGAGAATTTCTATCCTGACCTTCATTTTTCCCTCTACTGCTAACTTGACTACGGAGCTATCACATGCGCTAGACCTACCAAACAACTATGCCATGACATAGACAACATTTGAGCAAACAACCTCAAGCAATTATTCAAGCCAATCCCTTAAGCCAACCACCAGCACCTAACCCCGGCCTAAGATGATTACTCTCTAATGGTTGACTAACTGAGCTCTCACTTGATCTAGATCAGGTCGGCCTTGACTGCAAACCGTCTTTTCTTCATTTTGTCCAATTTATACTATATTTTAGAACGTCTAGCCACCATATGACATGTGTCTTCTAACACAACATTATAGAAAGATTCTTTATTTTTCCATATTGAATATTATTTCTCTTTTGCCCCTTTTAGTATGTTTTATCTATCGTCTTTGTTGATTACTCTTTTCATGTATGTAACCCCCCACTAAATGTACGCAAATAATCAATCAATTATTAGAATTAATACAAGTTTCCTTTGTAAGCAACCATAGTATTTTCCTTAGCCTTAACTCTTATCTATTCCCTTTAATAAAGAGTAGTGATGAGTGATCTTATAGTTCGAACTGGTGAGTTATATCCAGCGAATTATAGGCCAAGTAGGATCGATTGGTATGTCGTATCTAACTGGTAGTTGCTTGAATTTTGCTAGCTTTTCTTTATTTCTTTTTTATTCTCTTCGATGTGGTGCTCTTTTGTATGTTCGACCCTGAAGATGCATTAAGTAGGAATGAGGATGTGGCCCCCAGGGGAATGGGGGGGTGGGTGCGTAATTGGGAGTTTGCCAACATCAGTCGTTAATTAGGGGGGAGCTCCGGGCTGCTTGTCTTCGGTAGGTGTTTTTCTTTAATGTTATGGAGCTTTTGGTATGCTAACTTTATTGTTGTGCTTACGGCATATGATTTGTATGATAACTCCTTCAAGACACGGATATTAGAGATGAGGGAGTTAAGGATGCAAGAGAAAAGAAAAAGGGTTATCGAAAGGTGAGAGGTAACTCCGATGGCAAAGAAGAGTAAGCAGACTGCTATTGAGAAGGGGAAGGGGAAAAGGCCTATAGATGGGGGGTCGAGAGGTGTTTCGACTGTAGTACCTTTGGAACATATTGCGGAGTAGCAGGTGATTGCAGGAGTAAAGGTACCTGAGTTGGAGACATTGTTGAGAAGGGGTTGGAAAGACCTGTCTTTAACTAGTTAATGCAAGAGAGTCCTTAGGGAGGAGGGTTGTTGAAGCTACTGAAGTACTCTGGCACTGAGGGGACACGAGTGCCACTTAGGTGGATAATGTGACAAAAGGGTTATTGATACACTTGGTCGACCTTGAGGCTGACGAGGGTGAGAGTGCTTAAGCATCTATGTTAAGCGCGTATATGCAATAGACCTACTATAGCCTTTGAGGAAGGAACATGCCTTGCTCTTCTACTTTAAGAGTTACAACAAGAGCATCCAATTCACTCTAGAGGGGTTAGGCGATGCCATTAGCCTGTGCCGGCATGCATTCGCATGTAGGCGATCCCTTCTTGATGTGGTATGACTCCGATCCTTCTACTTCCCTTTATTTTATTTATCTTCATGAGTATTTGTTTATACTACAACTAGTTTATTCAATAGTATTAGTGAAAGTTAGGAGAAGAGTACCACTAATTGAAGAAAGAATTGGAGGAGCTGAAGGCACAGGTTACTGCTTGGTAAGACAACTACAACTAGGTCTGGATTGAGAAAATGAGACTGGAGCAGGAACTGGTAAGGCCAGGTCCAAGATAAGCGAGGCTAGGAAGCGAACTGAGGACTTAGAGTTAGTACTTGCTGCTAAGCTAGAAGCTATTAATCTAGCGTTTGACCATATCTAAGTTGAAGCTGACCAATCCTAAGTTGGGACTGATTAAGTTTTGCCAAGGCCAATCTAATAACAAAAGACTAAAGGGAAGAAAATGAGACACATGGCATCAAGTCTGTCATCTACCAAGAAGCTGAGAGATCACACGGCTGAGGATTAGAGGCCAAAGATCCACTCAGCACGGTATCGAGAGACTAGTGATGACTAATTCTATCATTTGGCAATTATGGCCTAACCTTTCTAGTGTCTCGGCCAAGCATTGCAAGACTTCAGAAGCTCTTTATTGGACCCAAACATCCAATTGCCGACCCCACCCAGTTTAGATCTTGCTCCGTCCATGACAGGCCGAGTAACTATATGCCAACTTTTATTAAACGTACATTTTTGTTTTCTTGTACAAGTTTTTCTTTATTTTATTCATGGGCCCAATTATTTAAGGTTTAAGTTCTTGTACATTATTTACAGTTTTGTCACTAGGGTTTAGAACTTGCTATAAAGAGCAACATTTGTAATCATAAATAGAACAAACAGTACAAAGACATAGTGAAGAATATTCCCATACAGAGTGAAACTTTCCTTTTTCAAGCAAGGCTACACTTGAGCTAGCATTTTCCAGATTAATGAGTATTGATTAAACTCTTTAATCTTTCCCCGCATTCTTATCAATCTTGACCTTAAGATTGTGGTGAACCCTCACTTGATCTAGTTAATGAGTTACATCTAACATTCATTTGAATTCCGAGCAATATTTAGTGTTTGTGAGTTGTATTGAACCCTATTTCAAGCTCAAACCCTTGATTATATTTGTGTCTTGGTGCATAATATCTATATACATTCACACTCAAAACCCCCCCTATTCTTGTTCTCACTCAAACCCATATTACATCATCATCCTTTCAAGATTCGCTACCTCGTTTCACTTCGCATCAGAGGAGGTAGAGGCCTACTAAAGGTGAAGCCGAGTCTACGAGAAAGGAAGTAAAGTCAACTAAGGAAGAGGCTACCTCTGCAATAAGGGAGCTTAAGGAGGCACGGATGTAGTTCCAAACCTGGGAAGCTTAGCTAAGAGATGGGAAGGAGCCAACTGAGGTGACAATAGAGACATTGTTTGTAGAATTTAAGTTATGTGACAACTTTAAGGCTACCATCGATAAAGCTGGGCTAGATGGAATGAAGCTAGCAAGAGAGGTAAAATACCCTCATCTTGATCTCAGGTTCCTTAATGTGTTTGATGAGGAGGCTCTGACTGGTGGTGGAAAAAGTGTCAATCTTGATGATAATAAGGTTGTTGAGGTTAAGGAGTAGGAGATTGGTAAGCGGTAGGTTGATGTATGCAGTGCTAAGCCCAAGGCTACTAAAGAAGAATGATATTTGCACTCGTAGCTAGGCTGTTCTTGTTTTTACTTTTTTCCTTTTTCCTTTGGTGTTTTTAGGTTAGGATGCCAACCCTTAGGCCTTGTAACTATGATGGATGATATGAATAGAAATTTTGCAAGTATTGTTTGCTCCTCATTGTGCACCTTTCACCATTTGCTTATTCTATTCGTACTCTTCTTCCTTTTCATGCTTTAGTCTTTGCATTTAATCATAACTTTAAGTGTAGAGCAGTTCTTAGAGTTGCACTCTAATTGTATGGTATTAAGCATAAGCTTAGGAAATGTCATGCCCCGAAGTGGCTGAGTCATAACAGTCTCACCGTGTAAACTATTCTAAAATAGAAATTGACCATACAGTCGCCACCTTAGATCTGATTTATACAAGGTGTCTATGACTAACCTACTTTGAAGTAAACTATTCATAATTTAAACATAATATCTACTTATGGACTTAAGAAAAATATATACTTATATGAAAATAATCTAAGTATATTTACAAGATTTAGCCACTTAATCATAATCTACTTGAGTAATTCGTAATCTAATACTAAAAACTTTAAATATAACCTATCACGCTCTAAAGTGGCAGAGTCGTAACAGTCTCGCCGTACAAACCATTTTAAAATAGAAGCTAACCATATCATCGCCATCTTAGACCTCATTTACATAAGGCGTCCACGATTAACCCACCTTGAAGTAAACAATTCATAAATTAAATAAGTTGTTTACATAAGAAAGTATGGAAACATGTATATACACTAAGATTCAAGTATTACAAATAATGTTTATAGGGTTTTATTATCCTATACTTCTTAAGTAATACATTATTTGAAAGTAAAAGATTCTAAATATAAGCTAAGAGCTTAAAGGTATATATGTGCTTCAGATATATTTCCTCACTCCCCAAGATCCAGTAGTTGCTAGATTCAAGATAATTGTAAGCCATTTCCTAATTAGTACCTATAACAACATCTATAGAGATATGAGTAACTACAGCTTAGTAAGTTAGGACGAAGACTCAAAACCATACAGCAAACACAAACAAGGTTATCAACTAAATCACTTAGTTAGATGCAATGCATGTATAAGTAAATGCCATCTATGACGTTGTCCGGCCTGTCGTGAGATTAGAGAAATTGTGTTCGCTCTAATTCGGGTTGAGGAGTTGTTGTTAATGTAATGGCTTACAACTAAACCCAGGCTTATGCAATGGAGACACTGCTCCTCCCGTGACTACCTTCGAACCATTGACTTCACCCTTATTGTGACCTCCTCACCTGTCACTTAGTTCGACTAAGGATAAAGAAGGGACCAATTATGTTATTCAATGTTATCCCTTTCAAAAGGATTGGTATTTAGTCGGAGAATCCTAGGTTTCCCCTAATGGGTTGCTATACGAGTCTGATTTATATTTACAGGTCGTATATTTGAGTATGTCCAATTTAGGATTACCAATTATTTCATACAAATCATATAATACAAGTCAAGCAGCAAATCAAAATCATATTATCAGCTCAGAACAAGCACAATAAGTACAATTTCAAACCTCTAAAATATAACACTGTATTTATCCTAACTTACTTGGACTCCTCATTTGCTCACTTGAGATTCAACTTGCTCAAGCCATTGCCGATCATCCCTATAATATAAATGTAGTTTCAGTTTTCCATATAATTATTATAGGTTAGTTTTATCTTATAACACTTATTGTTATTTTTTTGGTTTAGGGTTTAATATGCCCAATTATCTAGGTTCTTAAGTCTTTTACTATTATTCTTGATTCGAGCTAAGTTCGAGTTTAGTTTCCTACATTGATTTTTAAATTAGGTTCTAATTCATTTTCTGAATACGGTTTTATACACGAACTCTAAAACTCATTTTGACCCTATAACGTGAAATTAATCACATTATTTTTCGAGTCTCCTAAATATCATATTTACCTCTAATCAATATGTTAATTCATTCGGTATACCCCTTATCTTACTTAACTATCAAATTTACCCCTGATGTGAGAAAATTTTACATTTTTCATATAATTACCTAAATTTAAGTCTCTTACCAAATTTTATATATTTTCCTATTATTAGTAAAATATCAATTTTTATTCTAATATTTTCTATTTATTATATTTCCAATTTTCCATATTATGCATTATTACTTATTATGTACATAATACACATATAATATCTTTATTACTCCAAATATCATCTACCAACATCAATTAACTCTTAAAATATCTAAATTTGAAATTAGATTTTACACCTAATTACTCTAATTTATAAAATTAACTTAAATTTTACTATTTTTCCTATTATTTATTTACTACATAATACTCTAATAATTACATATAACACCCTAAATGCTACAAGTATCATACTTCATCAGATTTCAACATCCTAAAACATATAATTTTTTACTAAATCAGTAATCAACCATTTAATTACTTAATTAACAAAAAATAACCCGTTTTATGCATTATTTTAAGGCCTAAAAATTATCTAAAAATTTACAAAATTTATTTTTGAAAAAGGGCTTTGTGATACTATTCTATATCATCTAAGTAATTTACATAAAAATTTTAAACTCGAAACTACACTCCTAAGGTCATTTATTTCTAATCCGAACAAAGCTCGAGTTTGCATGGTTTTCTAAGGATAATATATTTTTAAACACAAAATCATCAAAATAAATTTTTTTCCTAAATTTACATACTTAAAAACCTCAGAATACTAAATCTCATAATTTTCTAAGAATATTTAATATTTTTATAAAATTAAACAAAATTGGGTTAGAAATTAAACTCACTTAAGTGGGTGGTTTTGGCCACCGCTAGCCACCGTAGCTTTGTCAGCCAGTTTGGGTGCTGCTACCATTATGTGATGGTAGTGGCCGTCTACTTTTAGGTGATCGTCAGGTGTTGATTCCCCTCTAACACCCTAATTGCATAAATCTGAATAATTTTTTTGTAATTAATCCTAACATTCAATATTTCGTTTCTCTCTATTTTTCTCACACTCCAAACTAACCAAATGAGGTTTCAAAATTTTCTTGCTATTTATAAAAGTGTTGGAGAATTATTATGCATTAATTAGACAAAACAATTGCTTTATCTCTTCTTTTTTTCACTTTCTATTTGTTACATTTTAATTGGTTGACTTTGTTTCTTCAATTCTAGATTGCCACAGCCACTTTCTAGAGTTTTCCTCATTTTTTCTATTTTTTCTTGATTTTCCTTAATTATTCATGCATTTTCTTTAATTATTTAATATTATTTTAGTCTATTTCGCGTATTTTAAGTAATTACGCGTATTTCTACCTACATGTAAATACATATATGTTACAAATAAATACTTCTAAATATTATTTAAGTTATTTCATGATTTTTGGTGTATATATAATTTATTTCTAGTGATTTATTAGTTATCGGAATGTATTTTACGTATTTTCGATAGATAACGAGTAATATACTTAAAATTTGGAAATTTTATATTCTTTTATTTTATTACTTATTTTCTTAAATTTGAACTTACGGGATCGCTTTTATTAATATTTCTAACTTTATTTGATAATTTAGACTCAATTAGATTATTTAGCCGATCACCCTAAATTCTACGAGTCAAACTCTAAGTAGCTGATTATGAATCTTACATATTCAGTTTATTTTCTCACTTCCCAAGATCCCGCAATTACTAGCTCCGAGATAATTGTAAGTTGCTTCATAGCTAACACCTACAACAAAGGCCATAGGGATGTGAGCAACCACAACTCAGTAAGTTTGGGTGGAGACTTAAGTTATACAACAAATACAAACATAATTATTAATCAAATCATTAGGTGCAATGTATGTTCAAACAAATTCCATCGCACGATGATATCCAAACCGTTGTGAGATTAGAGAAATTACACTTGCTTTAATCTGGGTTGAGGAGTTTCCGTTATTGCAATAGCTCATAACCAAACCTAAGCTTGTGCAATGAGGACATTGCTTCTCCTACAGTAACTTTCGAACCATTGACTTCACCCTTGCTGCGGCCTTCTCTCTTGTCACTTAATTCGATTAAGGATGAAAAATGGACCAATTACGACATCTAACATTATCTCTTTTAAATGGGTCAATATTTGACCAGAGAATCCTAACGATCCTCTAATAGGTTGCTATGCATATCCTATTTATGATTACAAGTCATATGTTTAATTAGATCCAGTTTAAGATGATCAATCATTCTATACAAATCATACAAATACAAGTCAGACAGTAAATCAGTATCATAATCAACAGCTTAGAACAAGTACATGCATATCACCAACTATCTAATAAGCACAGTCAAGTACAACTCAAGCCTCTGAGTATTACAAATTAGTATTCCGAAATATAGCAACGTATTAGTCTTAACTTATTTGAACTCCTCGTTTGCTTACTCGAGATTCGACTAACTTAGGCCATCGCCAATTATCCCTATAATACAAACGTGGTTTTAGTTTTCCATATAACTATTATAGGTTGGTTTTATTCTATAACACTTATTGTTATCTTTTGTTTAGAGTTTAATATACATAATTATCTAGGTTTTTAAACCTTTTACAATTCTTCTTGAATCATGTTAAGTTTTGGTTTAGTTTTTGCAATAATTTCCAAATTAGGTTTTTAACTTAGTTTTTTGTTAGAGATTTATACGTATACCCTAAGAAATCATTCCGACCCATAATGTGAAATTAATTGCATTATCTTCAAATATCCTATATATCATTTTTAGTCTCTAACTAGTGTTCTAGTTTGTGCGGTACACCCGAATCCTAATTTAATTACTGAATTTACTACCGATGTGAGAAAATCTTACATTTTTTCATATAATTACCCTAATTTAAGTTTTTTTTATCAAATTTATTATATATATTCCTATTATTAGTATAATATCAATTTTTATTCTAATATTTTCTATTTATTATATTTCCAATTTTTCATATTATGTATTATTACCTATTATGTACATAAATATAAATCTAATATTTCTATCATTCTAAATATCATCTCCAAACATCAATCAACATCTTAAAATATCTAAATCCATCCCAAATCAGATTTTACACCTAATTATCCTAAATTATAAAATTAACTTAAAATATACCATTTTTACTTATTACATATATATTACATAATACTCTAATAACTACATCTAACACTCTATATACTATAAATATTATACTTCATAAAACTTGAACATCCTAAAACATATAATTATGTACTAAATCAGTAATTAACTATTTAATTACGTAATTAACAAAAAATAACCCATTTTATGCATCATTTTAAGGTTTAAAAATTATCTAAAAATTTCAAAAATTCATTTTTGAAAAGGGGCTTTGTAGCACTATTTTATATCTCCTGAGTAATATATACAAAAATTTTAAGTCAAAAACTATACTATTAAGCCTATTTATTTCTAAACCGAAAAAAGTTCGGTTTTACATGATTTCTTAAAGATAGTATAATTCTAGACACAAAATCATCGAACTAATTTTTTTCCCTAAATCTATGTACCATAAAACACCAAAATAATAAATTTCATAATTTTCTGAATAAAATTAATAATTTTAATAAATTTCATAAAATTGGGTTAGAATCGGACTTACCTGACTGTTGGGATTCCGGCCACTAGTGGTGGCCCTAAGGGTGTCGGCCAAGTTGGGTGGTGGTGGTGGAGTGGTGTAATAGTGATCGTTTATTTTCAGGTGGCTGTTAGGTATGTGTTTCCTTCTAAAGCCATAATTGCACATATTTTTCCTAATTTTTGTAAGAAAACCTTAACTTATTCTTTTTTGTGTGCTCTCAATTTTTCTAGATTCCCAGCTACCTAAATGAACTTCTGCAAAATTTTGGGTATTTATAAGGCCTTAAGATATTTTTTATGCATTAATTTGACTAGACATGAGTATTATCCTCTTCTAAATTTGCTTTTTGTTTGGCTTAATTTAATTAGTTGATTTTTTTCTTTCTTCCCCCAACTTCCACGACCCACTTCTAGACTTTTTCTTAATTTTCTTGATTTTTCCTTAATTAATTATGAATTTTCTTTAATTAAGTAACCTTATTTTAGCATATTTCATATATTTTGAGTAATTACGCGTATTTCTACTTACATGTAAATTCATATATAGTACAAATAAATACTCCTAAATATTATTTAATTTATTTTATAATTTTAAGTATCCCTATAATTTATTTGTAGCGATTTGTTAGTTATCGGAATACATTTTACGCATTTTCAATAAATAACGAGTAATATACTTAAAATTTGAAAATTTTATACTCTTTTATTTTATTACTTATTTTCTTAAATTCAAACTTATGGAATCGCTTTTACTAATATTTCTAACTTTATTTGATAATTTAGGCTCAATCGAACTCTTTAGCTGATTACCCCTAAATTTTACGAGTCAAACTCCAAGTAATTGATTATGGGTCTTATAGAAACCTTGTTCTGAGTATTACTTGATTAGGAGCATCAAGCGTGCTTAGCATAGCTTTAGGCGAAGAGGTCGAACATTATAGACTTGGTTTATATGCTTGCCCCGTGTCACCCCCTAGGAGAGAATTCCTGTCGGGTGCTTGAGGTAAGGCTCAAGGCTTTAATGTGCTTGGGTATAGGGACCTACGAGAATGTCTAGACGTTAAGGATGAGAATCAACTCAACTTAGTCTAGTGTTTTATGCTTGTCGATAGATAAAGGGTAAGACTCAATGATGATTAAGCCATAGTACTAAAGTAGGCAATGGGATGGCATAAATACAAGACTTCCTTTTCATTTCTTTGTGAGATTTACAAAGTACACTTGAGTGCTTATTCATATTACAAAAAAAAAAAAAAAAAGGCCTAAGGTTGTTAATGTTCTAAGTTATACGGATAGGCTATCCATCTATGGTCTCCAACCTATAGGCCCTGTTACCTACATCTTCCTTGACTCGAATGGGGTCTTCCCAATTTAGGGCTAGCTTGCCCTACTCTTCTTGCTACTTAGTGGCTTCAAGTTTGCAATAGACTAAGTCTCCAAGTTGAAAGACTTTGTGCTTGACTTTTTTTGTCATAGTACATCGCCACTTGATGCTGGTACGTAGCCACTTGATCCTGTGCAACATCCCTTACTTTGTCGATAGTGTATAGGCTTCCTTAGAGGGTTACCTTATCAATGCTGATGTCAAAGTTTTGGATTCTGCTTGTTAGGAGCTCTAGCTCAATGGACAATATGTGCTCCAAATGCGAGGCGGAAGGGGGTTTCACCCGTTATTATTCTGTACGTAGTTCAGTATCCCCGTAGAATCTTCGAGAGCTAATCTACCTACTAACCACCCACTCACTTAACATATTTTTTAAGGCTTTCGAGGACAATCTTGTTGATGGACTCGACATGTCCATTGGTTTGAAGGTAGCAACTGAGGTATAGCAGAGTCAAATATGATGCTTGTCATAGAATTCCTTGAATTGTGCATTGTCAAACTTTTTGCCATTATCCTTGATTAGGGCGTAGGCTACCCTAAATCTAGTAAGGACGTGAGTAAGGACAAAACCTTCTATTGTTCTTGTAATGATGCTCATGATCGCTTGTGCTTCTACGCATTTTGTAAAGTAGTCAATGATAACTAAAATGAATTGACCTCATCTAGATGCCTTCGGGAAAGGTTCGAGGACATCAAGCCTCCATTGAGCAAAAGGATATGGGCTTATCATGGGGTAGAGTTTCGAGCTAAGTGTCAGGTTGATGGGTGCATGCTTTTGACAACTATGGCGTTTCTGTACTAAGGATCTCACTTCTTCCTTCATTATTGGCCAATAATACCTAAGGCAAAAGGCTCGAATGTATAAAGCCTAGGCATATGGTTGCTATAAATGCCCATATGAAGTTCCTCAAGGGCATGGAGGCCTTCTTCTAATCTTGGGTAACATAAGAGGAGCATGCCATGCCTATGCCAATAGAGGAGATTATCAATGATAGTGTAGTTGGTCGCTTCATAAGCGAGCCTCTTAGCTTCGATCCTATCTTTAGGTAGGGCACCAGTCTTGAGGTAGTCGAGGAGAAGGTCCATCTAAGATGGCTCAGTAGACACGAAGTAGATCTCAAGGGTTTGCTATGGTAGTTGCCAACAGTTTACAATGGCATATACTAGAGGAACACTTTCTTATAAGTTTTTTAGGGTAGGAGTGCAACTGTAGATGCAAGCTTGGACATTCGATCTACCTTAAAACTCTTCGATTGGGGAATTTTGATTATACCCCAAGAGGTGAAATTGGAGATAAGGTCCCACACTATCAGGAGGTACTTCACCATGGCTTCTCTTTGCATTTGATATTTCCCCTTCACCTATTGCACCACTAACATGGAGTCCGAGTAAATGTCTAGCTTCTCAATACCTCAGCACCAACGTCTTTCACAATCTTCAATCCTAGTATGTTAATGTTATTTAGTGTTTCCTACTCTCCTGTATATTTGACGATAAAGTCCGCGATAACTTGCGCCTTGAGAGCCTACCGAGGGCAAAACTGGACGTTGTGAGCATTAAGCTCCAAGGAGTCTTTGACCATTTGCTCTAATGTGTCTAGTTTCTACAAAAGTGTTTACAGGGGTTGGTATGTGAGAACGATGATGGGGTGAACCAGCCTGGAAATAAGGTTTGAGTTTGCAAGTGGCGATGAATACAGTGAAGGCAAACTTCGCAACGCTCATATATTTAACTATGGGCCTTTGCAAGATGTGGTTGATGTAGTAGACCAACTTGTGCTTGCGCCCATCATTTCGGACAAGCACTAAGGGGAGAACCTGGTCGCTTATAGCCAGATACAAGTAAAGTTCTTCTTCGGAGATTGGCTTAGATAGTACGGGTCGGCTTTTGAAGAATTACTTAAGTCTGTCGGAGTCGGTTTCGCATTTATCTATCCACTTGAACTCTAATGGGTTCTTCAGTAATTTGAAGAACTCAAAACATTTATCAGCACTCCTAAAGACAAAATGATCAAGCGTGACTATTCTACCAGTAAGACATCAGATTTCTTTGATCTTTTGTAGGGCTTTGATGTCCCGAATTGCTTAAATTTTGCTATGGTCAGCCTCAATGCCACTCTTTGTGACCATAAGTCCTAAGAACTTACCTAATCCTATGCTGAAGACACACTTTTAAGGGTTCAGTTTCATTTAGTACTTATGTAGTGTGTTAGTTGTTGATGTGGTCAACTTTCCTTTTGCTTTTGACTATCATATCATTAATCTAAACTTCGAAGTTTCAACTAAGCTGGGGCTTAAAGATAGTCATCATCAATCTTTGATATGTCGCTTCAGTGTTCTTGAGGCTAAAGGCCATGACCTTGTAACAATATATCTCCACGTCAGTGATGAAGGAGGTATGAACCTAGTCCTTGAGGGCTATATAAAATGGTTGTAGTTGGAGTAGGCATCCATGAAGTTGAGTCTTGCATGGCTCAACATGGAATCGACAAGCTAATTGATTCATGGGAGAAGGAAGCAGTTTCTGGGGCAAGCTTTGTTAAGATTGGTGTAACCAACACATATTCGCTACTTACCATTAGATTTCTTCACAAGGACCATGTTTGCTAGCTAGATAGGGTAGTGTTCCACTATGTGAACCCTGCATAAAGGAGTTTTTGGACTTCTTGCTCGATGGCGATTTGCTGCTTAAGTGCAAGGTTTCTTTGTTTCTGTTTCATAACATGGGAATCGACTTGGAGATGATGTATGGCCTCGGATATCTTGATGATCTCGAGCATTTCTTCAGGCAACATCGTAAAGACATCTGAGTTGGAAAGAAGGAAGGCAATGATGTCTTCTTTTTCTTCTAAAGATAGGGAGGTCCCTCTCTAAGTGGTCTAATCGAAGCAGTCATCGTACTAGACAACCTCTGTTGCTTCTGCTGCTTCCCTCCTTAAATTTTGCTTGCTATCGAGGGTGAATTCAATGTACATGATCTTGTCATGTGTGATGTCATTGAGGTATAGTGTTCGAGATAACTTTTGGTCGCTGTATGATATCCAGACCCCTGTAGGTGTAGGGAACTCCATAATAAGGCATCTTTGATTGATGTACTCATTGAATTTGTTGAGGCTAGGCTACCTTAGGATGGTGTTATAGGGGGACTAGTGATGGACAATAACAAAATTGATTAGCTTTAAGGCGATGTGCTTGTCATCGCCTAGTCGAATAGGCAGTGTGATTAAACCTTTTATTAGGACCATTTTCCTACTGAACTCAACGAGTCTCTACTTGTAAGGTCAGAGTTCTTCTTCCAACTTATCTTTCATTTTCTCGTAAGTGGAGTAAAATAGGATGTTTGCAGAGTTGCTATTGAACTAAAGATTCATTAATTGATTTTGATGAGAACAAGACAAAAGTAAATGATTAAACTAAGTTTCATTTAACTATATTGAGTTAATTGAATAAGATCAACGAATTTGCTTAATTATTAAATAAATCAATTGACTTTGCAAGATATTTAATCTTTTGATTGTTGGTTAAATAATCTTAAAGTTAGATTGCAAAGTGCAGTTGTTTGTTATGTGTTAAAAGTATTTTCAAGCGATACTTGACCTACCAGCAAGACGACTCAAGGATGAACCAAGCTGACGATGTAAAGCCTTGGATAACAAAAGGAAGAACTCCCTGATCATGAAGAGCCAGCATGCCAGTTCACTTGTTGGTAGTGCAATTTGTTATGACTTGCCAGTAAGGTTAAGGTACCAGCACACTGATAAGTCTGATTTAACTAGCCGTTAGAGCATTTAATACACTATAATGGGAAGAATTGAATGAGATGATATAAATGCTTAACAACCTAACCAAGGATAATAGAGAATTGATCTTTTGCTGCAATATTCCAATATTCTTTTGTACTCTTATTATCTATCATTCCCATTGTCTCTTGTACCCTAATTTGCAAATATTTAGAGAGATTTCAAGTGTAGTGCTTGTGAGCTATTAGTTGCAAAGTATTGAGAGTTAAAATCACAACACTAATAATCCTTGAGATTGAGTTCAGCGTTGAGAGTTATGAGTGTAGAACTTGTACATTCAAGTTTGTGTTTGTGTAGCTCTTAGATCTTAGATTGATAAATCAATAAAGTAGTATGAAGTCCTCCGTTAAAGGCATTGTGTATCCATGGAGAGTAGGGGGCGGTTCGAATTTCACGTTATATCCAGGCTTAATCTTCTCATCCCTATTTCTTTTAATTTTTGCATTCATTACTATATTATCATTATCTTAATCATACTTGTTATTGTATTTAATTGGTAATTTTAAAAAGAATTACAATTTATCGTTAAAACTCAATTCACCTCCCCTCTTGAGTTTAGCCTAATGTTCTTCAGCTACTATTGTCTATAAATGTTTTGGGGACATTGAAGTACGTACTTTCAATGTTGATGACTAGAGTCAATAAGGGGATACTTGATACCCTCCTTGTCTTTGTTAGAGAAGGAGATAGCGGTGTATATTCTCTGTTTCTTTGCTCAGACAAAAATTACTTTATGTTGAGGTTGAGAAGAGTGGTCTTCATCTAATAGTCCTGGTCTACCTGTGATTGTTTGTACTTGCCCATGCCTACCCCTGTGGTTTGTGTCATCAGGTAGGTTTTCTTGTTGTGGTTGTAGTTATTGCTATGGTTCTTTAGTCTAATGTCGCTGGGTCGGTCATAGATGGTTTCACTTGTCAACAACAAAGTGGTTGATGCGACTTGATATTTGAAAACTAGGTAAGTGCACTTATTGCGTAGTAGTAGAGTTCAAAGAATGAATGTCATCCCATAGAAACTATCATTACTAATACTAACTAGTTCTCAATTATCTAACTAACAAATTTGAATTCAAGAAACTTATAGAATCTAAACTAAATTGCAGCAATTAATAAATTTAACAACTAATTAAGAAACTAAACAACAAAGCAATCAATTTAAGATTTAACTTAAGATTTAATATTGTATCTAGATCCTTACTACCCCACGACTTATACATACAACTTTCATTAAAGACAATCTAATTTAATTTTTATTTTTCTTGATCAAGAGAATTATTTATTAATGCTAATAACTTCCTTAAGTCTATTAACCATAATCTTAAAATCACCTATTACAATCTTTCCTCAATAACATAACTTAAGATCACATTAACTTACAACAAATTCTCTAATAATATTAATCCATATTCTAGAAAGACATTGTAAATTATCTCTAATCATGTAAGAATCTATATTAACTATGCCTAAATCTAATCATATAAAAAATCTCTTGATTCTCTTGTATGAAATCAGTTTTTTAGATTAATACCCGCAAAAATACTAATCTAAACAATTAAGCACACATAATTAAATCAAGACAAAATGAAAGAAATTCATTAGATTTAATAAAAACCAATATCACATGATAGATCTAGGTTTCATAAGACCTAGATACAAAGAATCTACTCCCTATTCATAATAAAGTAATAATCTTAAATGACATCTAAAAGAAAAGTAGAAGAAGAGATAATGAAATCAATGTAAAGCCTTAAATCTTGAAGTTTTGAAATTCCTTGCTCTCTTAAGTTTTTTTCTCTTAAAGTCTCTCAAAAGTCGACTCTCATAATCTATCAAATACTCCCTAAAGATGCCTTAAATAAGCGATGCAAAATTAGAGTAACAAGGCTTTTAACACGCCTAGTGATACAATCGTGTCACTTGATTGTGTCATTCTTTGAGCATCCTATTTTTCCTACGTCTTCACCAAGTTTGGGAACATTTGGTCATGTCACTTTTTGATTGTGCATAAAAATTGCTTAAATTCTTTACTGGAAATGATGCAGTCATGTTGTTTAGTCATGTCAATTTTTAAAACTTCATAACTTCCTCATTTTAACTTTGAATTAAGTAAAACTTTCTACTTTTTCGTTTTCTTCCATAGATCATTTTAAACCTAGATAACAAGATTTTAATCTATTAAGTATCATTTTCTTAAAATAAACTCAAAATTTAGAGAAAAATCATTAAAAATCACTCTCTAAAACAAGGCCTTTGACAACATTCTTAAGGTGCTTGCATTCGTCACTGTTATGGCTACGTACGCTGTGATAATAGCAGAACTTTCCCAATTTGAATGCTTCAAGTGTTTCCCTGATGTATGGGGCATAGGGCACTTATTTGAGAACTTTGTAGAAAACTTCACCAAGAGGACGGTTTGGTGGGGTATAGCTAGGGTAGTTAATGAACTTCTATTTCTGCCTCTCCCAATGTTCTTTAAAGGATGAGGGCAATCCTCATGGGGAATTAGGCAGTCCTTTGTGGAGTGTGATGTAAATCATTCTCGAGATGTGCTCAAATGACGTCTTCTTGTGTGACGTACTTCTCGGTAATAGTCGTGAATTCTTGTAAGCCACTTAGTCATCATAGCGCTATGGCTTCAAAGATTTTGTTGCTAAGGTTTAGGTCATAGATGATGGTTTGGAGAACTGTTCCACTCTCAACTTTGGGAATGAGAAGCTTGGTACAATTGAAGCTCTCAAAGTAAGCTCATAGGATCTTGTTTCGGCACTAGCATACATTATACAATGTGGACGACTCCCTATACGACACCTTACTGTTAAGGAAGTATTGTTAAAATCTAGTAGCGAGGTCACTAAAAGAGTGAATCAAACCACCTAGAAGCTGGTTGAACTATACTAGAGCTACTTTAGTAAGTGTGCTCAAGAATGCCTTACATACGATGGCATCATAAAAGTTATGTAGGCTTATCATTGTGCGAAAATGCACTAGGTGGTAGTTTAGATCGCCTACATTGTCGTATGTATTCAGGTGAGGGAGCTGTATGCCTTATGGAAGAGTTTCTTCCAAGATAACTGGGGTGAATAGGCTTTTGCTCACTATTATGCCTGATTGTTGAGTAGAGGATTTAAGATGCTTCTAATCACATAGGCTGAAAGTACATCAGATATGTCAACTAAGCTCTTGGGCAATCATCTCATCCAAGTGCTTTGGCGAGAGCTTATAGGATATCTACATGTGTGTTTTTACTCTTAACCATGATGATGAATCTGCATAAACAATATCACTAGTATAACTCATAGGTGAACTCTAGGTGGTTCATTGGTCGTGAGTAATGGTGTACTTGCAAAAAGCCTATTGTAGTGTTACTAGTAAGGGCTCTTCAACACTTAAGTTAGCGAGGAGAGTATTTAAACTCTAGAGAATATGAAAGTTTGTGGTCAAAGAGTTCCCAAGAGGTTCCAAGATCTTTTACCTATAGGCTCCCCTTCCTATTTAAAGGTTAAGAGGGCTTATCTATTCAGACGCATAGCAACAGAGGACTGGTTGGAATGAAATCCAAGGAGGTAACATTGTTAGTACAAGAAAAGACTTCCATCCTTCTACCGATTGGTAGGAGCATGGAGGATGGGTCTATCCCATCAGTAGAGGGTAGTTGTCTTAGCTTGAAGGCTAGTCTATAGGTTGTGTGTCAAGCGGTCATTTGATATTTAATGAGGAGAGAGAAGGAGGAGAGGAGAGGAGAAGAGGGGAAAGCTAGCTCGGTTGCACTAAACAGTGAGCTTGTTGAACGCTACCCTAAGTGGGTGGCGAGCTCGATCCTTGTTGCCAAAAGGTAGAGCTCAGGGACAGTAGGAAAGGACTTCCAATGTGCTTAGGGTTCTACCCGAGTTAAGCAAATAGGCTAAGACATACGTTGAGTTGGTCTTCATATATGCTAGGAGGAGCTTAATACCATGCTAGCTAGGCTCTTAGGTCAACTTGAGCCTCTGTAGCCTTAGATTGAAAGGTGACAGTCAGTAGAAGGGGTTTAAATAAAATAAAAACGAAGAGTAATATAGTATTTTACCCTATTATTATGACCTCTCCTATAAGAAATTTTGGTATAATAAAAAAATTTAGCTTCGTTCTTGTCATTCTCTTCTATGAGAAAAAAAAATCGATTCATTCACTATATGAAATTTGAGATAATATTACGATGGAAATTCACTTAAATCTTCATAACAAAAGTTCGCTGTTATAAACATTTATGATAAGCCACTTTTAGCTTATTTGTCAACTTTGAGAGCTTTTATACATTATTTACAAGCAATCTATGATTCGGTTGAAAAAAAAAATACTTTTACAATATCTGAAATAATTCGAGGAATGGAAAAGTTAGTTTTCCCACATTTCATGTGAATGAATCCTTTTATGTGGGATAAGTAGCCCAAACAAAGATGGGAGTGGATCCTTTTAAAATAATTTAGGTGAAGTTTCAAAATTCATTATTGAAATTATGTAGATATTTAAAGTATCATGTGACATCAAGATGACATCATCTTTTTTTTTTAATCTAAAATATTCATTTTATGTGATAGCATATGAATAATACAAATTTAAAAACTTTAAAAAATAATAACTTTGAGAATCCAAATCCAAATCCAAGTCTTACAAAGATACAAAAGAAACCTATGATGGAGGAGTAGGGGAGAAAGACACATAAAGTCTATGAACTTTTGAACTTGGGCAATGTAGTGCTTAAACTTTCAAAAATAACGCTTTAGTGCTTAAAAATTTAAAATTTGTTCAAATAAATGCCTTAAGTTAACAAACCTTAAATAATAACTAACATTTCTAAGGGTTCTCTTTATTTTTTTTTTTCAAGTGGATTTTTTATGACACATAGCACCATCTTATTAATCTACATATTTTTATTATATAAATAATAAAATAAAGTAATAATAAATTAAAAAATAAAAAATGCAAAACTAACTAAAAAATAAAATAACAAATCATCATCATTATAGTAGCAAATTAATAAAAAATTTGGAAAAGAAAAGGTAGTTAAATTTTTTTTTTAAAAAAGGGAACTTTTGACCATCTTAGGGCTAGAGGGTGATCAAAAAGGCTACTATGTAGTAGGTATGTCACAACCTACTTAAAAAATTGGGTTGTGTAACAACTTACCACCCAAATTAAAAGGAAAAAAAAATGATTAAACTAAATTGAGTTTCAATTGTGTTTGATTAGATTCGATCTTTTTTTAATATATATTTTAGCTTTTGGTGGCTACCTATTAGCCTAATGGGGTCACATGACGCCCCATTCAATCGATGAATGGCCATTCATGGTAGCCAATGAGTCGAATGACCAACTTTTTTAAAATGCGTCATTATCCCTCGTCACATGGCAATGGCAACCGTTCTAGCTACTCTTTGACCTTAAGATAGCTAAAAGTTCTTTTCTTTTTTTTTTTTTTTGGTTTAAGGAGGGGGAGGGGGAGGGGGAGGGGGAGGGGGAAGGGAAGGGGAGGGGTGGTGGTGGGGTTGGGTTGGGGGAGAGGACTTATTTTCCACTTTTTTTATATTTTTTTTAATTTTTAATTTTCTTATTACTTTATTTATTTTTAATATTTTATTATATATTTATTTAATTAAAAAATAAACCAATAAGATGGTTGGACATATCATTCTTTTGTTTCTTTTCCCCTTCTTTCTCTTTCTATTTCCATCAATTGATTTGAAGAAAGAGGAATAGCGGGCTCATATAAGAGCATCATGGTCATTTTAAATACCTACGTACATGTCACTTATCCACTTGCTTAAAAACAACTATATAAGATGCCAACGATGCAGTAACTAACATCTGTTATGTTGCATCTAAATAGAGACACTAAATTGATCAAAGTTCAAAATTTAGGCACTAAAGTGTAAATTTTCAAACTTTAGATACTAAATGTGCAACTTTAAAGGTTGGGCACTTGCCTAGCCATTTTCCTCAAGAACAGTAAAATCAAATAAAGTGAATGTTGTTTTTAATTAAAAAAAAGTGAATGTTTATGCTTTAATCTAAACAAGGATAAAAAAATAAAAAAAGCTATTGCTATGGTAACTTAAAAAAAAAGTTTTACTAAAAAGTCAACATGTTTTTTTACACTTTCTCATAGTACTATATACTTTTCCATAATACATTATACTAACTAACTTTTTGTATTTTCTCATATTGGTGTACTTTCTAATTGTGTTATAAAAATATAAATGTATTCTAAGACTCAGTTTTAAGTCACCTTATAACAACTTGCACCTAGCGTAACCTTTAAAAACCAGTTGGTTGTGATTATAATACTAGACCAATTAATTGACTGTTAATAAGATGTAGGAGTCAGAATAAGATTGCTATAATACAACTAATAATATATTCTATAGATTAAGTATTCCCCCATGGACAAATCTAACTAAACGAAAAAAAAAAAAAAATCTAGGAAAAGCATATATACACATAATCATACCACAAGCAAAAGAAGAACATTGTTTTTATTTTATCCTCGTAAGAGATACATTATATATATATACTAGTAAACATCTATCCTTGCTGCGCGTGCATCATTAGTGAATAGGCAGTTATTTTTTTTTTTTTACTGTTGATGTTGATAGACAGGTGGCTATTTAGTAGAATGATGTGAAGTTATGTTGTGTTAATAGGTTTATTTTATAATATTATATAGAATTCTTTTGTCATATACTTAAAGACACCAAAAGTGAGCTCTCCCACTTTACTATATATTAACAAAAGAGAGAAAAGAACAAAACTTCAGCTATTAGAATTGTCACATAAACAGCATGATGAATCAATGCGTGGAAGTGTTCACAAGTATCGAAACTACAAAGCATCATTGGGTGTACTAACTAACTAACTTGGAAAGATGGAACGCCAGCACCTTTTACGAGTTGAAACGGACATATATGGAATGTCCAATATCCTTAATAAAGAAATTTGATTTTCGTTATGTCTCTATTGGATCATTCGTCAGGAATTGGTATCCACTCGGAGCGGTGGAATTCATGCAGTAGGTTGGGTTCACGTATTGCATTTTCGATTTAGGTTGAGGTCACGTATTGCATGTTCATTTTATTGCTTAGTTATAAATAAAGACAGAAGTAGGTTTGACATTTCACGCAAATAGGACGACAAGAAGCAGCTGTTTTCACGCAAAGACTATCGGAACATGGCTGGCCTTGAATTATCCAAGAGGAAGACGGTGATGATGATTGTAGTTCTCTTAGCAATGGTGATGTTATATGGAGTCCACTGCAACGACAGACTGTCAGGATAGTTGTGTTAATAAATGTGCATTCTCAAGCCTTCTTGAGCGACGAGTGATAGAATGTTTGTACCATTGCCACCAGCACCCACCACCACCACTTCTTTACTACAAACTAAGGTGCATCAGTTTCAAGTGCAACTTGAGAATGCACATTCATTAACACAACTAACTATCCTGACAGTCATCATCACACTGGACTCCATTTAACATCACCATTGCCGGGAGACTTATTATTAAGATTTATCTATTCCAACCTCTCTCCGGTGTGCTTAAGGTATCATATCCTCCATCTTTTTTCCATTCGTAGCTTGACTTGCAGTAATGTAGTGCGCCTTGGAACTCCCGTTGGTACCAACAATTGCACTAAAATATTTGGCAAAAACTTCCGACTTAACTAAGGGGCTTACCTGGATTGCCACGTTATTACTAAAATATTTAGCAAAAACTTTCGACTTAACTAAGGGGCATACCTGGATCGCCACGTTAGTAGCCTATGTCCTTTTTCAGAATTTCTTCAACTTCCTCCTTCGCAAAGTCATCTTTGGCACCTGGCGCTACATAATTGAACCGGGTGGAGAACTATTGATTATATCATCTATTCTCTCGTGGTGAAGTCATGGTGGTCGTAATCCTCCACGTCGACGAATTTGTTTATGCTGCATGGCTTCTCCTCTACTATCTTTTCCCGAAATTTGCTTTTTACTAGAGGATGAAGTGCAGAAAAAAACATACATTCTTTTATCGTAAATAATAATGATACGAGAACAATAAATTGTTATTTGAAGAAAAAAAATCCACTACAGTAGAGATTACAATTGGTGTAAAGCAATATATGTTCAAGCGGAATTTTCTGCGTGCTTATATTCCTAAGGAATTTTTTTTTCCTGAAACTCCCCTAAAAGAAATTATAATGATACCAAAACAAACAGAAAATTTTGCGGAAGGCTTGTAATGAGTTAAGCAGGGAAAAAGGCAATATGTAAGTACAAGTGAAAATTGAGAGCGAATGTGAAAATATTGTGAAGCATTGCTCTTACTCAACATGCATATTCATTCGGAATGTTCATTTGGGAAGTCGCAAATTGGTAGAACGTTTAAAATTTGTACAAAATTTATGAGCATTAGTGGGTCGGGTTCTTATGTCTTGTGTGTCAGATATCTCGTATGATGGAGGCGCATATTAGACTCCTTTAGTTTGTGAATATTTATGTGTGGTTTGTATTATAGAGAGACTCAGTAAGCCGCTTATGTTATACCACTTAAGAGATTACATGCAGTTAGTGTAATATGATGGTTTGATATTAGTTTGTATTTATTTGTGAATTTTAGACAGGTTTTAAGCCTTAATGTGTCCGTACTCGGTATTGACACATAGTGGATTGTAACTTCTCTGGTTCAGAAGCATTGCAACAGGTGATCTTGTGGTCATGCCTGAATGCAATTTTTTGTGAAGATAAATTTGGATGGTGCATATGATTATTGTACAAGATCATGACAGTTTCTGGGGTTATTGCCAGAGATACTGCGATGAAGGATTGTGGCGGTTTGGATAGAATTCGTGCGGCTAGATCCCCTCTAGAAGCATCAGAAGCTATTGTATTGCCTTCTTGGATGCAAAGACAAAGTTGGCTAAAGGAAAAGGGTGGGAAGAAGTCATCTTCGTGATGGACAATGCGAACTTGTTTGATGCCACTTCAATTGTTTGGGATCCTCCTTTGGTGCATATTTATCTACATTGCAGATATTATATATGTGCTGGTTGGGTTAACTTTGTCAAGCGAGAAGCAAATGCAGGGGCCCATTGGTTAGCTAAGCACACTAGGTTGGGGATGTGCCCAATGGATTGGACGTACAATCCTCCATCCCCACTATCTAATATCTTGTCAATAAATTTGAGGGATGTACTTAGAGTTGTATTTCTGATTTATAATGAGTGAAATCTCTTTTGGAAAAAAAAGAAAGAAAGAAAGAAAGTTATTATGCAATTATGAAATTTAAAATTTCAAGAAGAATGAAGAAGTAATTATTTAACTTTTTTTTTAATGACTAAATTTAGATACACGTATTGTTGATATACGATCTCCGGCCATAGATTAATGTCTTTTTTTCCTATTTACAATTACTTTAAATCTTTTAATTTCTTACTTTTTAGCAAATCAGGATTACAGAAAAAAATTATTTATGTGCGTGAATATTAATCATTATCATGATTATATTTGATCATAATTTGAATTTTAGCTATGCAATGTATGCACATAAAAGCAAGTGGGAGAGAAAAAGGAAAGGGAGAAACTATTGGAGAAATCATGGGGATAAGCACTATGTTGTGTGGAGAGATAGAGAAGAAGGTGGAGAAAGTAGGTTCTGAGATTGAAAGAAATTAATTGGAGAGAGTAAGTTGATGAATTTATCAATTATTTATAATTTTAATAAATTATATTAATATTAGTTTTTTTTGTTAAATAAAATTAAATAGAGAGTAAATAAGTAACTTGAAGTATGGAGGTTATTTAAGGGCTAATTCGCTTTAATAATATAGATATATATATACATATATATACAAGCGGACGATGCACCCGTGATACGTGTGCAAGTTAAATAAAATTAAATTTATATCAATAATATTTATTCAGTGAAAAATCACAATTTTTGTTAAATAATATAAATATAGATTTATTTTTTTTCTCTATCTAGACACTTTAAATCCTTTAATTTCTTACTTATGAGTAAATCAGGATTATAGATAAAAATCTATCTATACAAGTGGATATCAATCATTATCGTGGTTATATTTTATTATAATCTAAGTTTTAACCATACAATGCGCACGTACGTAAAATAAGATAGGAGAGAAAACAGAAAGAGAGAGAAACAGTTAATAAGAGAGATTATAAGATAAGCACCATATTATATGGAGAGATATTAGAGAAAGTAGGTTTTGTAATTGAGAAAGTGAGCCAATATATCAATTTTACCCTTAGTATAAAACAATTATAGTCTTAATAAATTATTTTTAATGTTCGTTTTTTTTGTAATAAAATTTTAATTGGATGGCTAAACAATAATGTTTAAAGGAACGATTATTTAAGACTCAATTTGTTTTAATAATATAGATATATATATATAAGTCACACTTTAAAAATGCAATATACATTGTGATGGAAAAATTACAATGTCGCATTCTCAACTTGTGACATTCATGTGATAATAAACTCACACTTTTAACATGTGCTTCCCCATGAGATAAAGCTAGCGAAGCTGCATTTTGTAAATGCAATTTCTTTATAACTTTTTAAATCGTATTTTTAAAATACGATATAGCAACGATATTGATGTAGTTTTATTCATATGATTCATATTTATGTAATTTCTTTTATAAGATTGGTAGATATGTGCTGAACCCATTAGAATATTTTAAGGATGTGATTTTGTGCGAAATGCAAAAACTCCTCGATAAAGGGAAAAAAAAATCCAATTTTTGTTGGTTATTATTTTGTACCAACATCTTCAAGCATGATATGAACGAATACAGTCTCTATTTATTTTGGTTACTCTACATGTCCCAAGCATGGTTAGATTCTAATGTCTCTCAACTTCTATTGATCTGAATGCCCAATGACATCAACTAAATAATTAAAAAGTAGAATGGCTACTACTTAATGGCATTAACTCGAGCTTTTCTGTAATTTCAGGGGATTAAAGATAATCAAGTAAGGGTTCGATTACAACCTTATTCACCGTTGGGCTTGCTAAGGGAAAGCCCGGCCCACTTCTTATCCTATGCCACAAAACTGTACTCTTATCTTTCCTCTCTCTCTTGACTCTTCCTAATAGACAGAAAGATACAATATTCTCTCTCTCTTCTCCTGTTCTCTCTTCTCATCTTTTGTACTCAAAATCTAGGGTTTCTAAAAAAAAAAAAACTCAAACATGGCTCCTTATAATGTTGAACAAATCCTACTTAGATCTTAGCTTCTGTTATGATTTAGATAGTTTTGAATATATGCAACATATGTTTTTTAGAATTGAAGTGAAAATGAATCTGGACTTTTGAGACACCAGGAATCTCCAAGAACTCACGTTATATGAAAAACAACAAAGAAGGATCGATATCCCTTTATTTGCGGTTTTCTCCTTTTATATGATTTTTACATGCAGTTCAGGTTTATTCCGTTTTCAATTTGTTTATACAGTTGACTATTTAACAACCTTTGTAAATCATGCTGTCTATTAGTGACTTCTATTTATTTTATGTATAATAGCCGGACAAATACTTCAGTTGTCTTTTATTCCTATGATCACGTTGTCCTCTGTTTCCATGTTCTTATCCAGTACTATTCATAACAGTTTCCCCTCCTCTTTGAAAACTAACCTTTCCCTCAAGGTCAAATGTCGGATAGTCCCTTGTAAACTCTGAAAAATCTACCCATGTTGCATCCTCAAGTAACAAATGTTGCTACTGTACCAATAATTGTGGTACTGTTTTGCCCTGTCTAACAATCTCCAGTGTATTTAATACGGCCAATGGTTTGACAATAAGAAAATTCTTGTATGAATCAATTGGTAAATGAACTTTTTACCAATCCTTACCCTCAGCTTTCTTCAAAATAAATATGTGAAATACAGGATATATTTTGGAATTTTTAGGTAATTCCAACTTATAGACTACCAGACCTGATACATGATCTAATCTCTGATACCAAGATGATAAGGGATCAAAGGATCGATCCAGAAGGAAACAGTAGCAAATCTAGAATGAAATAACAAGAATGGGTATTCAAAAGAAGATGGGTACAAAGAACATGAAGGTTTTTTATGGTGAATGTGAATAGATATAACTCACCAAAACACAAACACGATCAGGGGTTTAAGCTCAAAATAGAGCTTGATATAACTCACAAACATTAAATATTGCTCAGGGTTTCAGATGAACGTTAGATGCAACTTACCAACCAGTGCAAATGAAGGGGTTCACTACAATCTGAGAACAAGATTGATAAGAATGTAGGGACGATTAAAGAGTATGATCAACACTCGATAATCCGGCAAATGCTCACTCAAGTATAGCCTTGCTTGAAAGAGGAGAGTTTCACTCTCTGTATATATTTCTATATATTTATCTATCTATCTGTATTTGTACAAATGTTGCTATTTATAGTAAGTAACTCTAATGGCAAAATTGTAAATAATGTATAAGGCCTCAAACCCTAAAGAATTGAGCCCATAAATAAAATGAAGGAAAACATATACAAGAATACAAAACCGTGTGTTTTACAAGACTTAGCATGAAGTCACTTGGTATGTCTTGGGAGGAGTAGTATCTGAATTGAATGAGATTGGTAGTTGGATGTCCAGGTTCGAGAAGTAGTCCCTAACGTCTTGCGTATTTTAGCCAAGACATTAAAGAGGTCAACCCACAATTGCCGAGTCATGGAATCAATCGACACGAGTCTCTCTCTGATGTATCGAGTGGTTCTTTAGTTCTGATTACTCGGCTGTGTGATCTCTTGGCACTTCAGTTGACAACAAACCTAGTGCCAAGTGTTCATCTTCCTTCCTCTCGTCCTTTTAGCTGCAATTCGGCCTCAGCAAGCATTGATAGGCCTCAGCTTGGATGTAGTTGGAGGCTGATTCCCATCATTACTACGGGTTTGAAAGGAAGTTGTCCTTGACGTTAAGTGTTGAGCACGAGCCGGAATGTCGAATAAACTTCTCTTCCCTTTTCTCTTCACCATGGGTGCCAAGTGTCTCTAGATTTTCTTAACGTTCATGGGGGTCAAGCAATAACTCTTCCCATCCTTCCAAACAGAGTAAGTGTTGAGGAAGCCGTCATGGATCACTTTCTAGTCATACTCCGAAGGTCGGCTAAGAAGTAGGTTTATGGCATTCATAGGCACTACATCAAACTCAATATCATCCTCGTATTGTCCAACCTTAAATGCTATCCGCGCTCTTTTATGCACATGGACCATACCCTTATTATTAAACCATTTCAATCCATAAGGCCGGGGATACAGGTAGGTTGGCAACTTTATCTTTTCTACCAACTCAACAAAGACAATATTTGTGCAGCTACCTTCGTCGATAACTAGGAAATAGGTCTTCCCACTCACTAAACATTGCATATGAAATAAATTTTCCCTTTGTCCGGGATCTACCTTCATGTCAACTCATGTCACCATAATCAAGAGTTTATTGAGATCTCCGGGATAGACATCTTCTTCTATCAACTGGCCTTCCAAACTCTTGTCACTTTGACTTTTAATTTGAACCTTAGGCCCTTTACCCTTCAAGACCATAACCATTTTATTCTAGTATTGGGACATAATATATCCGTAACCTGAGCATTTGAAGCACTTCACTTCTTGGGCCTTGTTGCCAAGTGCCTTCTCTTTCTCGGCTAAGCTTGCCTTTCTCTATCTTCTTTTCTTACCTTCTCTCGGCATACCTCTCAGGCGCAAGGCCGCCTTATTGAGGTTGACTACTTAGCCTTTAATGCCTTCTTCTCCTTTACCTCTCCATTCTTAATGCCAAATTAATTAACTCATCTAGGGAGTTGAACGGCTGCAATTTAACTATATCGGCAATGTTGTCTCAGAGTCCACTTAAGAATCTGGCATTGGTGCGGTCTTGTAGCTCAGTAATTTCACATCTTGTTATCAAGGTCTCAAACTCTTGCAAATACTCTTCAACAGTATTTTGACCTTATCTCAGGTACTGGACAACATGGAGCATCTCCTACTTAAAATAAGTTGGCATAAAGCATTGGTTCATCAATCTTTTCATGAGCCTCCAAATCCTTATTGGCTCTTCTCCTTCAACATTTTGCTTGGCAACCAACTTATCCCACCAAAGACTCGCGTATTTGACAAGGGATAGTGAAGCCAGCTTAATCTTTGTTCGATCATCACACTCGTAACACTCGAACAATTTCTCAACTCGAGGAACCTAGTTAAGGAACTCTTCAAGTCGGCTACTTTCATAAAAGGTCGGCAACTTAAGCTTTATACTGTCAAGTCCTTAGCCAGGTGCTCGAGGTTCATCCCTTACATTCCAAGCTGGTCGATTCTCTTCGGTTCAACCACTTTTATTAGAGCTTTGCTCGGCCATGTTTCTTCTCGACCTCGGCTCTCCTGTCTAGGCTTCTTCATTTGCTTCGAAGTCAACACTCCTTTCATTTCCTCTTCTTGACACTAAATGGTGTTCTCTTCTTCTTGGCTTAGTAGCTCTTCTCGGTTGTCGCTCATCATGATCAAGTTTATTCGAACCACTTCCACTTATGGGTGTTTTCTCCCTTCTTTCCTCTCGGCCATCACATCTGCAGCCTCTGACTAACCCAGTAAGCTCTTGAACAGAGTCAGTTAGATTCTAAATCCGATATTCCAAGTTGTCAACACATCTCCTTAAGCTTCTACGAGGACTATCTCCAGTTTTGTTGATACTATCTTCCAATATTCTTGTTCGAACAGTAATTTACCAGAAAATTGAAGAAACAACAAAATGGAATTACAGTAACTTAGAAACAACCACTACCCGGCTTCTACAGCTACTTACTATTATGAATAGTACACTATACTACAAAACAATGATTAACAGAAACGTTAGAACCACAAATCTACTTCAAAGAACACAAGCACACGCATCTCCCCAAAGCTTTGATACCAATATGATATGGGATTGAATCTCTGATACCAAGATGATAAGGGATCAAAGGATCGATCCAGAAGGAAACGGTAGCAAATCTAGAACGAAAGAACAAAAATAGATATTCAAAAGAAGATGGGTACGAAGAATAGGAAGGTTTTTTATGGTGAATGTGAATGGATATAACTCACCAAGATACAAATACGATTAAGGGTTTAAGCTTAAAATAAAGTTCAATACAAGTCACAAACAATAAATGTTGCTCGAAGTTTCAAATGAAGGTTAAATGCAACTCACTAATCAGTTCAAATAAAGGGATTCACCACAATTTGAGAATAAGATTGATAAGAATGCGGGTACGATTAAAAAGTATAATCAACACTCAATAATCCGACAATTGCTAACTTAAGTATAGCCTTGCTCGAAAGAGGAAAGTTTCACTCTATATATATATATTGGTATATCTATTTGTTTATCTGTATCTATACAAATGTTGCTATTTATAGCAAGTCCTAAACCCTAATAGCAAAACTGTAAATAATGTATAAGGCCTTAAACCTTAAAGAATTGGGCCCATAAGTAAAATGAAGGAAAACATATACAAGAATACAAAACTGTGCGTTTTACAAAACTCGGCATGAAGTCACTCAACATGTCTTAGCAACAGTAGTATCTAAACCGGATGGGGACAACATTTGGATGTTCGGGTCCAAGAAGGGGTCCTTAACGTCTCGCATATCTTGGCCAAGACACTAGAGAGGTTAGCCCACAATTGCTAAGTCATAGAATCAGTCGACACGAGTCTCTCTCTAATGTGCTGAGTAGTTCTTTGGTTCTGATTACTTGGCTGTATGATCTCTCAGTACTTCGGTTGACGATAGACCTGATGCCGAGTGTTCATCTTCCTTCCTCTTGTCCTTCTAGCTGCAGTTCGGCCTTGGCAAGCATTAATAAGCCTTAGCTTGGACATAGTCGGAGGTTGATTCCCATCAGGACCAATCTTTTGTAACACCCTATAAGGCCCAAAATATCTTCTAACAAGCTTAAAAGGCAACCTGTTTGCTAAAGAAGTTTGGTGATACGGTTGTAGCTTGATATAGGCATAATCTCTTATTGCCATCAACTTCTTTGTCCTCTTTTAATTTGCTAGGGTCTTCATTCTTTGCTGAGCTTTAGACAAATTGAGCTTCAACACTTTAAAAACGTCATCCTAGTCCAATAACTCCTGGTCTACAGCCTCTACTTTACTCAATCCCTTGACATAATCTAGGATGTTAGGTAAGTCTCAACTGTACAATGCCTTAAAAGATGTCATTTGAGAACTAGTATGAAAATTAGAATTGAAACAAAATTCAACTTAAGGCAAGAATTTAGGCCAATCTTTTAGTGACTCCATTATAAAAGATCGAAGGTATTGTTCCAGACATCTGTTCAACACTTCTAATTGGCCATCCATCTGAAGATGATAAGCTGAGCTCATCCTTAATTTTGTCCCACGCAACTTGAATAATTCTTGCCAAAAATAGCTTACGAAGACCTTGTCTCTATCAGTCACCATAGATGTGGGAAATCCATGTAGTTTGATTATAATATCCACAAACAATTTTGCCACCAACGCAGCTGTATATGTTGTTGGTAAAGGCCCCAAATGACAATATTTGGTAAGACGATCTACTACAACTAATATAACAGAATACCCATACGATGGTGGTAATGCTGTTATAAAATCCATAGAAATGTCCTAAAAAACTTGTTGTGGTATAGGCAATGGTTAAAGTAAACCCATTGGCGACGTTGTCAAATATTTTATTTGTTGACAAACATGACAATACTTCACAAATCTCTCAATATCAACCTTCATTCCCCTCCAATAGAAAGCACTACTAATTCTTTTATATGTCTTTAACACTCCCTCCTGACCATTGAATGGAGTAGCATGAAACTCCAATAACAACATTGGTATAAAAGATGAAGAATTAGGAATGTATATTCGATTGCCATGATAAAGGAGATCATCTCTTAACTGCAATGGTAACGATAATGATTCCCCTCTGTCAACCCTATCTTTCAATTCCTTCCACTCTTTATTTTGGTGCAACTCCTCTTTCAACAACGTAATAGTATCATAAGATGGCATTGATATAACTTAATTGCAATTGGAAAAATCTGGAACTGCTAAAAAAGAAGTTGTTATTAATGCCTACTTCAGCCTTTCAAAAGCCACAAATAACTTGAGAATCCCATTCAAACGCATTCTTTCTCAATAGATTAGTTAATGGAAATGCTATTTTTACATAATCTTTAACAAATCTATGATAGTAACTTGTTAATCCCAAAAATCCTCTTAGTTACTTTATTGAATTGAGTTGTTGCCACTCTCTTAAAGCCTTGATTTTCTTCGGATCAAGTTGCACTTTATGTTTAGAAACAATGTGTCCCAAATAATCAATCTCAGTTTAGGCAAATGAACATTTATTCCTCTTCAAATAGAAAACATTTTTTCTTAAACACTCTAAAGTTTTTT
This sequence comes from Lumnitzera littorea, assembly GCA_024138015.1. NCBI lineage: Eukaryota > Viridiplantae > Streptophyta > Magnoliopsida > Myrtales > Combretaceae > Lumnitzera > Lumnitzera littorea. Next base: position 116,317,526 of record JAMXBB010000003.1, on the reverse strand, counting down.
CCAAGTAGACCAAGTGATCTTCTAAGCTCCTACTATATATTAAAATGTCATCAAAGAACACAATGATGAACTTCCTCAAATAATGTCGAAATACAATATTCGTAATTGCTTGGAAAGTTACTGGTGCATTAGATAACCCGAAAGGCATAACCAGAAACTCATAGTGGCCTTCGTGAGTTTTAAATGTGATCTTATGTATATCAGCTGTGTTCATTCTGATTTGATGGTAACCCGCCCTTAAATCTATCTTGGAAAATACTGTAGCTCCCCTTAATTCATCTAGGAGCTTATCTATGATTGGAATAGGAAATTTATCCAAAATAGTCGCTTGGTTCAATACCTTATAATCAATATAAGATCTCCATGATCTATCCTTCTTTTTAACCAAAAGAACAGGGGATGAAAAAGGATTGGTACTTAGCCTTATCATTCCACTATCAAGCATTTCTTTTACCAATTTCTCTATTTTCACTTTCTAAAAATAAGGATACCTATAGGGTCTAACATTTGTAGCCTTATTTCCATCCTATAAATATATATGATGTTAGGATATCTCTCAGTGGTGGCAATGATGAAAAAAGTCACAAAAACATCTTAAAATCTGCTCAAAAGGGCTTCTATAGCTTGATTGCTAGTAGTATCATGATATATTTCTTCTTTCTAAGCCATTAGATTAAAACAGCAGGCTATATTATTAGATTGTACCAGTTTTTTCAGCTTTGCTCCCTTTATTTTTTTTTGGTCCAATTTATATGTTCCCATTCAACTCAACACATTTTCCTTTCTAATCAAATGTCATTCTTAAAATAGAGTAATCCACTGTTATAAGCCCCAAAGTCATTAACCATTGAATACCAAGTACTAATTCCGCTCCTTATATCACTAAGATATAGAAATCAAACCAAAAATTTTATATCATGCAAAATTAATAGTACTTGTTTGCAAACTCCTAAACAAACCAATCTATCACCATTACCAATCATGACAATAAACTTTGAAATTGCAATAATTGGTAAATTCAATTTGTTTGCTGCACTAAATTACATGAAATTATGTGTACTTCTCAAATCTACTAGTATAGTAACAAATTTTCCATGAATCAAACCTATTAGACATAAGGTTTTATGAGTCATCGATCCTGAAATAGTATGATAACTGATTTCCACATTCTTAACTTCATCATCTGCATACTCCATCTCCTCCTCCTTATTTTCAACTTGTTCACCCATTATTTCATGTTCCATCTCTATACTCTCCGGTTCAATCATCATGAGGAATTTGGCTTTGCATACATGGCCTCTATGATATTTTTCATCACAATTGTAACTTAATCCTTTCTCTCGTCATCGTGCTAATTCTACAAGGGTCATTTTTTTAACAGGCAATGGTTTGGAATTATTTTAGCTAGTGTTTTGGTTTGATGACATGGTTGGTTTTGTGTTTGAGGAAACTTGAGTAGGTGTTCTATTTTGCATATTTACAAAAGAAGGTTTAGAAAGAAAATATAGGTTTGATGGTTTGGTGTTCTGTTGGTAATTTTTATATAAAATGAAAGAATTAGTATGTTTAAGTCTATTTAATTTGGCTTCAAGTAATTTGGCAAGACTCATGGCCTCTAACAGGGATGCTGGTTGAACTGAAATAACCTCTGCTTAAATGGTTGGTTTTAATCTAGAAATGAAACAACTTTGTATAAAATCCTCTGATAAATGATATACATGATTGAGTAAAGATTCAAATTCGCACTAATAAGCTTCCATTGTAGACTTTTGAACTAATTTCATCAATTTCCCTTAATAATCTTCAAACATAGACGGTCTAAATCTAAGCCTCAAAGCTTACAAGAATGGTTGCCAAGTCGATAAGAGACCACTTCTCGACATTCATTGATACCAAGCTAATGCCTCATTTTCCATTGCGAACACAACCATTTTCATATGCTCATCCTCTGAAACCTCATGATAATCAAAGAATTGTGTTACTTTGAAAATACATGCATCTAAATCATTACCATTAAATCTTGGTAATTCCAATTTTATATTACGAACACTTGTTCTAGACTCTCCATTATCTACTTGAGAAGATGATGAACTACTTGAGCGATTTTGTTTATTATTATGATTCTAATTCTCACCATTCATATTGAAAGATTGCATTAATATCTTCTTGATTTCGTCTAAAGAGCTTTCCAATTTGTTTATTCTTGCATTTGTTTCTTTACTGACTTCTTCTACTACACCTATTCTTGCCGCCTAATGATGTAAGTCTTCTTGCATCTGTGCAATACTTCTAGTATTGTTCGCCATTTTTGAGAATCTTTAACCTATGATCAATGAAAGCACCAATTGTTGGACTTGCTAAGGGAAAGCCCGACCCACTTCTTATTATACGCCACAAAACTGTACTCTTATCTTTCCTCTCTCTCTCGACTCTTCTTGACAAATAGAAAGGTACGATATTTTCTCTCTTGTCTCCTGTTCTCTCTTTTTGTCTTTTGTACTCAAAATCTAGGGTTTCTGAGAAAAAAAAAAAAAACTCAAATGTAGCTCCTTATAATGTTGAACAGATTTTACTTAGATCTTAGCTTATGTTATGATTCAAATAGTTTTGGATATATGCAATATGCCAATGTACGTGTTTGTTTTGCAAGATGTTCCTAAGATGGAATAGAAGTGAAAATGAATTTGGACTTTTGAGACGCCAAGAATTTACAAGAACTCACGTTATGTGAAAAACAACAAAGAAGGATCCATATCCCTTTATTTGCGATTTTCACCTTTTATATTTTTTTCACATGCAGTTTGTGTTTGTTCCATTTTCAATTTTTTTAATACAGTTGACTATCTAACAACCTTTGTAAATCATGCTATCTATTAGCGACTTCTATTTATTTTATGTATAATAGTAAGACAAATACTTCGGTTGTCTTTTATTTTTATGATCATGTTGTCCTCTATTTCCCTGTTCTTGTCTAGTACTGTTCATAACATTCACCAAGGTGAAATCCAACGGCATTTAAGGTCAAAGAGACAAAGGTATCCTACAAATTTTATTGATTACTTTACATTGTCCTCAATAATCATCTGTACATTAGCTACAAACAATTGATTAGATCCAAATGACGTGCGATAATACTCCATTATATTAAAAAGGCGATCTTAAATTTCAATATTATACAAGATAGTTGCAGATTGAAATCATAATTATACAAGGTAATTAAACTCCAATTTTGATTTATTTTTTTAAAGAAATTAAAAAATCTTTATACTCCAATTTATTTCCATAATGGTGACATGACATGCATGATAGAATATATATATATTTTTTTTAAGAAATTAGAAGCTTTGGAAGTACAATTTTGTATTCCCACCTTATATCCTCACCAAGTTTTTAGTGAGAACAGTAAAAAAGAATTTTAGAATTTTATTTATTTCTTTTCATCTTCTCAAGTAATAATGGATTGCATGATTATTGATTGTTGCACGAGGTGTATTCCTACGGCGTTATTGGTTATTGGTTCATCAAGTTGCATGCACATACTTTTAGATTTTTTCAAAAGAAATAAAATTGACCACGAGGCTTTGATGTATATAGTGGTAGAGGATGTGGGCATTTCACGCAAAGAAAATGGAGGAGGCAACATTATTTCACACAAAGCGGATGAAGGAGGTCGAAATTTCGTGCAAAAAAAAGGAAGATGAAGTGTATGCCATTCCCTTATTTAACATCCATGAAGCTATAACTAGGAGTGACCACAAGTGGAATATGATATTTCCTCAGTTCAAAGACTCACCGTGAAATTGAGTTTAAAAGTTTTTCTTCTTTATAACCATTCTTCTTTTCCTCTCTCTAGAGGTGGCAGCTAAGGACATCGCTAAAATCTATTAAACTGGCAAGTTTAACAAAGACCATAGATGATGAGTCCCTTGCATAGTTTTTAGATGTCTTTTGAAATATGTTAAACTGGCAAGTTTTTAAAAAAAAAAATCAAAAGGAAAACGATTTTGTTGTTGTTTTTTTATGTGGTACATAATTTTATGATGTGCAATACCATATAAAATTTTAAAACTTGACATCCATCTTAGGGATACTATCATAATTGGTACAAATAAAATGCTTATGTTTCAAAATTACTTTTAATCATCACCAAGCAATTCACCTTACATTCACTCTTCTCAAAGTACTTGAAACTTTTGCTTTTTGAATGAATCACTTTTCCCTTAGTTTACAATGACATTTCAACGTAAATCAAGTTGATAAATTCCAATAGATTGTTAAATTTCTTATAATTTTTTCTTACAATAAAGTAAGTAAATCTATAAAAAGTGTTATCCTTGAATATCAATCCTTATATCTCTCATTATAATTTTAGATATATTTAGTTCTTTATTTTTCCCTCTCTCTTCGCAATATGTTTTTTCATACCCTTATATGCTCATGTTCACTATATACTAAAGCAGAGACTGCCAATGCGGGTGTACATAGTCGTTGCCGTGGTGGGTGGTGCTGCAACTTTGGATGCAAGATCCTGGTGAAGCTACAAAGGTCAGGTCTAAAATATAGCCCATTACCATGGTCTAAAAGGAAGATTGAAGTTATTCCAAGGGAATTAAATCAAGTAGTTGACTTCCTTGCTAGATGGATGCAGCAACAAGATGCTATTGTAGGAAATTTTGTTTTGCCTCCTACCTTGTGCTTGTCTTTTCTAAAGCGGGATTTATCCAGCTATGCTTTGTATAAGAAGAAAAGGAATCCTTGGCCTATTAATGTTTCTAATTCGCATGCTTCTGTCTTTGATCATGCACTAAGAGCATCAAGCTCTTCTACTACCTATAATAGGGGTTAAGAATCCCCTTTTTGTAAATATCTATTTATCTTTTCAACCAAAAAAAAAAAAAAAAAAACATCGCGGTTTTCTCATTAGTACCTCTTGCAAAACATCAACTCAATTAGATCTCTATAAGTTTATAGAAGAGTGAATTTAAGAATTTTTTTTTTTTTGACATGGAAAATGAACCAAAAAATCTATTAATGCAATAGCACATATATAAAGTTCTCTTTACAACATATAAAGCAGGTTTTTCTTTACTCTCATGCTCCTTATGCGCTACCAGACGTGAAATCCGTACTATAGATGCAAAAGAAAAACAAATCCAAAGAATTCAACACATTTAACAAAAAAATGTTGATCCTAAAAGGGAAAAAAACCTATAGTGGATGATTATCGAGAATAAAATGAAAGTTATATAGAATAGTGAGTTGTTTTCAAATATTATATGTTTATACTTTGGGGTTTTTGTTTTGTAATCTTTTAAGACACCAAATGAACATGGAATTCACTTGATGAAACATGGAATACAACTTCATTTGAAATGAAACCTAAAGATCATTGGGTTAAAAAAATAAAAGAAAGAAAAGTTAGAGGCTTTATCCATGTATAAAAAGACGGTTATAAATCTTTAGATATAAATCAAGACAATCTCTCATTACAATTATCAATAAGCAAAATATTGTGTACCAGTTAACTTGTAGGCAGACAGCCAAAGTATAGTGGCGATTGCCATGTTTCATGTAATTATTTCCATATTTGGAAATAGATTTTATAGATCTAAAGAGTATAATATAGAACTTATAGATTTTGTTCCTATTCATGTAGAGCAATTGTTAAGGTTAGGAGAGAGCATTGAGGTGTCCTTGAGGAGATCTTTTAGGCAAAAGAGATAAGTTATTTATGATTATTATATTGTCAACCTAGACGAGGGTAACTATGATATTAGTCGTGTAGTAGATCTAGAGACTTTCCATGATGTTATTAATTGTCCCCTATCTAATAAGTGGATGGAAGTAATGAAAGATGAGATGGGTTCCGTAGCACATAATGATATTTGGGAGCTTGTTGAATTTCTACAGGGATATAGGTCTATTGGTTGCAAATAGGTATACAAGACAAAGAAAGACTATTAAGGAGAAGATTGAGGATTCGATACTAAATTGGTAGCCAAGGGCTTCACTTAGAAAGAGGGTATAGATGTTAACGAAACTTGCTCACCCGTATCTTCAAAGGATTCCTTCATAATTATTATGACTTTAGTAGCACACTTTGACTTAGAGCTTCATCAGACTAATGTGAAAATAGGCTTTTTGAATGGTGATCTTGAAGAAGAGGTTTACATGGTGCAACCTAAACATTTTCAAGAAATGGGAAAAGAACACTTAGTGTGTCAACTCAAGAAATTTATTTATGGCCTTAAGCAAATATCTAGATAATGGTACTTGAAATTTGATAAGGTAATCACTTCCTTAGGCTTTGAAGAGAAAACAGTTGATCATTGTATATACCACAAGATCGGTGAGAGTAGGTATATATTTCTAATATTGTATGTTGATGATATTCTCCCGGCATGTAACGATGTTAGATTATTGCATGAGACTAAACAATTGTTATCTGAAACGTTTTATATTAAGCATCTTGGAGATGCATCTTTTATTCTTGGGATTGAAATTCATGAAGATACATCTCAAAACCTCTTGGGGCTTTCTCAGAAGGCCTATATTAAGCATATGCTTAGTAGATTTGATATTAAGAATTATAAAGATAAGGATGCACCTATTGCAAAAGGAGACAAATTTAATCTCGGTTAATGTCCCAAGAATGACTTGAAGAAAGAGTCTATGAAGACAATGCCTTATTCTAATGCAATTGGCAATCTTATGTATGTACAAGTTTGCATTAGACCAAACATTGCTTTTGAAATTGGTATTCTTAGTAGATGCTTGTCAAATCTTAGGATGGATTATTAGGTTACTACTAAAAAAGTGATGATTTATTTGTAGAAGACTAAAAGTTACACGTTAATGCCAGGAAATTAGATCATCTTGAGATTGTTGGGTATACAGATTTTGACTTTATTGATTGTTAGGATAGTTTGAAGTCTACTTCAAGATATATTTACATGTTAGTTGGAGGAGCTGTATCTTAAAAAAATGTCAAGCAAATGCTTTTGGCTTCTTCCACCATGTAAGTTGAATTTATTACTTGTTATGGAGCTATTATACAAGGCATGTGGCTTAAGAACCTCATTTTAGGTCTCGACATTGTAGATTCCATTTCTAAATGCTAAAGATCTATTGTGATCATAAGTCTACTATGTTGTTTACTAAAAACAACAAGACTAATAATAGGTCTAAACACATAAAGATTAAACATCTCGCAGTTAAGGATATGATATAAAATGGTAGTGTTGTTGTTGAGCATATTGGCATTGATAATATTCTCATTGATCCTTTGACTAAAGGGTTAAGACTTATCGTACATATTGAATCGTAGACTCTTTTTTGTTTTAGTAGGAATCTATGATGTACTTGAACACTCATTTTATATTTTGCTTATAATTGTTATTTTGAGATCTCTACTTTTGAAGATGTTTGTTTTATAATATTAATGATCATCAATTTATCTATATTTGATTTGAATTATTACATTATATTTACAACTGTATATATACAACTGTGACATTTATGTCATGCATATGTCTTGATACCATTAGATGAAACTACAGGTTGATTTTATAAGTTAATATGGGACATATGGGCATTTTAATGCTATATAGAATTTCTTATAAAGTTTGGAAGAAGGACTAACAATGAAAATAGTATATTGATCATGAAAAAGTGTTATTTTCTTACTAGATAGCCGTACTAAGATCCCTTGCTAGGAGCATTAATATTTGTGACCATGGATTGGGCTTGTATTGTTAAGTGATACAAAGACTTCCATGATTCAATATTAGATGGCTATGTTGAATGGGATCGTGGAGATGTTATTTCTAGAACTAAATGGCTTTTCAAAATTATAACACATTAAGAATAGTTTATTAGCCTGGAGTCATTTTCAAAATATGTTTTTCAAAACTAAAACAGCCTAATTAATATTACCCAAGTGAGAGAATGTTGGAATTTTTCCCGATGTAGGCTAATATTAATTAGAGAAATTTTAGATTAAAGAAAAAAAAATCAAGTTGATGATTTAATTTTGATATAGAAAGGTGCATGATAAGCTCAAAATAAATGGGTTCATGTAATATGAGTTATGCACATCTTGTTGGGCCAATGTGGTAAGGTAACTGTGTAAGCCCAACCCAATAAAAGGCTTAATAGGAGGTTATATTAGGATTTTTTTTTTTATAAATATATGACTATGCCCTCTTTTTACTTTAATATGGTGAATTTACCAATTGAGAGCTATCATAGTAAAGGAAAAGCAAAAATGAAGACTAGCTTTTACAATTGTGATGAAGGTTCTTTCTGCCCAAATCATATCTACTCATTCAAGTACAAATCCTATTAGTTTTTTTTATGGTGTTCTAATATTCTGCATATGTTTATTGTAATTTGGATTACAACAAGGACTATCAATGCTGGTGAACATACCCATTGCGGCGGTGGTTGGTGCTGCCGCGATTTTGGATGCAAACGTTGCCCTAATCCTGGTGAAGCTACGAAGATCGGGTCTAAAGTTTAGCTTGTTACCAAAGTCTAAAAGGCACTTATATTTTTAAATGTTGCATTACCTTATTGTTGAAATAGTAGGGTACCAATTTATCACAGTCTTTCACACTAATACCTCTTGCAATTTTTTTTAAGACATGGAAAATTTTAAAAATAAAAGATCACGTGTAAGAATGAAATAAATCTATTATATAGAAAGTTCTCTTTACAACATATAGGGTAGGTTTTTCTTTTCTCTCATGCTCCTTATACACTATTAGGATGACATGGCATCCATACTATAGATGAAAAAGAAAAACAAATCCAAAGAATTCAACACGTTTGATAAAAAAAGGTTGATCGTAATAGGAAAAAAAGTATAATGGATGATTATCTAGAATAAAATGGAAGTTATATAGAAGAGTAAGTTGTTTTCAAATATTATATATTTATACTAAAAACAAATAGTCTTTTAAGACACCAAATGAACATAGGAATTCATTTGATGAAACATGGAATACAACTTCATTTCAAAGAAAAGATGAAGATGAAACCCAAAAATCTTTGAATTGAAACTGACGCATCTCTTTAAAAAGGGGTGATATTGTCCCAAAGAAAGCTTGTGCATAATTACGGAATAAAATCCAAAGCTTCACCGATAAAGCAACCATTATTAAGGTTGAGAAAAAAAAAAAAAAAAAAAGAGGTAGAGGCTTTATTCATATATAGAAAGGTTGCAAATCATTCGATATAAATTAAAATGACCCATTATTACAATGATCACCATAAGCAAAACATTAGTTATACCGGTTAATCTGTAGGCAGACAGCCAACATATAGTGGCAATTGGCCAATCGATACTTTTTGCCATGGAAAATGAAAAAAAAAAAAGCCTTTAAGGAAAAGCGAGTGTAATTATTCCTTCTTAATGCTGCTACATTATATAATTGGAAAACATGCGGAAGGAAATAAATAAATTAAATAAAAGTTGGGAACAAACAAATAATATGTATTCTCCTAGGAAATGAAAATTGAGAATCACACGAAACAAGATTTAAACCATTAGAAATTTAAATATTCACTGTGTGTATGGTACTTGTTCTTAAAAGTTAATGTGCTTATATCTATGAGAAGTATATTTATAGACACGTGTACAATTTGTATAATATCAAGTGGCAACTTGTTATTAATTAGTTAGTTAGTTTCAGTTAGTGAAGTAGATGAATATATATATTTATTGAAATAGACGAATATGAAAGCTAGAATACAGTACTTTTCCTTGCAAATTTGTCTTCGACTATGGAACACTTCAAATCCTTTTTGTTTTCTCACATGGTATCAAAGCAAATTAGATACTAATTTCTGATTTTGCTAATTCAATTCTCATAGTTCATTTAGGTTTTCTTTGTTTGCTCATTGTTTTCAAGTGAGATGAAATAAACATAGGAGATTAAGGTGTTACAGATCCTTTATACCTAGTTGGTTTAGATAGTCTTAGGATGAGTATAGGAAACATAATTTTTAGTGGAAACAATTTCTTAACTTGGAGTTGATCCGCAAAGATGGCTTTAGGTGCGAAGTTGAAGTTAAGGTTTATAGAAGGGACAATTCGTAAACCTAGAGAAGAAGATCCTAATCATATTAAGTGGATTAGATGCAATTATATAGTACGCTACTACTTGTTAAACTCAATGACAAATGAATTAGCCCATAATTTCCTTTATACAAAATCAATGCAAGAATTGTGGCAAGAAATTGTTGAACAGTATAAGGTGGCCAGTGGTCCTTTGATCTATCAATTGTAGTATGAGATTACTAGTCTAAGACAAGAAAATCAATCTGTAAGTGTCTTTTATAATCGATTAAAGAGATGCTGGGATGAGTTGAATGCTTTGCATGCTTATCCTCTTTGTACATGTAGGGTATTAGATGGCTGTGATTGTAATTTAAAGGATAAAGTACAGAGTTTTGAATCACGGAGTAAACTCATACAATTCTTAATGGGGTTAAATGAGGTATATGAAGGGGTCCATGATCAAATTCTATCTATGGATCCTTTGCCTAGTATTAATCGAGCCTTCTATATGGTTCAACAAGTGGAGAAGCAGCGGTTAGTTACTTATGGACTAAATTTTGATGTTGAAGCTTCGGCCTTTAATATTATTAGAGCTGACAATAATAAAGTTACTGCAGAAAAGAAGAAAATTAGGAACCAGTATGTAAATACTGCAAAGGAAAGGGTCATGTGATGGAAATTTTTTTTCAACTGATAGGTTACCCTAATTGGTTTAAGGGTAAGTGAATTATTAAAGGGAAACAAGTTAACTCTATGGATAGATATGATCAATCTGTTGCTAGTAAATATGTTTAACAACATGAGATGGATACTCCATTTAATTCATATCTAGCAAATTGTACAAGTGTTCAACAGCAAGAGCAAGTTGGATCTATTAGTAAAGATGTAATCAATAACTTTTGTGTAAAAGTAATGCGAATGTTAAAAGACAAAGGTGAATCTTCTCAAAATCATGTTAATGTGGTTCATTGCGCAAGTACTTTCCCTTCTTTTTTATTTTAGCTCACTTAGTAATAAGAATGGTTATTGGATTATAAACACAGGGGCAACTAATCATATGAGTCCTTTTCTTGACATATTTCATGAAATTCGAAACCTTTCCAAACCAATTCCTGTAAAATTACTGGATGATTGAACTATACATGATGATAGAATTGGTTCTATCAACGTTACACCTGCATTAACACTTCATAATGTATTGTTTGTCCCTCAATTCACACATAATCTTATATCAATCGACAAGTTACTTTCTAATCAACCAATTATTGTTGAATTTAATTCAATGCAATGCTTATTTCAGGACCAGAAAACTAAACAACCTCTTGCAATGGAAAAGTTGATGAATAGGCTATATGTACTTCAGTCAGAAATCTAAGTGCCAATTTCATTATCCTTTTGTAATAGTTCTTCCGCAGTAAATAAAGAACATGTATATTTATTACATGCTCGATTAGGTCACACTTCTATTTTCAAACCTCAACATTTGGTTGATTGTAAGGGTTTGGATTTGAGTAAGTTTGTTTGTAATACTTGTCAGGAAGCAAAGTTTCATAAACTTCCCTTTTCTACAAGTCTTCACTATTCTTCTTATCCATTCTACCTATTACATATTGATATATAAGGTCCCTATCGTACTCCTTCTTTAATAGGTGCATGTTTCTTCCTCACAATAATGGATGGTTACTCTAGATCCACTTGGACATTTTTGTTACAACACAAGTCACAAGTACACTTTGTTATTGATAGATTTTTCAAGTATGTTTCGAATAATTTTGGTGCGGTTCTAAAGTTTGTTAGGTCGAATAATGGTAGTGAATTTATGTCCAATGTTTGTCAGGCCTTGTTTCATGGTTTAGGAATAATACACCAACAAACCATAACCTATACACCACAACAAAACAGTCGGGTTGAGAGAAAACACCATCATTTGTTAAACACATCTGGAGCCTTACTTTTACATGCAAGTGGTGGGATGTTTATGTTACATTTCCACACATTTACCAAATCGAGATAAATTTAACCTATGAGGAATAAGGTGTATTTTTCTAGGCTATGAATACGATTAGAAAGGTTACAAGGTCTTTGATCTTAAAACTGAAAAACTCATTGTTAGCCGAGATGTTCTTTTCTTTGAGAACATTTTTCCTTATTAAGATGAAGGTCATGATGATGGTCTTTCTCATTCTCTTGTGTTTACACCTGTCCTTACTAGGCCATTGAATCATGTTCCTTTCCTAGATACATCAATTCAACCTTCCACTTCTTATCCTACACAGTTGTTACCCGCTTGTCCTGATCAAGCTAACACTTTGATTCTTGCTGTAGAACATGGACCCAAGAGATCAACTAGAGAACGTCAAATCCCTTCTTGGCTTCATGAATTTATACATATAGCTCACCAAGCTTCTTCTACTAACACCACTTCACATTATGTTCATTATCCCCTTATTTACAACTCATTTTTTTTAATTCTTACTCACCTGATTATGTTACCTCACTTACTAACGTGTTAACAATTCAAGAACCATCAACTTACTTAGAAGAAGCTAATAAACAAGAGTAAGCAAAAGCTACGCGTTGTGAATTAAATGCACTAGAACTTAATGATACTTGGGAACTTACCTTTTTAGCTAAAGTTAAGAAAGCAATTGGTTCCAAATGGGTGTTTAAAGTCAAGTATAGACCTGATGGGAGTGTTGAACGATATAAGGCTCGATTAGTAGTTAAGGGGTATAATCAGAATGAGGGTGTAGACTACCATGAAACATTTTCTCCAGTTACAAAATTAAGTACGGTTAGAGTTTTAATAGCTATTGCTACTGCTTATCATTGGTTTCTTCACCAGATAGACATCAATAATGCTTTCCTTCATGAGCACATTGATGAAGAAATCTATATGTTACCACCATATGAGTATGATAAAGCAATTCCTACTCAAGTTTTCCAGTTAAAGAAGTCTCTCTATGGTTTAAAATAGGTGTCTCAATAATGGAACATCAAGCTTTCCAAATTTTTTATTCATTATGGATTTATCCAGTCTGCTCATGATCATTCATTGTTCACTATGCGTACTAATACAGGTTCTATAATTGTCTTGCTATACATTGACGACATGTTAATCACAGGGACAGATCACAATATTATTCCACACTTAAGGATGCTTTACACATAGAGTTCACAATTAAAGATCTTGGCTTGGCCTATTTTTTCTTAGGCTTAGAGATTTGTCGAACAAATGAAGGTACACTTCTTAATCAACATAAGTTTATAGTAGATGTTTTACTCGGTGCAAGATTATCAGCCGCCAAGCCAACTCAAACTCCTCTTCCTAGTAGTTTCAAATTTGATAACACCACTAGAGAATTACTTAACAATCTAACTTTCTATCAACGATTGGTTGGCAAGTTGCTTTACATAACTCTCACTAGGTCAAATATTTGTTTTGGGGTACACTATCTCAGTCGGTTTTTATCTTAGCCACATACATTACATTTAAAAGCCTTATTTCATGTACTACGATATCTAAAGGGGACTGCATCTCTTGGTCTTTTCTACCCATCAAACACTCCTTTAGATCTTCATGGCTTTACTGATTTTGATTGGGCAACATGTGTAGTTGATTGAAAATTAGTTTTTAGATATTGTATCTATATGGGTGGTGCATTAGTCTCTTAGAAGAGTAAAAAGCAGAGTACAGTTTCTACTTCAACAACAAAGGTTGAGTATTGTAGTATGGCTAGTACAACGAAAGAATTGCTTTAGATATCCCATCTCGTACATGATTTACAGATTCATGTTTCCCTTCCTATTCATTTATATTGTGAGAACCATTTAGCTATTTTTATTGCTAATAATCCTTGCTTAAATGGTCAGACTAAACACATTGATATCGACATTCATTTTGTGAGAGATCATATTAGGTTTGGTTTTCTTCAACCTGTGCATGTTTCATATTCCTTACAAGTAGCGGATGTCTTTACTAAGTCTTTAGTGGAATGACAGTTCTTGCATTTGTGTTCCAAGTTGAATCTTCAAGGTGATCCAACTTAAGGGGGAGATATGAGGAGTATATTTTTAGACACGTGTACAGCTTGTATAGTGCCAAGTGGCAGCTTATTATTGATTAGTTAGTTAGTACAAGTTAGTTAGTTTCGGTTAGTGAAGTAGATGAATATATATATGAAGACTTGTATTTTCTTATTGAAATAGACGAATATGAAAGCTGGAATACAGTACTTTTCCTTGCAGATCTGTCTTCAACTATGGAACACTTCAAATCCTTTTTGTTTTCTCACAATATCAGATACATAGGATCCTACGTGTTTTTGTACGTTACATGCTCTCAGTTCGAATCCGAACTCTTTTCTTGTTATTTGCACTATCCAGCTTTAGATTTCGTGTTATCCTCATACGAATCTTGGGTATTTTGGGCTAATAATTAGTCAATTTTGCAAGTTCGGAATAAAAAGCAAACAATCTGTATTAAAGCAAGAAAACATTATATTCAATATACTTTAAATATGAGGACAAAAAAAATAATTACCTAAATTTAAATAACGAAAAAATAACAATGGTGACATTTTTATATAGTAATAGGTAATAGCATGAACAAAATTAAACTACTAATATCACATTTAGTATATAAGAATAAGTCAAAATGAAATTAAAATTCTATGTTTCATTCTCATTCCTCTTGTTTGAAAATACATTTTGAAGTTGTGGAACCAATTCCAACTTCAAGAAGAAATTCAATTCTGCATTTAAGAAAATAGAATTACAATTTTATTCTAACTTCATTAATTATGATTAATTAAAATTACTTTTCTAACCTTAAAAAAATTATAATATATAATTATTAAACATATTTTTGATAAATAATTCTATTTCAACATTTAATATAATATGATTCAATTCCATTTTAATCCATGCTAACTCCAAATATAAAAAAGGATTTTTTTTTGTTTGGATCCTCATTCCATTATGAGCCATTTTGTGACATAAAATGTCTATAGAAAGTACATTGAATAGTTAAGATTCCTATTATAACTCGGTATCCATAAGCACGAGATTCTCAGTGTGATGAATCTTTTCTCTAACAGTTATAATATAGTAGTCGGAAAGACAGAATATTTAAATGGGGTGAGTTGGAAATTGGAGCAAGCATAAAGAAGGACGTACCGTTTATGATAAGGTTGTGTTTGTTTGTTTTGGGGCTTCCACTGTAGCTCTTCAGCACCTTTCTGTAGATGCACATGCATTACGGACCGCTAGAAAAACATATAGCAAAAATTTCTCCAACGTCTGTTTGCCGAGGAACTTGTCGTCGATTCTGATGGATAATTAAGTTTATCAGATCGTTTCAGATGCGTGAAGCAGTATGTGCAGTGCAGTATGTGTCTGTAGATGCACGTGCACGTGCATCATCGTCCATCTAGTGATTTACCTCGTCACAGTACGATGATACAAGAAAGACTGTCGAGGTGTGTTATGGCAGGTTGAAACGAATAATATTGTTGTAGAACTACGGTCTTGGGTTATGGTTACTTACGAAAAAGTAAAAGAAAAATATTGGCCAAAAAAGAAGAAGGAAAATTTAAAAAACCATTGAATCCTTATTTCTTTTTGGGAGAATTATAAATATACAAGAAAATGAAAAATATATAAGGAAAAATTGAAAAAAGTATAGGAGGATTATGAATCTTAAAATAATTATCAGAGGAACTATAAGGAGGAACATCTAGAGAAAATTGCAATTTATCCTATCATATTGCACTAACACTATGATGAATAATACTGGGGAAAAAAAAAAGAAAAAGAAGAAGAAAAGATAACGATAAAGGATTTTTCGACATTACGGATCTAACTAATCTTACAAAATTGCGATGAGAATTACAATATTATCAGAAGTATTATGAAAAGAAAAGGAATAACAAGATATACAAAGCGCAGGTGAAATGCGAGACTATAGAGGAAAATTATGAATCTTAGCATAATTTCAAACTTTTCGAGAGGATAATTACACAGTTTTACTAATGACAATTAAAACATCGAATTTTCACAGCGATTGAATTCATGCAAATAAATACAAAATTTTAGTTGTTTTATATACCATAAAAAAAAAAAACTAATTAAAGTATCTAGAGCGCTTTTCAATTAATGACAGTAGATGTTTGACGAAAAATAAGAAAATTTCTTATAATCTTCACGGCACTTCTAAAATCTATGTATACAATTACAAGATTTAATAATAATAATAATAGTCCAAGCAATCATACATGGATTTTAAGCAAACATAATTTTAGTGGATAATTCTATCCGTTCTAAACTGCTTCATGATTTATGTTAAGTTCCTTGACATATAACCACAAAGAGTACAATTACTTGAATTAAGTCTTCTTCCTTCTAATAGATCGTTTGATTGAATTCACCACTTACTTAAATTTATGATTATAATCTCCATAGAGCTTGTGTTTCGAGTTTTTTTTTTTTTTTTTTTGCCAAATTACCAATGTGGAAAAAGTTCTCCTAAAAATACACCTACACATCCTCTATTGGAGTGTGTATAAGATAGATAGAGTGAAAACTATAGATAACATGTTTTGATAAGGGTAAGATAGGAAGTGCCTGTAAGAGTTAGTTAAAAATTAGTTGGTTAGTAGTTAGTTTACAATTTGTTAGTTATTTCTCCACATACACATGGCATGGTAGATAGAAGGAAATGTATTCAAGCATTGTACAACTCCATTTTAATTATAGTTTCACATTTACTTAGCTGACAAATGCATCAGTTTCCTCTCTTAACTTTTCTTCTCTTCCTTAATTCTTTTACAATCTTTTGGCTTTGCTTTCTTTCATCAGAATCTAGAAAGTTTTCATGGTATCAAAGCTATAGAAAACAAATTTAGTTTTGATTGATCTATGTTGTCTTACTCATCTGATTAGTCATGGCGTTATCGCCACTAGAGGATGTATCTTCTCCATATTTTCTGCGTCATTTAGATAATCAAAACTCAATTTGTGTTACACTTGTTCTAGCAGGTTTGAATAACACTTGGCAACTCTTTCCTTTTAGCATTATCCATTTACTAAGGTTAGATTTGTTAATGGAACCATTCCAATACTAGACAATTAGATTCCTTGTTTCAGATCTGGAGGAGGTGCAATAATTTGATAGTTGCTTAGTTATTGAGATCTATTTCTCCTCAGATTGCATCCAACGTAATATACATGACCTTAGCAAAGGAGATTTGTGACAAGCTTAAGGTTAGGTTTTCACATACCGATGATTCAAGGATTTGCCAATTATACAATCTATTTAGCTTAATAGTGCAAGGTAATTGTTCTATCAATAACTATTTTATTGAGCTTAACACAATGTGGGAAGAGCTTAGGAATTATAAGACACTTCCATATTGTTCTTGTAGAAAGTATAATAGAAAGTGTTTTGATAAATTTGCTTATATGACATTAAGGGTTTGTGTTTTCAAATTTCTCAATGATCTTAATGAGAGCTTTTTTATAATTAGATCACAAATTTTGGTTTTTAAACCATTTGCTACATTAGATGAAGCTTATAATTTTGTTATAAGAGATGAATTTCAGAGACCTGCTAGGCTAAAAGATCTCAATATTGCCAATGTTTTTGCAATGCTTATTGTAAATGACAATAGAGTAAAAGGTTGGAATGAAATTTACTATAGTTATTGTAAGAAACAAGGTTATTTAAAGGAGAAGTGTTATAAGTTGATAAGACATCCTCCATATTTTAAATTTAACAAGGCCAAAATTGCTGGTGCAAGTTATGTGTTTAGTGGTGCTACTGATGAAATAGATGCAAGACAATTAACCTCTGGTATGGAAAGCAATACAGTTCCTATTGCAAATGGAAGGAACGATGTGAATGTTCCAAGTATTAACTTGACAAAGGATCAAGTTGTTTAACTTTATCCTTACTTAATGTGTCAAATTTTAGCTTGAAAAACTCTAATACCCAAACTTCTTCTTCTTCTTCATATTCTGTGTTTCAAGCCTCCTTATTGTAGAATAAGCGTTAAGCAAGTTCCTCTTTGGATGTGTCTCATCCAGCTTTAGCTCATTCGAATGACATGTTAAGTAATAGTTTTTCTACTATTTGGATAATAGATTCAAGAGCAACAGATCATATGATTGGCTCTTAAAGCTTGTTTCATTCATTTTGCCCTATTTAAAATTGTTTTATTTGACTTCCTAATTAGCAAAAACTTCAAGCGACTCATAAAGGGTCAATACATTTAAACACAAATTTTGTTCTTCATGATGTGTTGTTTGTACCCTCATTTCAGTATAATTTAGTTTTTGTGTCTAAATTACTTTCAACAAATACATATACAATTTTATTCACTGAAGAATATGCATATGTTTAAGACTCTTTAACAAGGAGAGTGATTAGTTAAGCTAAGGCTAGCTATGGTCATTTTTTTTTTAGTAAGATTTTATTTGCGCTCAATTTGATACTTCTTGTAATCCTACTGTCACTTCATTTGTTTCATCTGTTCTTAATGGTTTGCCAAGTGGCTTTGACATTTGACATTATAGACTTGGACATGCTTCAATTAATAAGCTCAAAGTTGGTCAAGCCTTAATAAGGCTATTCGATGTAGTTCTTTTGATTGTTGTGTTTCTCCATTAGCAAAACAGTAGAGAAGTTCATTTCTTATACACAAGAAATCTACTTTAAGTCCTTTTGAATTTGTTCGTGTTGATATATAGGGGCCTTATAATACTTCTAATATTAATGGTCATCACTTTTTCTTAACTATATTAGATGATTATACTAGAGTTACTTGGGTGTTTATCATGAGATCTAAGCATGAAGTTGCTTCTTTACTTCTTGCCTCTTATCAATTGGTTGTAAATCAGTTTGATAGTCATATTAAGATCATACATTCTGATAAAGGCAAAGAATTTAACTTGGTAGATTTTTATTTAGCACATGGCATAGTTCATTAATTGTCTTGTGTTGAATCTCCTCAACAATATGGGTTTGTTGAGCGCAAGCATCAACACTTGTTGTCTGTTGCTCCTAACTCTTTTGTTTCAATCTTCATTACCTATTTCTTTTTGGGGGGATGATATTTTAGCAACAACTTACATCACTAATAGAACTCCTTCATCTGTTCTTTCAGGAAACACTACTCCATACACCATGTTATCTAATAAAACACCTTCATACTCACAGTTTTGTGTTTTTGGATCCATGTGCTTTACCTTTACACTTAAGACAAATCATAATAAATTTGATCCTTGTGCTCACCCCTGCATATTTATTAGGTATCCTTCTAATGTCAAAGGTTACAAGCAATTTGATTTAGTGGATCAGAAATATTTCATTTCTTGAGACACACATTTTCTAGAACATTTGTTCCCATCTAAAGTTCTACTTTTACTCAACTAACAAATGCATCAGTTTCCTCTCTCAACTTGTCCTCTCTTCTCTAATTCTTTTGCTATCTTATAGTTTGACTATAAGTTCATAAGCTTTTGAACATAAACCTATACTCTGTAATGTCTAATACCATCTTGAAACCTATCTGATCATAAAGTGCTTATAGATTGTAATATTGGACAGGTTTTAGTGCTCAACAATAGCAAAAGCTCTCATCTATATCTTTGTTATATTTTGCCAATATAGATTCCAAAAATTTTGAAGCAAAACTTTCCTTTAGCTGCCTCAAACCTTATAGAACCACTACACATAATCTACAAATCCCACCGTACCTTTATGAAATTTGTGAATTTCCACTTCTTTCTTCAAAGTTTAAATATATAACTATTTATACCCGTTCTCCAACAGTATCTAGTGCTCATCTTTTAAAGCCATAAGAAAAATGATTTATTGACTATTACTTGTTACATGGAATAGTAAGTGGTAAACAAACGCGGATCAAATATGACACATACAATATAAAAATGAAAAAAGAAAAGAAAACTAAACTGCCGATGACTAAGTTGACTTCCTGGATTTGATAGAATCTTGCTCACTACTGATGATAATATAGGTGGTGTATGTGAATGGGCCTCATAATGAAGATGCCTGAAAACTATACAGCAAGGACCTTGTCAAACAGATAGATAATTAAGATAGTATATCACCATAATATTTACCTAGCTACCTAAAATGGAAATTAAGTGGAAGAAAATCTTTTATCAGCTGTTAGAGAGACATAAGTGAGGCTCAAAAAAGTAAAAAGAAAAAAAAATAAAAAAACTAAAAAACGATGCCTCATCCAAAACAGAAACATGAAATCCACGTTATGGATTTCTGTATATAGAAGTTATCAAGCAATAGTAGGTCACCCATGTGATAGTGTTAAAGTAACTTCCTTTCATCTCACTCACTACAAACTTCTTTGTTTTTAAATTCATTTCGATAATGTGTTCTCTACTAAAGTAATTATAAACTAGTAAAAGTACATAATCAGATTTATGAACTAAACAATCAAAACAAGTAACACCAAATCTTAAGCAAAACAATCAAATGGAAGCAAATCCGATGATATATTGCAAATACAATTTATTCTACATGAACAAAAATTTACCGAAAATACTTATTATTCATGGATTCGGATCCAATCCATTTCCTTTAAGTACGGTAGAAACGCATATAGTGTATTTCTAGATCTGATGTGATAGAAATAATGGGGGAAGAAGAAGAGAAAAAGCACATACTTGGATGATTACAAACCATGGTTGCTCTTTCGGTAGAGGGTGATTCTTAGAGTCATGGAGATTCAATCGAGTTAAGCATACATGAGTGATATTGATTCGGCTCATCTAATTTATATTTCTTTAAAAAATGGGAAAATAATTCAAGCATTAAACCCATATCAGAGTTTATTTTGAAATTTATAGTATAATATTATAATCCTGAAAATTTTTTTTTTTTTTTAAAAAAAAAAAGGAAAACGAGAGATGAGCCGAAGCAATAACACACCATGTCTACTTCTCATAAGACATGATTAGGTGTATTGACTACAAGAGCGACATCCCTCAGGAAGATGCAAATGATTTCTAGGGCTTGGGGTTCTTCTGCTACAAACGCAATCCTTTTATAGTGGAAAACGAGGTTCTTTTATTTTTAAGAAATAAAAAAAGAAAAAGTTACATGGAAAGATATGATAAGACGGGATTTTTTTTTACTGTGATGTTAATTAAAATAACTTACTAGAATGTTAACAGGTTATTTTCTTTCTTTCTTTCTTTCTTATTTCTCGTTCAATTAATTATTCACAAAGGATATGATATATTATTCAGGTAATAAATTGATCTATTTTAATATAATAAAAGGTGTAAATTAAATTTTACTAAATTAATAGTTTAGATTCATCAATATTATGATAATGCATTCTTTGTTAATATTATTGTATAAATCCTTAAGATTTTTCTACAATAACACTAACGGATATAATGTTATAAAAATTACTGTAAATGGTTATAAACTCTTACGTATGAGTTCTACTTATACATACCTATAACCAAACAAAACCATCTACGGTGTATATCACTCTAATTTGTTGTATTTCGATAGTCCTTCCTTCGATATTCCAATTGGACGGCTCCAAATGTAGTGACCAGCGAGGGATCGCTGGATTGGAGAGAAAGATAGATACTAATAATAGTGCGTCCAATCATTAAGCATTTGGACATTTAAAAATTATTTCAGCAGGATTCACGAATCCGACTAGTAATAATTCCATATCTCTATTTTTTCTATATAAAACCACCACTATATAAAGTTCATTTAAATTTGCATAGAGGGTTCTTTTATTCTAGGCACGTGGGCTTTTGTGGCATAAAAAGATGTAATAAGCTAACCTACTCAGATGTCAATCTTCTAATTACTCACTCTCCATGATCATGAATTGAACTTGTAAACTAAGGTTGATGCAATAAATTGATATGGGAGCGGAAAAAAAATAAAAAAAGTTTTTCACCATTTGATTCTTGCTCAACTTATTATCCTAAAAGTACCCTGCGCACTTGAAAATCGTGTATAGTTTAGTTTATCTTTCCTTTGAGTTAAAGTTAGGTCGAAGAAAACCCTTTAATCTCTTCCTTACAAGGATTCTTGATTGATTATTTTCATCTATATCTTTTTTCTTATTAATTACTATGTAATCATTTTTTAAAATATGAAAAATTTTCTCCTTTAGGTTTTTAATTGATATTTCAAGACTTCCGTTAGTGAAATCCATTATTATCGTGTTACTGAAATGACAAATATAGAAATAATCAACGGTATTCATTACTTTTCTCTTCTTATGACATTTGAAGAAGTAGATAATATAATCATAATTAGCATCGCTATTTGTTTAGTCAAAATGGATAAGATTTAAGATATTCAATTTTTTTTAATCTCACGTTTGATAAGGATATAAGGTATGACAAAATAGACAGATATAACTCCATGACTCAATCCTTCAAAACATGATGTTTCATTCTTACCATTTTTATTTGCAATGAGGATCCCAAATTATTGGGAGCCGTAGCTCTTTTCTTTTATCATACTTACATCCATATCAAGCTTTTTATCTCATTGTTACAAATTAATTTAAAGAGACCTGAATGCATAATTCGACCGTCATAAGTAATTATTACAGAAATATTTTAATGCTAAACTGTAGATAGGTAACACGCAAATGGCTCCATAGAATTCTACACGGCACTATAATAACAGTTTCATATTTTAATTAAAATGATTGATAATTTGTAAGTTTAGACAAAAACACACACATATATATACAGGTAAGGGGCTATTTAGAAGATTTGTTAAGGTATCAAATAAAAATAAAAATCTATTTTTTATATACTAATTTTTTCATAAGGTGTATAATAAAAAAAAAAATTCAGCATCTCACTCTTTTTTATGGACCGACAGATGTACACATGTTGGTCTCTCTATTTGTGCATGAAACTTATTACCTTATAATTGGGCCCTATAGATCCAATGCCTTGTTTAGTTTCCTCAATTTTTATTTTCTAGTTATTCAAATTTTTGTAAATATCCATTTTTTAATAATTTATAAAGATTTGAGGTGAAATATCAACATTTTATGTGGGGTAAATTATAAACACTCTCTAAACTCTCAAAATATAACTTTCCCTATTCATAATGTTTAAAAAAGCACATACACCTTGTTTTTCAGATATATAATCTTCATCTATTCAAACTGGCTAATCTATCTACCAAACCCATTTGCTCTTATGCAATTTTGTTCAAATGTTCATGCTAACTCATTTATATGTAAACTATTATGGGTGAGCATAACGATGGACCTAAGTGAACTAATCCATAAATTAAACCAAACCAAATAGTCAATATGATTCTTTCTTTTTTTTTTTTCTAACCAATCTGACCTAGAAATTTTTCAAATATAATTGAATCAAATACTTATGATCTATTTAGATGATAGATAAAAAAAAAAATCAAACTAAACTATTTTCAAA
Source organism: Lumnitzera littorea (assembly GCA_024138015.1). Classification (NCBI taxonomy): domain Eukaryota; kingdom Viridiplantae; phylum Streptophyta; class Magnoliopsida; order Myrtales; family Combretaceae; genus Lumnitzera; species Lumnitzera littorea. Next base: position 116,293,978 of record JAMXBB010000003.1, on the reverse strand, counting down.
AACAAAATAACTTTTTATTGTAATTAAAGAAAAGCATAATGTGAATGTATATATATTTGCATTTATTTTTGCACGTGGCTTTAGGATATTAGTCACATTCTGTTAGGAAGTTAGTTTTTCTCTCCAATTGTTTTGCTATTAGTTAGTATAAACACTCCGTATATATACCTAAGCCTCAACTGATAAAATACGTTTCCTTTTCTATCCATTTATCTATTCCTCTTGCTTCTGTCAATATTATGATAGAGCACAATACTATGAACATTAGCTGATAGTCAAATTGCCAATAGTGGTTATGAGTTCACATGGTGTTAGAGCAGTTGATCAGATGCTCTCTTTGTTGCAACTGTATTTCTCTCTATTTGTAAGTCTATTTCATTTTGCTTTATGGTCATAGCAATTGTAGAACAAACTAGTGTTGACCAGTTTTATCTTTTTGGCTTGGATAATTCAAACATGATGCTCGAAAATGTAATTTTCAATGGTAGAAACTTTATAGCCTAGAGTAGGTCAATCAAATTAGGTTTAAGATCAAAATTTAAGTTAGGATTTATTGATGGATCGACTCCTAAGCCTAGAGATGACTCTCCAAAGTTGATCGAGTGGATTAGATGCAATTACATGGGGCATTCATGGTTGTTAAATTTGATGAGTGCTAATTTGTTTCCAAATTATCTTTATGTACAATCAACACGAAATCATTAGCTTGAAATTAAAGAACAGTATGGACACACTAATGAACCATTAGTTTATCAATTGCAATAAGAGATATGTAATATAAAACAGGGAAACATGTAAATTTCTGAATACTACAATAGAATGAAGAAAATTTGGGATGAGCTTTAAGTTCCTAAGCCACATCTATTGCGAACCATGACCAAGAATAAACAAGGCCGGTCACTGGATGGGTTCAAGCTTACAGAAAACTCGAGAAAGGATTAATGGGGAAAGGTATGAAAAGAGCGACAAAGATGAATGAAACAGTTAAAAAACACACGAACCGCTCCAAAGGATATGACGCATCAATAAAACTCCCAAAGAGTCACAACACAATTCAATAAGATTCACGAATTGGTCCAATAAGGTTACTCGTCACCTAACCTTACTTAAAAGAAAGGATAAGAGTGGTGTTGAGAGTAAACAAATACTATTTACGCAAGGAAGAAAAGTACTCAAGTGTATTAAAGGTAATCTGATCTATTATAGCTACAAGTATAAGGGTATTTATACTCGTAAGTTAGGGCAACTTGCCCAAAAAGGAAAAGACAATAAGGACATTTTTTAAAGAAGCAATGTATACGATACAAAAAGGTAAAAATGAATATATAAGGAAAACAATCATTGATGCTACAGATTCTACATATAATACTGTACATGTGGTGATGTTGCATTGGTGAGGTTGTTAGGAGATACAGACAAAAAGTACAAACAGATGAGCTTGTTCGAGCAAGAATGACTTGGTCAGTCCGGATCCTTTATCTCTCGGCTTCTTGGCAAAGATGATGCCAAGTGATTGGTCGGCTCGACATTAAAGAATAATCATCAATTCGACATACCATAGAATAATGAGCAGTCATACGGCACGACATCAAAGGTGACTCAACAAGGGAGTACTCAACCTCAACAGGGGTTGATTAGAACATAAGGATTCATCATACCAGCCCCTTTAGTCCTCAGGCTCGGCTTTGGGTCAAGGGTCCCATAGCTTGATTCCCATAGCTTGATTCCCATTAGTATCTAAGAAGTACTTGCAGCCATTTAAAGTACTGTACTTGTGACGTTTGTACTCACATTGCTAAATTTGATTCAAAGCATAAGCTCTTTTTGTTTCTTATAGGATTATCCAATGGCTTTAAATATGTTACAAATCAGATTTTAGGCATAGATCCGCTTCCTACTATTAATCGAGCATTTTATTTGGTACAACAAATTAAAATTCATAGGCAAATTACATTAGGATATGCTTAAGATCCGGATGTCATTACTTATTATACTAATAAAGAGACAGTTGATAAAAGAAAGTCTAAACCATTTGCTAGTAAGGTTTTATGTAAACATTGCAAATCAGAGGGGTATTCTAAAGATTCATGTTTTCAAATCATAGTATATCTCGACTGGTACAAAGGGAAACGCATTAACAATAAGAAGTCCAAAAGTACAAGTAGTGTTCATTTTAGTTTTAAAGGAAAAAGGCCAAAGCATTCTTTTGAATGTCCTTTTGTCATAACAATTGTGATTTTGATAGCAATGCAAGTAATATATGATCTGCTATGGATCCTTCTTTGGTTCATAATGTGTGTCAGGAGATGGGAAAGGGAAGGGAATTGCGGAAGAAAGTGACTCTGCAGTAGTGAATATGATACATTTAACAAGTACATTCATTACTCATACTCATTCATTGAATGTTTCAAATGCTAGCTATGATTCATGGATTGTAGATACTGGTGCTACAGACCATATGACACCTTATGAGTCTTTACTTTCTCATAAACAATCTTTGTCTAAGCCTATACCAATCAAGTTATCCAATAGATCACTTGAACTTGTTTCAGTCATTGGTACAGTTCATATCTTACCATCCTTAGTTGTACACAATGTTTTTCTAATTCTTGATTTTACCCATAGCCTTCTATCTATAAGCAAGATTGCTCAACACCAAAAATTGACTGCCATTTCACCTTTGATTCATGTCATTTTCAAGACCAGAGTAGTAAGTGTGTTGCTACAGCTAAAGCAATCAATGGACTTTATGTACTTTTTCCTAAAGCCGTTATAAGTAGTTCTTCATCTCTTTCCAATTTAATAGATGACAACTCATGTTGTAATAAAGCTAAGACAATTCGGTTGTTACATGCCAAGTTAAGGTATGCTTCTCTTTCCAAGATACGACATTTAGGATCTTGTGATGTTTCTTCATTGAAAGATTTGTGTTGTGATGTTTGTCATATTTTCAAAATCCATGGACTGCCTTTTCAACATAGTGAGCAGAAGTCATTAGCATCTTTTGATTCGGTTCACTTAGATTTGTGGAGACCTTATAGACTGACTTCAATAACAAGTACAAATTACTTTCTTACTTTGTTGGATGACTTTAGCAGATACACTTGGACTTACATGTTAAATAGTAAGTTCCAAGTTTGTTCTACTCTAGCTAAATTCTTTCAATATGTCTCCAATCATTTTAAAACAACTCTAAAGATAGTAAGAACTAATAATGGCTTAGAATTTGTGTCTCATGCTTGTAAAACTTTGTTTGATAGTCTTGGCATTTTTCACCAATGGACCATGACTTACTCTCTTCAACAAAATGGTAGAGTAGAATGTAAGTATTGTCATTTGTTGGACACTTCAAGAGCTATTAGAATCCGTGTTGATCTACCCAATTTTTTTCGAAGTGAGTGTATTTTGGCAGCTATATACTTGATCAATAGGCTACCTATGTTTTTACTTCATTAGAAGTCACCACATAAATTTCTTTTTAATACAAAACCAAATTACAATTATCTACAAACTATAGAGTATCTCTGCTTTGTTGTCAAGCATCCAACACCTTTTGATAAATTTGAGCAAGAGGTTTGAAGTGCATGTTTCTAAGTTATACGCAAGCAAAAAACGGTTGCAAGCTCTTTGACCTTGCTAGCAAGAAATTAATTGTAAGTAGGGATGTCATCTTTCATGAACATGATTTATCCTTATTGAAATGCATATAGACTTTTAAAACTATATGCCACTAAGTTATATATTAGTTAATTAAGCTCAAAACTTTAGTTCATAGGCTAGCTTCAACAATAAAATTAGTTGTGTGAACACATTCATATTTTCTTCAATTATCAACCCATTACATGTCGATAATACACATTTATGTCATGAATGTGAATCTTTTAATTCAGACTACGAAGCGAATGAACTAAATTATAGTTTTTACGATGAAATATTTTCCAAAAGATAAAGTGAGCAAATATTACTATCAATTTGGTTTGGTTTGGAGAAAAATATAAATCCTATCAAACCGAAAAGCACGCACCGGTACAGTGTTGTAAGTTTCGAAAGCTTAAAATTAAAACCATTAGATTACCTCTAATATAAAAATCCTGAAATTCATACGACCATACAAGGTTTGAAAGTTTGAATCTCATCGGCTGTTTATGCTCAACGGTCAAACCCTACTAGGAATGGTATTAGTTGTTAGATTTGCTTTTACCGGCTGGGGAATACGAAACATATAATAATTTGGTGCTCATAATAAATATATAATATCATACACGGTCTTTTATAAAACGTGCTTCATTCTTGTAAAGGCATAGTAGTGGAGCTGGCGGCCGGTGAGAGAACAAATGCTAGCTTGAGGTCCCAAACCATGGCATTGTTTAAGGTTTAAATATGTTCCTGAAAAGCAACAAAGAGACAAGAGACATAAAGGCAACGAAGGATAAGTTACTTTAATCAATGTCAACAGTAACGTCTTGATTTATCTAATTTAATTGTAAGGAAATATTAATAAGTATTTTGAGTGTATTTGTTAAGAGATTAAATAAAATATAATTTTGAATCTTTTAATCATTTACTCTTTTAAAATTTATAGATAAAATCAAACTCAAACTTAAAATGTATAACGATGGTAATTCATATTTATCGTCACCACGATCCGTGTGTGTGTGAGAAAATCAGGTGGTTTCCCCAAAAAGACAAGGAAGAATCTATTGAATGGTCTTGGTCTCTTCAATATGTTACTTGAGAAAATCCAAGACCTCAAATGTAAAAAGATGCCGATGACTATACTTTTCCTTCCTTCGAAATTGTAGAGATACCTTTCCTTTTTTTTATTATTATTAATTATCTCAATAGGCCCTACAATAATAGTGAAGCTGGCAAATGGTAGCTCCTCGATAAGAATTTTCCAAAGAATAGAGAAATTGACTTTATATGAAACTAATACTTTGACTGAACAAAGCAAGGAAAATTAGGCATTTTGTATAGTTCGGCATACTATGCTCATAATTTTGTTGTAGGTGTCATTTTGAAGGAGGCTATTGAATTACTCCGTATCCACTAGTTACATAAAACAATATAATAAATAAATAAATAAGAAAATAGAAACAAATAATAACTGCTTATATTAAAGTATGATTGATGTGTTAATAAAATATAAGATAAAGATAGAACATAACGGAAAAACAAATTTAAAATCTTTACTTTTATTAGATTCTACTAAAACTCTAAATCTATTAGACTTGAACAATAACTCAAAGATTAGAACTTCACATGTTAGGGATGTAATGTTTATTCACAAATTATGGTTTTCATCTTAGATTGTAAGAAGGATTAAGAGTAAGCATCCAAACCAAAAGTTTTATAAGAATATGAATGAGTAAAGATTCAAGCAAATAAGTTTGGAGATTTCAATGAAGATTTTGAATTTTTAATTTAAATAATGATGAGTTGAAGTTGAAATTAGATTAAGAAAATAATTTAGAGAAGTTTTAGATCAACCTCTCGGATTTAATCTAAAAAAGAATGTAAGTTAACCCATAGCTACAGGTTTGAATCTAAAATTTCATTTAGGTATTTAATCAAAGACTAGGATTACGCTACAATCATAGATATTTCTTAAATATGGATATGAATTGAGAATTCTAGCCTTATAGGGGCTCAAGACTCATCTGTATGGTTATTTGTTTGCTACTTATGGGTATTAGGATTAGTAAATAATGAATCTAATAAAAAGTGGAACATTAAGCATTCTGTACCGCTTTGTACTAGGAGATGCTAAGAGAGACTGGGAGATGCCTGCAATTTTAGATATCCATCCAATGATCAATATAATATGACTAGCCCATCAAGTAACCTTATAACTTAAGAGATCTAGTTAGTGCCTATGTACCCTTTATGGTATATACGATATGTATTTTCCTCTTCAAATTTCACTAGATCTTCTAGAACAATGGTTATTTATGATCCTTCAGATGAAGGCATAAAATTTTGAGACTATATGAAGAGATAAATACATATTTTTTTAAATTATCAAAAAATAAAATCAAATTTGTTTAACAATTTAGAGGCTATGTCTCAACTTCACTAATTGTTCTTGGGATGAAATTGCAGCACTCCCTTTTAATCTAAATTGCAACAACATAAACAATTCCATTACCCCGTACTTTGATAAAAATAAAAAATAAAAATCACATCATTATCGATTTAAAACCCAATACTATATGAGATAAATAAAATTACCTCACTTTTCAATAATGAGACAGAAGATTAAAGATTTATTCAAAACGTACAAGAATCATTATTGTGTACATGCAAATTGGAAACGTAAAATGTGACCCTCGATATGCATTCCCTAAACTCTAAAGACGTAATTTTATCAGCCATAGCTATTAAAAATGTATATGCCTTCCTAACAGTCATTAAAGCTTCCGAAACCGCGATTTGGGTTTTTGATGAAAAATTAGAATTTCAACAGCAATTAGGCAACACATGAATATTTTGGAAATTATAGAAAAATAAAGCCAATTTTTTAGAGCTTAGGGAGTGTCTTAGTATCTAACCAATAGTTTTGATGGATGAATTTGCAATTACTTCTTGAAATTGAGAAAGGATTCAATAATACTAACACACCACATGAATCGACAAGTAACGTATAAGTATCAATAAAATTTTGACATTTAGATGCACAATTGATACTTTTTCAAAAAGTATATTACTTTATTTTTAAATATTTAAATATCATTAGTACTTACATACCGCTCATCAATTCACATCGTGTATTAGTACCATTAAATCTTATTTCCTTAAAAACAAGCCTAGAGACATCAAAAGAACTCTAAGACACCCTAAGAAACCAACATCATCTCCGACATTGACACTAAGGCAAAAGCACCACCACCTCCACTTTATGCCACATATGCTCTCAAGGGTCTCAAGTGTGCCCCCACTAGAAGCTCATACTTACAGGCACTTATTTAAGGACCTAAAGACAATTTTCAATGTTAAATCATATTCTTGGTGTAAAGGGTCTGTTGGTTAAATGCTTAAGAGGGAGCTATGTCGAAAATAGAAATGTTTGTAATGAAAAGAATGGATTCTAGATATCAGCTACACTCCAATATAAATTAAATACCATAATCATATGATATAACATAAGTGTGTAATAACTTATATATATTATAAACAAATAATAAGATATGAAAGTAGAAACCACTTCTATATTTCAAGAGTTCCTCTACTACCACTCTTAGACATATAAATGGTAACCTTGTGTGCTGAGATACTTGTTGAAGAGAATGTTATAGATAATCGGCAGACAGTTCCTATCGCTTTTGGTGGATTATTTACAATTTAAGTTGGGGCAATCTACTTGACCTGAAATGTCGGTAATTTGCAAAGTTTAATATTGATCTACATAATCTAAAAGATAGGTCCCATAAGTCATGTTAAAGACAGAGGGTAGTCTACAATATATATGTGTGTGTGTGTATGTGTAGGGTTTGATGGTGATTAGTGATTGCTTGGCTAATTAAAAGTATGCCCAGGACCAATGTAACAATTCGATTGAAACTCCTCCCATGAGTTATTGTCTACTTTGGTGTGAAATGCCGTACAGTTTTGTCTCCTGGTGCAGTAACTTCTCAAGAGATCACCTATCTTAGGATTGGCCCTGCCTGAATACGCTTAACTTTAGAGTTTCGACATACTCTAAGCCACTATACTAAAAGATGCCTCGAAAATTAAAGTTCCTTTTCCTAACATGTAAGGGCCTGTAACAACCTAGCTAAAACTCCTCCTACCCAGGTATTATCCGCTTTAGTATGGAATGCCCCACGATTTTGTCTTCTAGTGTAGCAGTTTCTTAAGAGATTACCCATCTTAGGATTAACCCAACCCAAGTATGCTTAACTTCACAATTTCAACATGTTTTAAGCCGCTACACCAAAAAACACCTTAATGATTTAGAGTTTAGTTACATAGGATGTAAGGGGTATTACAATTCATCCCCTTTTATAGAACTAAGGCCCCCATTAGTTTCATTACACAAGTTCAAAACTAACACTAGGTAGGGACTCCGCCCTTCTAACTAGTGAAGTGCTCTAATACCACCTATAACAACCCAACCGAAACTCCTCTCACTAAGGTATTGTCTACTTTGGCGTTGGATGCTATACGGTTTTATCTTTTAGTGTAGCAGCTTCTTAGAAGGTCACCCATCCTAAAATTGACCTAACTAGTGCACACTTAACTTCGAAGTTTCAATGTGCTCTAAGCCCTACACCAAAAATCTCTTTAATAATTAGAGTTCCTTCTCTTAACATATAAGGGGTATTATAATCCACTTCCCGTATAAAACTAACATTATCATCAGTTTCATTATACAAATTCAAAACTACTACCAAGTAAGGACTCTGCCCCTTTAACTAGTAGAGTATTCTAATACCACTTATAACAACCTTACTAGAACTCCTCCTATCAAAATATTATTTACTTTGGCATTAAATGTCACATGGTTTTATCCCCTAGTACAACAGCTTCCAAAGAGGTCACCCATCTTGAGATTAACCCAACTCGAGCACGCTTAACTTTGGAGTTTTGACGTATTCCAAGCTATTACACCAAAAGGCGCCTCGATAATTAGAGTTCCTTCTCTTAGCATATAAAGGGTATTACAATCCATTGCCTTTACAAAACCCATACCCTCATTTGCTTTATTACATAGGTCCAAGACTACTACCAGGTAAGGATTCCGCTATTCTAACTGGTAGAGTGCTTTGATACTATCTGTAGCGACCCAACCAAAACTCCTCCTACCAAAGTATTATTCACTTTAGCATGAAATGTCGTACGATTTTATCCCCTAGTACAATAGCTTTGCAAGAGGTTACCCATCCTAAGATTAAACTAGCCTGAACACCCTTAACTTTGGAGTTTTAACGTACTTCGAGCCGTTACACCAAAAAGCGCCTCAATGATTAAAGTTCCTTTTCCTAGCGTGTAAGGGAAATTACATAAATATGAAGTAATTGTGTAAGTATTAAGAAATATATATACATACATACATATATATATGTGAATATATATACAATAAAAAACACTTTCCTTGTAACTAGGGACAATCCCTAGGATAATAATTTCCTTTGCATTTCCAACATTTAGCTATCCTACCAATCTTTCTCTAAAACATTTCTTATGGTCTCACAAATCTTCTCACTTTGCTACTGCTGTTGCTACTATTATTCCCACTTAGCCCTTCAAATTTGTCTCTTTCCAAACACACTAACTTTACACTTGCCCACTTTTTCACTTTGTCTTTTTACATTGTCTAATAGCCCCGCTTTCTCTAACATGTCAATAAAGTTTCTTGGCTCAAATTCCAAAAGTCTCCTTTTCATGTCAGGATCAAATCCTTTGGAAAATATCTACATTTTCAATCGATCATTAGTATGATACTTAGGTGGAGCAAACTACAACAATTTGTTAAATTCAGCTGCGTACTGCTCTACAGTTCCTATCCCATTTCATAATATCTAGTAAATCTTCACTGTATTTGAACCTCAAACTTCCAAGAAAATAAAAATTTAGGAATTCACATCTAAAAACATCCCAAGTGATTGGTTCTCTCAAATTTCGCTTCTTTGATTCCCATCAAGTACGTACCCTCATCTTTAACATATACATACCATAAGTATGTTTAAGATGTGGTAGTACTTCAAATGCTTCAAATGATCTCTCAATTTGATGTAACCAATCTTCGGCCTCATTAAGTTTGCTAGCAACACCCTTAAAGTATTTATTACAGCAAATAAACTCTGACAATAGACTATACTACTACCTAAGATCAAGGGGTGTCGGAGGCATAACTCTTGCTAGTCCAACTAGTAGTGGAGGAGGTGGTGGTAGAGGTGAAGGTAGAGGCGGCTGTGGTAAAGGAATCTCTGCAATTACCACTAAAGGCGATGCTTAAGCAAATGGCACACGCTCTTGAGCCTAATATGTCCTCAACAACTCTGTATGTGCATTAATAGTAGTAAGAATTTCATCAATTCAATCGTGTAACGTACTAGGTTCTCTTTCCTAAGCAAGTGGAGCCTGATTAACCTGAGGTCTCCCTTTGTGCCTACTTTGACTAAGAAGTTCATTTCTAACTTTAAATTAGAACAATCGACTATATTTAAATATTTTTGGTAATTGTAAGCACAACATGGAAATAATATATACACATATACAACAACAGTTGTAATAAAGGCTTCAATATTTCATTTCTTTTCAATATAATGAGGTTACATTTTTCTAGTGGTCACTTCTAATGAGTGAATCTCCACTGACAACTATACAAAGTTAAGTCAAAATATAGAGTTTCAAAATACAATAAAGCTTCTCATAATACATAGATCCTCATAATACAAGGAGCTCTCAATATATCAAAACTCTCAAATACAACATAACCTCACTACAATAAGGCTCTCGGAGTACAAAATAATCAAACATGATCCTATCATATACAACAAAAGGAGTATACGTAATCACTCTGAAGCCAAGCAGCAACTCCAAAGTGTAGCCCATCAAAATAAGTATTTGTACATCTGCTAGGGGCATGAAGATGGTTCTACACCTGCATTGCCCAAATATCTAAATCTAGGAGTAGAGAATGTAGAACCAATACTGGAGTAGACTCCCAACTCCTCACTAGGTACCTATCGAGCCCACTCTCTAGGTAATAAGAAGTTCAAAGGGTCCAGATAGATAATAAGCACATCTGATGGGTTACCTCTGACTAGTACTATGGGAGGAAGTCCAAGGTCAATCTAGTAGTACTCGAAGTCTTCTATAAGGGGTATCTCCTGAACAAGTATGGCAAATATAATAAGGGCATCCAACTACACGCTCAACTCCTCGAATCCTATACTCTACCTAAGTCTATATACCCCGATCCCTTATGAGTGGTCATACTAATGCTCCATACTCATCTAAAAGTCAGCCATAGCTTTAGCATTGTCTTGAGCAATAACTAGACCGTAATCAATACGGTGGTTAATAGTTAAGCCACGCTATGACCAACAATCCTACTATGTGCAAATGAAGGTGACTTCGGTAATAAATCGGCTCGTACTAAAAATACTAACTCCTACACTCAATCAATACTCTCATCAGCGTCTAAGTAGTACAACATCTCACCATTTGTAGGCATATCTCCCACCATATGTAGTGTCCAATAAATCTATCGGTCCTGCCAATATGTTCTCAAACCGACTCCCTATGTAGTGAGAACCTCATGCAATGTGCATGGTCTACCTGCTAAGGCCAAATCTTCACATAAAATCCGTAGGCGACATCGATAATCCCACAAAGCCTCACTCTCACGAAGATGGAATAAAGCGAAATTGGTCTGTAGCTCAAGAATCGATATTTGAGTTAATAAAGCATGTAATTACTTTTATGATTACATTATTATAACATTCTGTAATTAGTTTTAAGTTTAAACACTTAACCTGATTCTATCCCTCTTAATCTAATCAAGTTAGTCGTTCTAATGTCTAGGGTTAGGTTTTATTTACCCTATTTAAAATCATTCTCTGATGCCACCTTCCTATCACGACCCAAGGGGTGGCCTAGTCGTAGCAAGCATCATATATTGTACAAAAGACCGCAGATTAGTTACCTTTCTAATAGACAAGCTTTCATGCGACATACAAAGCTATTACTACAACTAACAACCCAAGAGTTATGCAGGCATAGATAATATCACAATATAGTTATATTAATAAGGTATATTACACCGCAAGGGATAAACGTTTAAGATTAGGTTCAAATGGAGGATAAACGTTTAAAAAAGTTTAGTGAAGGGATAAACGTTTTCACTTGCGATTAAAACAAGTAATATCATAACGAAGGCATTATAAAACCGTTTACTAACGATGACGTGTCATGTTTCAATTACACATGTTCAGTGAATTAGATTGCATTATAACACATGGACTTTTTTTACATGTGTAACCAAACTAAAGGGGAAAAAAAAAAAGGAAAAGACCAACAAAAACCTAAATAGAAGACAGCCATGGTAGAAAGAAAAGTAGAGGTAAAAATCTAAAATTCGTTAATCTATCTCAAGGTTGAAACCCTAATTTAGAAAACCCCAATTGCAATCAAACTAAAGCCACAATTGAAATCCAGTAAAAACAGTAATTCATGCGGCAGTACAACGGGACTTACATTGGTGAGTTTTTTTATTCTTGTTCTTAATCTTTCTCTCTATTTGTTCGTTATTCGATAACAATACTCAACATCCTTTGTGAAACATTGATGGCTGAGTGAGTATGTGTATAGTTGTCTACTGTTCTCTTTTTCTTTTCCTATTGGACCTAAAAGAAGGGTTTTTACTCGCCTTTTCTACAAAGTTGTACTTTTTCATTGACGAAAGTTTTGTGTTGTTTTCAGAAGAATATTTTATTCATAAAAGAATAGTTGTTTCCCGTGTTAGTCTTTAAAGTTATCGATTATTGTTGTTGTTGGTTTGTGAGGAACGAATAAAAAATTGTTTATACTTCTTCATTATATGTGAACACCAGCTAGTAAGGTTATAGAATCCATGACACTAGCTTATTGATGTATTATGTTTTTTTATTTGAGTATTTTGGAATTGGTGGGTCCTTTTGTAAATTGGAAAAGATAATTGCCACTGAAATCCTACTTTGTAACTGTTAGGTATGGGAATCTATTTTTTACTATCCTTAAATTTGGACTTGTAGAGTACATGTCATAGTGTGGAAATTTTGTTGAATGCAAATTTATTAATATAGAAGCCCATAGTTTAGGGAAAATGAAATAAATGAGAAGTCTAGTATCGATATTTCTCAATTCATGTTTGAACTAAACTAATTACAAAAAGAAGGAATTTTTAGAAGAGAACAATGGCATAAGGAAGGAAAAAAAATCAATAGAAATATAGAATAACATAAAAGAGTTCCGAGTTGAGAATAATATTAATAGATATTGGGATTAGGAGAGTCCGTGTATATAATAACTGTTGAATGTTTTGAATAGTTATGCGTTACTTCCATCTCATATATAGTGTTATTATATGCCAATTTTTTCTTTTTTTGGGCAGTTCTAAGTATAGAATTCTAATGCATCCCATTGTTTTTTATCTATAGATCACTAGATGGCAGAGAATAAAGTCCACATTGCAATCAACTACGGAGGGTCATTCATTAGTAATGGCCTATAGCCTAAGTATATGGGTGGAGAGATATCTATCATATCAGTCCGTATCAATCGCATTTCATATGGTGATTTTGTTAAGGACATACGCATAAGGCTTAATAGGCAAGATGTGAATAGGATCTTTTATAAAGCCTCCAATCGTACATCGTCTTATTTGTTAGTCCATGATGATTCCAGCTTTGCAGACTTTGTATATTGCTTTCTTAATAGAGGGGTTAATGAGATTTTTGTTGAACATAACAGGCCTGATAAAGATGATGTGACATTCGAGCTACCAGTATTGGGTAGGGAGGACCTTAAAGGTGATGTCATTACAAATGAAGAAAGAAATGAAGGTTCTGATTTAGATTGGAGTAGTGCGTTAGGGGGTGAAAGTAATGCAATGGATTCCGAGGAAGAGTGTGATGAAGGCTCAAGTGTTGGATTAGAGTTAGCTATAGTAGATGAGGAAGGAATAGAGGATTGAAATCAAGCATCAGAGTATGATGATGATGAGGAGGAAATAGATTATGCCAAAACGGATGAAGAACTTGAGGAATCTAGAAGCTCTAAAGGCAAAGGCAGTTATGACCACCGACGCAATATTAGAAGACAACGTAATAGTACAAAACATCATAACTTTTCCCATTTTGATTCTAATGCAAGCTCTCTTGTGTTTGTCGTATCTATGGTCTTCAATGATGTGAAACAATTTAGGGATGCCATTGTTCGACAATCAATTTTAGACTAAAGAGATGTTTAGTTTTAGAAAAACAAGCGTACATATGTTAGAGTGAAATGTAAAGATGGAGCTTGCCCTTGGAATATTACAGCATCAATGAACAAAAGTATAGACAAGTTCCAAGTGAAGGTCTACGAGGAGAAGCATGTGTGCCAGCAAGTATACAAAAATAAAAGAGCTACTTCTAAGTGGTTAGGTGAGGAATTTAGGGATACCATCGAATCATCTCTAAGTATAGCACAAGGGGAGTTGAAAGAGTTAGTAAAGAGACAATTAGGGTTGAATATAACCTTAAGTAAGAGTAGGAGGACTCAAGAAAGGGTATTGGTGCGATTGGATTGAGACTACAGAAGAGAGTATGAAAAGTTATGGGATTATGTGGAAGAGCTGAGAAAGAGCAATACAACGATTGCAGTTGATGTCGTAGAGGTCGATGGGCAACCGAAATCTGAGTTCAAATGGATGTATGTATGCTTTGACGCATGTAAGAAAGGATTCTTAAGAGGATGTCAGCCTATTTTTGGCGTTGATGGTTGTTTTCTAATAGGATTAACCAAAGGCCAGTTACTATGTGCAGTTGGAAGGGACGCCAACAATGGGATGTTTCCCATAGCCTGGGCAATGCTATTAGTCGAGAATAAGGATAATTGGGCTTGGTTTCTTGTCTTGTTAAAATCAAAACTCGGGATTGAAGGTATGTGTGAAGAGTAGACCATCATTAGTGATCAGCAAAAGGTATGTGCCTTATATTTAATTTTCATTTCCCTTTTGTATGAATTATAGTCACAATTATAACTTATATCTATTATGACAAGGATTGGTTAAAGCTGTTGGGATGATTTTTGAGAATGTCGAATATCGCTTTTGTGCCTGGCATTTAGAAGCAAATTGGAGAAAAGTGTTTGCTGGCTAAAAGTTAAGGAATTTGTTTTAGGCATGTGTGAAGAGTTCACATATGGCAGATTTTCACAAAAACATGGAGATATTGCAAGTTTATTCTCCTACAGCATACGCTACCTTAAAGGAGGAGGATTTCAAACATTACATTAAGGCGCATCCAACCTCATGCGAAATGCGATGCTATGGAGAATAACATGTGTGAGGCTTTTAATGGAAAGATTCGTGGTCCTAGAGCAAAATCTATCATCACTATGTTTGAGGGTATAAGGTCCTACGTGATGAATCACATGCATAGGCAGAGGAGTAAGGTGGTTAAGTAGACCCGTGAATGTTCACTACAAGTGTTAAAGCTACTAGAAGAAGCACGGTTTCAAAGTAGGCGTTGCAAGGTGAAGTTTGGTGGTGACAAAGGTTTTAAGATTGAGGAGAATGGTGACATTTACATAGTTGATGTAAATATGAGAAGTTGTACATATAGACTTTGGGATTTATGAGGGATACCATGCCAACATGCTATATCAGCTATCTATTACCTTAGACAGGATATTGAATCTTACGTTGATGCATTCTACAAAAAGACAACATTCCTTTCATCCTATGAGCATGACATGCCTCTTATTCCAGGCATGAGGTTTTGGGAAAGTAGTGGCCATATAGGTCCCAATCCACCAGGCCAGCGCAAGAGACGTAGTCAAAAGCAAGCGAAGACCAAAAGAGAAGCACATGAAACATCTAAGGGAAAGCTATCTCGAAAAGGTCAAGTTCAAACATGCACTAAGTGTGACAAAGAAGGCTATAATAAAAGGAGATGCAAAGGAGTAGACTCATTGAGCTCCACATCCTAGGTATTGTCGATAATCTTATCACATTTGTGATATGACTTTAGTTTTCTTAGATCCTGATTTTGGAATAATTGGTTGATAGGTATATAAATACAAACAAGCAAAGTAGGTGAGTAGGAGTCATAAGATAGTAAAGGGTCGATATGGGTTTGGTATTTACTATCACAATCAAACGCAAAAAATGTTACTCAACGTGAATATAACATAGTTTTTTCACCTCATATTCATTATGGAATAGATTGTCAAATTTACTAATGAAATGATGTTTGCTATCAGCCTGGGACGAGAAGTGAGAGAATACTTGTTAGAGGTGATGGAACAAGTGACAATGTTGGTGTAAATGGGTGTGTCAATGATTTTAATGAAGCCCAAGGTAAGAATCACATCCCAGGTGGCAGGTGCTAAATTTTCATTTTGATTACTATGAACGAGTATGAATTTAGTAGATGAGATGGGTATTCTTATCAAGTTTCATTCTTGTGTAGTTGCTGAAAATGAGATTGATAATGGTGTAATTACATAAGACAATGTTTGCCCAATAATAGCAACCACTTCGTGCATCCACTCTCAAGGTAAATCTTCTTGCAATCTTACTATGACAAACTAAATGATGGAAATTAGGAGAAGCTGTGAATTTTAGATTTATAATGACATCAAATATTTGCAGTTGGCTTTATTTCTTTAAAAGGGAGGACAGATCATGACAATTATATTAAATATTTTCATTGAAAATGTTTTCGTAGGTGGTGAAATCGGATGTAACATTAGTGCTATCAGTCAAGAAAATGTAGTCCCATCAATGACCACTTGTTTGACACCAATAGGGAGGAGCAACCAACCAATCAAGAGAGGTCCAAAAAGTTCAGCAAATCAAAGTCCTACAACACCTACTAAGAGGAGTCAAAGAATTATGAATGCTAAATTCTCACGTCCATGGATTCAAACTGATAGGAATAGACTACCTAAAGTTGTGGAACTAGAAGACTGACATGCCCATATTGGACGTGTGAACCTAATGTGTTGACCTCAGATTTACTTTGAAGAACTTTTGCATTTTGCTTAAAAAAAAAAATACAAAGCATTTTTGTTACCATAGGCTTCTATGCTATCTTGTAAAAATGGAGCTGCATTTTGATGATAAGCTTCTATGCTATCAAACTATTACACTTCTATGCTTCACAACAACTTGTTTTACTCTTTTATGTATGACATGTCATTTTAGGGAAAAACCAAATCAATATATTTCAAGAATATGCAGGGGGTAATGTACAAATAGAATTTAGTGTGTGCTTCAATGGGAAATTGCGTTTTCATACTAATGTTACAGTGATTTCATTTTGCACTAACTTGACATTGATTAATGTGTAGAATTACACATTTATCTCTACTAAAATGGCACATATTCATATATGTATTAGAACAATTATTGTAAACTATGCTCAAAAATTAATAAATACATATTTTGAGTCAACTATTCAATAATCTCAACTAAAGGATAAAAAACTGAGCTTAAGTGGTCCATATGTCTTACTGGTTTTGAGTTCAAATTCTAAAACAACTTTCAAAATTAAAATGGCAGTACAATTCCCTGCTTCCAATATCTAAGACTGTCATCTTTTCGATCAGCAACTAGATATCCACGCATCAAAACAGTAGCAGCTACAGCGAGATCAATCGAAAGTATGCCAAGCAACCAAGTTGCAATTGAGCTCCAAATTCTTAAAAGATCCAAGCACAAGCCAAGCTAACACTAGCAGCTCAATTTGCTGAGTATAAAGCTCTACCATCACTATATTTTCTTCTATTTATCGCAGGCAATTAAAATACAGTACAGGAGGCCATGAGTGCTAACATGGATGATAGCAGGTGAACAATTCCAAAGCCAAGAGCAACTTCAGCACAAAAGCAAGACAGTCAATACTGCAATAGCCATCAATATTCCAATAAGGAGATTTAGAACTATCACGACCGTGATAAAGGACTAATGATTAGATCAACAGTGACTCATCACGGCCGTAATAAAAAGAATTTGAATGTTCAACGCTCGTCACTCCCTCTATCACGGCCGTAATCAAGGGAGTGACCGAGACAAAAGCTATTTTTCCTACCTGATCATCATAGCCATGACTCCACCTCAAAATCGTGTCCGGCAATTCCAACTAAAGACCAAGCAACTAAATTCACAAACACAAGTAACCCACACTTCTTCATTCCATGACAACAACGTGGCATTCAATTTCCAACCAGTAGGGAGACAAGAGCCGAAAAACAAGATATAATAGCAGGGAACAAGAAGAAAATTTTAGAGCTTAAGGATTTTGATTTTTTTTTTACTAGAGAAGAGAAACTTTATTTTCATTTTATTAATATCATTATGTGTTGTTTAATTTTAGGACTCTAAATCCTTTTGTTCTAGCTCACTAGAGAACTACCCCGGGTTCCAAATGAATCAGGATATGCCGATTTTTGTATCGAGTTTCAAAATTGAATATACCAATCGAGATGTTTTCTTTTCCTTATGATTTCAATTTAGAAATATCTTGATTCATTTGGATTTTACGATATGATTTAGTACTTAATGTAATTGGGTTTTGTATTGATGGATTCGATGAATTGAAGTTTTCGTGTATTATTCTAACCCGATACACTTGTCGGCTCACGCACTTACATTTTCAATTAAGTCAGACATATCCAAAGGTGGATAAGTCATTGTTATTATAAGGTTTAATTTATATTTTCTATTATAAAGTGGTTGACTATAAGCCATATTATTGTTATTATGAAATCCTAGTTATGTTTTAACAAAATAAAGAAGTTAATTTTGCTCATTGCAATGAACTGGTTTTGCACTAAAATGTATATGTGTATGTAATCAATAGCTCGCAAAAATTTGGATTCATAAGCCTCATGCAAAACTCATCAATAAATATGGAGAAACCTATACTACATTTCCATGGTTTGGTTTGTGTTCATAAGAAAAAAGAGCTGAACACTTGAACTATTCCTTTGACAGAATTAAAAGTAGAAGCCAATAGTGACTATAATGCCAAAAAATATATTCAATGAATTGGGAAACTCAATCATTGCGCTTCAATACTAGGCAACAAAACAACGAAACATGAGGCACTTGATCAAATTAGCCAACAAACACTTAAACATTTCCTACTAAACATGATATGTAAAAATTGTCATTGTTACAGCACAAGGACAAGTCATTAATAATTGCAAAAGAGAACATTGCAAAATTTTCTATCCAAGACTTCATCCTCTTAAATAAAACACATTACTAGCAGGCAAAAATACAATAAGTAAGGCTTAAACTTCCTTTTACATATCTCATTTTATCTGCACAATTCCTGCATTGACCAACTTTTGCATCTTGTTCATCACCACAAGGTTTTCATGTGCTCCTGAGTAACATATTATAAGTACCTAATGAAGCCATTTCATTCTTGAATCAACTAACAAGCCACTGTCATTTATTGTAGTCAAAAGAAGCACAATGGTGACTACGAAAAGAAACAAACATGAAACAGTCAAGCAATAAGTCAGGACCATTATCTTCTTCTTCTCTGACTTCAAACTATTCCTTGCATGAGTTAGTTGCTCCTTCATGGTATTCAGCTCGATTTCCGTTAAACATTGTACTTCGGCAACATCATTGGCACTTGATGAGACATGCCCGTTAGTTGGTCTAATTTCACCAAACCGTGGATAAAGCTCCAATATCACCTCTTTCACATAATCAATCATTGGTAGGTCTACCCACTTAAAGAAAGCACAGTTCCCTTCATCTTTATGACGTGGACAACTATGAAATCTTCTCTTCAGATTTCGTTTGTCCAACTGGTTCGCAAGGGTGAGAAGAAACCCCAAAAGCAATATTCTATATTACTGCCACTACTCGATGAGTTTTCATTAGACGATGAGGCTTTGACTACTTCAGGGGTTGTAGAGCTATTCCCTAGCCCTCTTCCTCCTATTCCATCCACCATTTACTTGAATCTGTAGTTCATCAAGCCAAGCTAAATGATCTGATAGGAATTGTCAAAAAATGAATGCAAACATGGGACCAATACCTTCAACAAACACTTGATCTTTGTATAAAATAATCGCTACTTACTCGATTATGAAATCAAACACAAATTATGCTAATGATATTTTCCCCCTACAATTTTCATGGATAAATAAACCTCCATGGCTAGTTGTACTCAATATGCAGATATTAAAATGAACCAATATCATGAAAATATGCACCACTACGACAATACACATAAGATAGAAAATTACTAAATGTAGACCTAACCACAAATCAACACTACTCGCTCTCGATACCAATCTAGGTTAGAAAAATGATATATTTTTTTCTTGTTCAAGCACAGGACAAATACCAACTAGTCATCAGCACGCATAGCAAACACTATAAATTAGACCCAAAAAGATAAGAGGAACGAGAAACTTACCTTTTCAATGCATGATTCTTCTTATTCGATGTGCCAATTGAAGTTTCAAATTTAGGTTTAACATTCCTCACCGTGTTCTTCCTTTGATTTTAAGATTTAAGGTTTCATGTGTTTTAATGTTTTAAAGTTACTGTATTATACATTTTTGGGTTTTTACTTTTTTTTTTCCCACAAATTTCCATTTCTCTAGGATGTCCATATGTTATATTGCAATCCACTTCATTGAACACATATAACTAAAACATGACACATCATTGTCAGTATACAGTTTTATAACGCCTCCATTACGATATTACTTGTTTTAAACACAAGTGAAAACATTTATCCCTTCATGGAACTTTTTCAAACGTTCATCTCCCATTTAAACCAAACCTCAAACATTTATCCCTTCTGGTGTAATTTACCCTATATTAATATGAGTCTCATAATATGACTATAAAATATAATAGCAACTACACTAAGTCTTTAATGTACTATTGTATAAACTAATAGATATACTAGATAACACATAATATCGATAATAAGTTTCTACTTAAAAGTTTGCTATAATAATAGTAATACTCTTTTAACCCTTAGCTCAAACTTACACCAACCAAAAAGCTTTCCACCAATCAGAAAGCTCGAACTTAACCTCAAGTATCCTGCGGCCCAAAGTAACAAAAAGGTCCTCTTGTAAAAGTAATTTATAAGGATATAAGTTAAAGAGTTTAGTGAGCTATTCCTTAACCATACAATAAATAAGTTATTCAACAGTTAATTTCAAACATATGAATGTATGAACACATAGAATGTCATACAAATACATGCAGATGACCAGATACTACATACAACTCAAATTTAATACTCTCCTAAGTCAGGATTGAAATATACACAGCACCAATTAGATCCGAGTGTCATACTTAAACTTATACAACGACGAAACTTCACGTTTCATAATCAAAATAAATGGTATATACATTTTCAGTTTTAATTAAAACTAAGTTCTAAGTATAATTGTGAGTAGGTTCTCGCAATTGTGACCAAGTTCCCCTAAACGGAGGCCTCTGAACTCAACCCTTAACTAGGCGGTTGGTGCCTTTAACATCTAGTAATCCTACAGGCCAAGATAAGGTCATATCATACGTGTGCACCATACTAAAACACCATAATCATAATTTATCAACCCCCGTATGGTCTCTCACTACTTTCGTATGATGTCACAACCAGAATTACTCTAATATCATTAAATCCAATTATTATATAACCAATCAAAATCATAGACAAATCAATTCCTATTAAATCTACTACGTAACAAATAGTATATTATTATACTTTAAAAAAATTTCACAACTTATCAAACGGTATCATATACATGTATAACCTAGCCCCACTCATCAACCAATTATTAATTTCAGTTAATATTCATTAACTACAAGTACAAACATGTATAAAATCATTAGGAGTACTTATTCGACCATGGTAGTAATCAAGGATCGTAATAATCCATCAATAGATCGGTCTTAGTATCGTGATCACCTGATGTTTAAGGGATATGAAGAATAGTACGTATTTGAGTGAAATAACTAAACTATTCACATATTTAATACAAACTATCTAAATTAGCTATCTATTCATATGAAATCCCCGGTTTAAGCGTTTTTATAAATCGCGTATAACTTTTTCATTCTATTCTCAATTTTTATGAACTTATAATCCATCTTTATTATTTTCATACGTATTTTCACATAACGAGATCCATTTTAGACATTATAACCCGCATTTTTCATGTTGGCCTAAAAATATTATGAATTTCATTATTTTGACTTAAATATTTATAAATTATTATTTTAAGCTTTTCTTTGTGGATTTATAATTTAATAAGTATTTAAATTTTATTTTTTTGAAATTTTCTTATTTTTAAGTCTATTTTATAATTATTTACTTATTATACTATTTTTAAGGTTAAAAACTTATTTAATTCACTTTTTTCTACTTTAATAATTTCCTAATTAGTTAATTATTTTATTATTATTATTAATTACGAATTTNTTCTACTTTAATAATTTCCTAATTAGTTAATTATTTTATTATTATTATTATTAATTATAAATATGAAATGCTAACATGGCAACTTATGGATGTTACACGTGTCACTTTTATTGATTTTTCATATTTTTCTTATTTTGTAACGTTACTTAATATTTATATATATATATTATTATATTTTATTAAATTTTGTAAATTAACCTAATTCCTTTCTTAAACCCACTGCATACTTATATATATATATATATATATATTACTTTATTTAATAAATTAGTATTTTAGTATATTGTACTTATACTATTTAGAAATATACATATACTACACTACTAGTATACATATTTTTATACTTATACTTATACATATACTCTTATACTTAGGTTTTCTTAGCTCACTTATACATATTTACATATGTAAATTTACAATATAAACCTAAATATACTATATACTATACATATGTACATTTACTACATATATGTATATATAATTATGCACCATACTTATACATATAGTTGGAAGTATATACATAAGTATTTATATGAAAATAATGATAATAAATCAACATATATACTATATACATGTAACTATGTGTATCATATATTTCTATATTTTTTATCTTATTACATATATACGTATAATTGTATATATACATATATAAACATGGGCACATACATAGACACATGTACAAGAAAATAAAATAAATAATATATATAACTTTATTTACATGTACAGATACTTTAATACAAAGAAAAGAAGTTATAAAATCAACTATATTACATATTCCCTAAATACATAATACTAGAAAATATACAACAAAATAAATACATATTATATG
Organism: Lumnitzera littorea; assembly: GCA_024138015.1. Taxonomy (NCBI): domain Eukaryota; kingdom Viridiplantae; phylum Streptophyta; class Magnoliopsida; order Myrtales; family Combretaceae; genus Lumnitzera; species Lumnitzera littorea. Next base: position 116,270,980 of record JAMXBB010000003.1, on the reverse strand, counting down.
GGCTACAAGAAATACTAAATACAATATACATACTAAATAGTCACCCTTTGTGTTGTCTTGAAATAGTAAACGAATGACTCCTTTTTCTCCTTCTTGAAGTTGATATGAAGTTAATAAACTAATAATAAGATATATAATTTAAGGAATGGTGGATTATGTAATAGTTTCAAGAAAATAAAAGGAAAGTGGAAGAAAGATGAGAAGAAAAGAAGAAGGTGAAGTTTTCAGTGAATGAAGCAAAAGAGAATGCGTGTTTGTTTTAGTTTAGATTTGATTTTGAAAGAAAAGTGAAACAAGTCAACACACAAGGATATGCAACGGGCCTAAATGAAAAAAGTGATTAAAGTAAAAGAAAACAAAAAGAAAAAAGGAGATAAGTTGTAATTAATAAATGAGACCTATAGCTTATCTATTATTTTGGCTTTATCTCCTTAAATAAGCACATAAGCTACCACTTCTTCCAAAAGAGAAAAGAAAAAATGTGGGAAAAGGAAGAAGTAAGGAAAGAAAAAGGGAAAAGGGAAAAAGAAAAATTAAGAATCATAAAGTTAAATTTTCTAAATGTAAAATTATAAACTTAATAATAATTGTGAAATAATATTCATAATTTTATTAATTAAATTGTTACTTATTACATTTATAATATTTGAGAGTCATCTTTATTCATTCGTTAACAATTTTAAGCGATTACGCATGTTAGTCGGTAACCGTATCCGATTAAGGTTTTAATAATTTTAGAGAATGCTTACACATTTTGTAAGTCTAGGTTTAGGGTTTTAGGATTTTTGTCAAATTCGAGTTCAATCTTTAGTATTTATGCATACATAGGGTTTAAGATTTTTATACGCGATTAAGGTTTCAATCAAGATTCTAAGGTTTTTTTATTATTAATAAAATATTTAAATTTATAATTTAATAAAATTTTTAATTTATTCAACCTTTTTGGCTCATGAAGTTATCCAGAACACTCAAGTTTAATTTAGGGTTTAAATCAAAACTTTAAAGAATTTACATTAGGTAAGGGCATAATTACAAAAGTATCTCCCATGTGCTTGGGAGCGAGTGAGATATGTGGAAAAGGTTATAATAAGGGGCATTTTTAATTAGTTGAAGAGCACGTACATCAAGGTGGCATGAGGGATGTGGAAGAGTTTGACAAGAATGTAAAGAAGGTGGGGTTGTAGTAACTAGTAAGTAAAAATATCGTATATGCTAAAATCACATTCATGCAATACAACTTTAGTTTGAGTATAGTTCCATTCTATGAGATCCCAATCTTCGAACTACTATCTTAAGCTAAAATCGATGATTTTTTTTTTTTTTTTATGAAACATGAAATGTAAAAGGTATAACTAGATAATGGAGTAGCCCTTATCAGTAACTTAAGTGGTGAGTTTTGATAAACATCAACATCTTTGAAACAAGTTAGTGATGTAAAAAAATATGAAAATATGTATATAATAATATAGTAGAAAACAACATTCCAACTACATGTATATTCATTAAGATATACATGTTACTTAAGGAATATATGTATAACTACACTAATATATGTAATACTGGGTATATGTATTTTAAGACCCTATGCTAATATAGTTATTAATGACTAACATGATGTGACAACCCAACACCAAAAGATGGTAGTGGAACTAAAAAAAAAGCCATAGTTTTATTAGTTGCGATTATTAGGTACATGTGATTTAGATCTCAATAATTAACAAGTTCTTAAAGGTAGATTGTTTAAATATTAAAATTCATAAAATGATACGAAATAATAGTTAAATATGATGATACACTAAGTATGTTTTATGTGTCAAATATACACCCATAAATTAGTATAAATTCACATCTATATAAAATATACTTAAGACATACTAAAATAATTAGTGATGGACAAAAGAATTTGATTATACATGTTGTGATTCCTAAGTCCTGGACATGGCAACATTCTTACATAGAAGATTTGGTGATTTGGCATGAAAAGAGTTTGCATTAGACACTTAATTATTATTAAAATTCAACAAAGATGTTAAATCTAGGACGTATAACCAATGATATGCAAACTCAACCAACTCGAAGAATCATATACAGTCCTATCCTACTTTCATTTCAACCATTTCTCAACACATTAGGAATTAGAGCAAATCAGTAGAAGAGTTGATTAAGGGAATCCAATATATTAAAAAAAAAAATGGAAAGGTACTTAGAGAATTCGAACAAGTTGGGTTAATATGCAACTAAAGAAATATCAATGTGAGGATAAGAGACTCGAAGTCTAACATGGAGTGTAGAATTTTTGACAATAGTATAGCAGTGGATGGTAACCAAAGGACTGATGAAGAGGTGATGTTATTTTTAGTTTCAAAACTAGTCTATTTCATAGAAAATACTAAATGATTTTAAAATTTTATGAAACTTAGCAGTCCTAGGTATTTTTACATGTAGAATCATAACATCAATCTAAACTTCTGAAATTAGAAGTATTTATATGGATTCCTTAAGAATAGGCATAGTATCAATGAATTTTGTATAAATTTTTATAAATAACAAACAATATTGTTTTGAGCTAATTTTTTGTGCATATATTATATTTAATTTACATAAAAAGAATTTTTGATAAACTACATGTTTGATATTTATTAAAATTATTTTGTTAAATTAGTCTTGTATTTCATATTAAACAAATAATAGGTTTTTAATTAAATTTCTTAATAAATCTAATTTATAGTGATTTTTGGAGCTTAGTTATGATTTATAAGTATTTAGTTGCAATATTGTAATTTAATTTGATCATTTACATAATTTAAGCTTATTTCTAGCAAAATCGAGTTTAAAATTGATATTTTAGAAAATATATGAAATGATCATATTTAAGCTTTACAATAATCAAATCTTAAACCATATATTTTTATGAGTTTATAGTAATTTTCACTAGAATAATTGGTTACATATACTAATTATTAGGTAATTTCTCCTTGTTTGCCTATATTTTGAGTAATATAATAAGTTGATACTTTATATTAAAACACTACAACGAAAGTAGTATTAGATAGCCTTATTTTGATATATTCCCTTATTGATCTTAATTTGATATTGGTAGTAAGGAGTAGAAATTTAATAAATAATATGGTAACTTGATGTAACCAGAAGATATATCAAAGGAAGAATTAGATACTGCATTTAGTGGATTTTGTATAAGTTAGGTCTAGAGATTGAATCATAGGATATAATTGAGATTCCTAACTAATAGGGACTAATAGTGTGTGTTAAATAGTATTTGTTTAGGAACCTTAGAATCAATTCATTCTAAAGGATGATTCAGAGAATTAATTAGAGGATAAATAAAAAAAAAAGTCCAAGATGAATATTTTCCTAAAAGATAATCTTAAGTCATATGCCTTAAGTAACAATAAGCTATTAATAGTCTGGAATATATGTAAACTATATATGAGTTAGGTACTATGTATTCTAAAGTAGGTGAAACAGTTGAAGAGGAACTTCATACCAATGTGTAGCATTGGAATGATTAGCAAGTCCAAATAAGTAGATATTTATGTGCTTTGAGTAGACTTACGTTTATTGCTAACTTTGTATGCCTTTGGTGTTTGGCTTAGTTGAGTTTGGTTGTAAATTTAGATATGTTGCTTTGTGAATTATGTAATGTTTCTTTTTATAACCCTTACTAACTAAAATATGCTTTGATATTGGACTTATTTACTATAGTTGTGTTGTTTATTGTTTATGTGGCATTGATTAGGATTTGCACTAAATCTGAAAAGAATCTAAGGACTAACTCTACCTATTAAGGTATTCACTTAAGTAAACTCCATAATGAGGTTTTAGTAATGAAAGTGCAAATGAAACAAAGTTTAGATTTGGCTAATAAGTAAATGAGAAAGCTTGCTTGGTAATTTGCCAAATAGTGCTTGGTATGTGATTTGATACATTCATAGTATGGTATGAAAATAACATTTGGGTTAAGTTTTCTAAAACTAAGATTTTGTTGCTTTCGGTTTTATGTGAAAAGTTGTGTTTCAATAAGCAAACGATTTAATTTTTGAAAGCTAGTTTTGTCGTGTAAATATTTTAATTTATAAAAGCTAGGTTTTGGAGCATATAGAATTGTATTTCTAAATCACTTCATGTAGTTCTGTTATGTTAAGTTTTGGGAGTCCTACTTCCAAGTAACTCCTTACTGTCTCTAGGTTGTTGGATCTTGTATTCAAATACCCGAATTAAAGTTGACCGACTAGATGAGCGTTAAGTTAGGCAAAGATATTGATACTGATCCATATCATGTGCATGAGCATGACATATATTATCTACATTGATTGGTTAGCCGGGAAATGATAAGTTACTAATAATGTATTAACTACTTGCTGATGTCTAATGGTGCTGGTTTTACTTGCATTATTGTTTGTTTATTCACTCTCACTCAACTTATAGGAAGTTGAGGGGATACTATTTGTATGGCCCGTACCTTTTAATTGAATATTATATTGATTTGTGATACTATAGGTATGGCCCACTTGTATAAAAGTTTTGCTGTGGTATAATGTGTGGAATATGACAAATCATAGCAGTTTCATGTGGTTGAGTAACCTAAGTTGATTGGTTGATTACAAGTTAACCTTATCCTAACTTAAGAATAACATAATGAACCATCTGTAGACACTAAAGATCTTGTAAAAATGTTTCAAGTAGGCACCTAAAAGGCAAGGCGTTACACAATCTCTCATGTATCAAATGCAAGTTCCTTCACTTTAATTAAAGATGCGATTTTGTTGTGGTATTTATATAATTAATTTCATGTGATTTGTATTTATGTAATTTTTTCTACTGAATGGGAAAGAGAGAAAAAACGTGAATATTTTTTTCATAGATAAAGAATGCTCTTGCCCATATGCATCTTGCAAAATTGGAAAGAGTCAAGGGACTGGACTATCTTGTCAATTTCTATGTTCATTCAACCTTTTCAAAAAGATAAGATCTCGACAAAAGAAACTATATACTCTAAGGCGATAAATCTAACAATAAAAACTCAATGCTTTGTAGATATAACATGAATTCTTTATATTTCTAAAAATTTTAAATTCCATTTTTGATTAGTTCATTCTATTATAACATAAAGTCCACATTTCATGGTGATGAATATAACATATATAAATGCCATATTCCATGTAGGAAATTCATTCTTCCTTATCTGATATGATATACTATATTCCGTACACATTTTTACCTTTGTAATAATGATAAAAAGTCCATATTTTATGAGTGCATCGAATGGACTAATCTTATTGGTATAAAATTTATGAAAGTATTTTGAATTCAATAATATTCGTAGTTGACCATAAACTATTAAGGTATGGACTAATAATTATACCGTTGATAGATGTACTGTTTATTAAAGAAGCTAAGCACTAATTAATTTATCAAATTGAAATGATTGACCATATGTAAATTGATTATTGTATAGTAACAATGGAGATAAATGATGATAGTCATCAATGTAAAAGACATTTGTAGTCCTAACAAAATAATATTAAAAGCTTGTAATGTAAAATAACAAATACTAAATTATATAAAGCATTAATATATTAGAAGAGGTAATATGGGCAATAGTAAAAAGATACCAAGCTTCTCTTACTTTTGTTTTAATAATATAGATAGATTGGCAATACTATTACAACATTATGCCTTCATAAAAAAAGGAATATAAAAACATCCATAGATAAGGAAAACAAGTAAGAATATACAATTGCAAAAGTAGGATTTTATCCCTTAAATGTAATAATATAGCAAGTTAGCCTTCTCCAAATTAATGGCCAATATTTCATAGGATAGAATAGCCATGCACAAACATTTCACATGTCAATTAAGTCAGATATTTATTAGTTAGATTTGACTAACCTTGCATGCGCAAGCTTCACACAACATCAGATACATACCAAGAATCTATCCATAATCTTGATATTATTGAATACTAATATCAACACCTAGTTGAATGAATTTAATAGATTAATGCTTAAACATACTTAGGGATTGTAATTCTTAAGTCTAAAAGCATTTTTCTTAGTTATTACGTAATTGTAAGCCTACTTGGTTTAAGGTCACTGTAATGGTCATCTAGTCAACTTAGACTATAAGAGTGGTTAACTTAGTTAAGGAAAAAAGAGGGAAATTGACCTCACTATAGGACTAGTAGATAAAACTAAAAGGTCAATCAACCATCTTATTAGGGTCTTCTATCTCCTTCTTATTTTGTAGACTAACTTGGCAATCCTATAAGGTCAATCTTACATTAGTCTGACTTTTAAGCCTTAGAACACTTTGTTTTCCAATTTCTTTAAGGATTCTATTAATTTAATTTTGATTACAATCATGAGAAATTTAAGTATCTAATTACTTAATTCTTAAACTCATAGTTATATTATATATATATATATATATATATATATGTTCAATAATTTTAATTCTTTCTTAAGTTTAACATAAGATTTATCCTGAAGTTTTTTGTTTATCTCTTTCTTTGATCAACTTCCTAAAATAGTTTGGTTTTGAAGGAAAAGAGACAGGCTACTAACCTTTTGATTCACATCACAATGTATCTTGTGCGAAATATCTAAGTCAAGTGCTTGATGTAGGATAAAGAAAGCATATAATTATAGAGGAATGAAAAATTATGGAAAGTATGAAAATCAACTAGAAAAGAACTAATCTAAACAATAAATATGTTAAAATAATAATTAATCATTATGAAATAAATAAAATGTTTTTTTTTCCCCTTTAAGAAGTAGTCAACCTAGAAAGGATATATTTATTAACCCTATACTACTAAATTTATATGATGGCCCCACAATACATATGATTTATATTGCTTCACACTACATGATGGAATTGAGATGATCTCACACGACAATGAAGAGAAAGGACATTACACAAATTCAAAAATAATTTTATTCAATATTAAGTCACTTTGTGTCTAATTAATTACAACTTTGCTTAAGAACACACTAAGGAGTAAAGAGTAAAATAACACTCAATAATCAAGCTCAGCTTAGCTAAGCTTATGAGAGAGAGACAAGGCTCTTGAGAATATTCACTTTAATTCTTCATATCAAAGGTAATATGTTTTGTTATTTACAAAATTTATTATTTATAGTATATCCTAAAACCTTAGTGGCAAAAATGTAAATAAAGTATAAGCCCTTAAACCTTAAAGTAAGCATACAACTGAAGTTAAAGAAAATATTTACAAGTATATAAAACTGTATGTTTAATAAAGAAGTCGGCATGCAAGTCATCCGAGCTATTCTAGAATGAGTAGGATCTAAACTAAGGGAAGTCGACAATTGGATGCTCGAGTTTGGGTAAGAGTAGCTAAAGTCTTATAGTGCTTAACCAAGATGCTTGTAAGGTCGACCCACTATTGTTGAGCTCTAAGATTAGTCAAGACTAGTTTTCTCATGCCATGACAAGCTATTCTTTAGACTTAGGACCTAGGCTGTTTGGTCTGTTAGCTTCTTAGCGGACAACAAATTTGATGCCAAGCTATTTCTTTTTATTTTCTCGACCTTCTGGTATCAACTCGGCCTCAAGTGAGGTAAGTCGTCCTCGACTAGGAACAAGTGAACGTCGGCCTAGAGTTTGTTGTAAGCCGATTCTTATCATCATCGCAGGGCTAAAAAGAAGTTGTCCTCGACTTTAAGCAATGAGCACAGGCTTGGATGCCAAAAAGACTCCTCTTCCCTTTTCTTTCTACCATGGCTACCGCGTTGCTCTAAATCTCTTCCACACTCATAGGGGTCAAGCAATAGTTCTTTCCACCCTTCTGAACTTTATAAGTGTTGAAAAAGCCATCATGGATCACTCTCCAGTCGTACTCCCAAGGTTGGCTAAGAATTAAATTTGCTGCATTTAAAGGTACCACATTGAAGTCAATCCTATCCTCATACTATACTATCTTGAATGCTATTTGAGCTCTCTTATGCACATAGACCATTCCCTTCTCATTAAATTACTTCAGTCTATAAAGTCGAGGGTAAGGGTGAGGGTAGGTCGGTAATCTCATCTTCTCTACTAGCTCGACAAAAACGATGTTAGTACAACTTCTTCCATTAACTACCTAAGAATAGGTCTTCCCATTTACTAAACATCATATCTGGAATAAGTTCTCCCTCAAACTTGGGCCTTCCTTTAGGTCGGCTTGTTAACTCGTCATGGTTAAGAGCTCATCCATATCCGAATAGATGTTTACCTCTTCCAACTCACTTTTTGAGCTCTTGTCACTCTGACTCTCTAATTGTATACCAAGTCCTTTACCCTTCAAGATCATGACCCACTTATTCAAACATTAGGAGGTAATATGTCTATATCACAAACATTTGAAGCACTTAATTTCTCAAGTCTTGGTGCCGAGTAATTTCTCCTTCTTTACCTTCTTTGTCTTAATCTGGTTAGGACAGCTAGACTCTCCTTTCTCCATCTTCTTCTTTGCCCTTTTTCTCTCGTTATACCTCTCAAGCTTAAGCTTACCATGTTAAGGTTAGTTGGTTGACCTCTAGTGCCTTCTTCTCCTCTGTCTCTCCACCCTTAATGCCAAATTGATTAGTTCATCCAATGAGTTGAACAGTCGTAGTTCGATCACATTGGCAATATCATCTCAAAGTCTACTCAAGAACCTAACAATAGTACAGTCTTAGGGCTCCGTAATCTCGTATCTCATTATTAAGGTCTCAAACTCTTACAAATACTCTTCAATAGTGTTTCAACCTTACCTCTGGTGATGGAAAGCATAGAGCATCTCTTGTTTGAAGTAAGTTGGTACAAGTCACTTATTCATCAAACTCTTCATAAGCCTCCAAGTTCTTATTGGCTCTTCTCCTTCGGTATCTCATTTAGCAACCAACTTATCCCATCAAAGACTAGCATACTCAATAGGTGATAACGAAGCTAACTTGACCTTGGTTCTGTCATCACACTCATAGCATTCGAACAACTTGTCTACTCATAAAATTTAATCAAGGAACTCTTCAAGTTGGCCACTACCACTAAAGGTCAACAACTTAAGCCTGATGTTATCAAGTCTTCAGCTATGGGTTCGGGGCTCATCCCTTGCATTCCAAATTGGTCGGTTCACCTTGAATCAATCACTTCTGTTGGAGCTTTACTTGGCCAAATCTCTTCTTGGCTCTGGATCTCTTCTTCGGGCTCCTTGGTCCAATTCAAAGTCAATACTCTTTTCATCACTTCTCTTCGACTCAGGTTGGTTTAGTCTTCTTCTCGACCTAGCAGCTCTTCCAAGCTATTACTTATTGTTAACGGTTTTATTAGAGTCACTTCCACTGGTCGTTGCTCGGTCTCTTTTGTCACTTTGGCCAACACGTCAGCATCCTTTAACTAAACTAGTAAGCTCCTGGATAGAATCAATGAGATTCTAAATCTAATATTCAAGATTATCAACACGTCACCTCAAACTTCTACGGGGACTATCACCACTAATGTTCACACTATCTTCAAACATTCTTATCTATACAGTAATTTCCACAAAAAGAATTTAACAAACACGTAATACACTCAACTCAAAACCACTACAATTTGAATTTAACAATCACTCTCGATCGAACAACACCACTAAAACAATCCCAAAAACACTACTGCTAACAAAATACAACTAACAGCAACCTAAAAATTACTACTACTCGATTTCTATAGCTACCCAAGACTAATAAACACTATTACAATTGCTACAATATTACTAAATCGGATTATAACCAAAAACAACTATTAAAATGACTACTATATAACTCAACAATCTAGTACAAACAGCATAATACCACAACTACTAAAAACATGAACAACTTACTACACTACGGAAAAATGATTACCAAAAATGTTCAAACCACGAATCAAACTTTGAAGAATACTAATACGCATGTCTCCCTAAAGCTCTGATACCAAGATGATATAACTTACAAGTACGTAGCAAATTCGAATCACAAATGGGTTTTCGAAGTTCAAATGGAAATGAGAAATAAGAAGTGAAATGGGGTTTTGAATGTGAATGCAGATGGATATCAAGTATCAAGAGACAAACATAATCAAGGGTAAAGCTGGAAATGGGTTTTGATATGACTCACGAAAACCAAACCAAGGCTCAAGGTTTCAAATAAGAGATAGATGCGATTTACTGACTCTCCCAAATGAAGGGGTTCACCACAATCACACGACGATGATTGATAAGAATACACTAAGGATTAAAGAGCAAAATAACACTCGATGATGAAGCTCGACTTAGCTAAGCTTACGAGAGAGAGACAAGGCTCTTGAGAATACTCACTTTAATTCTTCATATCAAAGGTAATTTGTTTTGTTGTTAAAAAAAGTTACTATTTATAGTATATTCTAAAACCCTAGTGGCAAAAATATAAATAGAGTATAAGGCCTTAAACCCTAAAGTAGACCCACAACTGAAGTTAAGAAAAATATTTATAAGTGTACAAAACTGTACATTTAATAGGGAGGTCGGCAAACAGGTCATTTGAGTTGTCTTATAATGAGTAGGATTCAAACTGGGTAAGGTTGACAATTGGATGGTTAGGTTTAGGTAGGAGCCATTGAATAACTATGATGCTTGGCTGAGATGCCTGTAAGGTCATGCTGCAATTGTCAACCTTTAGCATTAGTCAGCACTAATTTTTTCATGTCATGCTAAGCTACTCTTTGGACTCAAGATCTTGGCTGTTTGGTCTCTCGGCTTCTTGGGAAACGACAAATTTGATGTCGAGTTGTTTATTTTTCTTTTCTTAACCTTCTGGTATCAGCTTAGCTTCGAGTAAAGCAAGTCATCCTTGGCTAGGAACAAGTCAACCTCGGCCTAGAGTTTACCGTAGGCTAATTCCTATCACTTAACATTCTAGGAAGCCAAATCTTAATGAAACTAGAAAATAAAAGATCTACTATCCTAAAAATAAGATACCTATCTAAATGAACCCTAAAAATAAAATGAACATATCTAAAATCTTTTTTTCTTTTCCAAAAAACTTCTTCTCCACATCAAGACATATCCTTGAATCTATTGATTTCATCTTAATCCTTTTTTATCAAATTGCAATTTGAAAAAACCAATTTTGAAATCACGAAACAATAGCTCTTCATGTTGGTATTGATTTTTATTGGTTTAAAGAGATTCATTCTTCGTCAATGCCACTATATCCTAATAGCATGAACACTAATCTCCCATAGAATGACTGGGTTTGAATCCCCCGTTCCTAAGTTATAACATATAGTGTTCTTGGCAAAAAAAGAAAAATGGTTCGACTTTAGTGAATGGATATAGCATCAACTTTGATTTTTTCAAAATGCCCCTAATCTCCTCTATTTCTATTGTCACAATGCAAGTACCATATTTTTCTCTGGATACTTCCCATCTCTATGACGAAAATCTACCACAAAGTTATATAATTCATTGTTTATATTAATTTTCTTTTAAATTTCCATGGAATTATCTTGAGCTTTGATAATAACTAGCTCAACACGGTTTTAAGATTGGGATAATTAAGATATTCGCCATCATCTACATTAGGAATAGAACTAAAATACTCACAAACACCTCCTCAAGCAACTATTTTGTGTATTTTCATACTCAGACTCAAGTTTAGGAGAATTGTACCCTACGTTATTTTCTTAAACAATATGTGAGAACTGAGTTGTGATATGTTTCTCTTGACTAGTAAGCAATTTGGGAATTTCCATACCATCAAAGCAAAGGTTCATGTATGCAAGTCGATGACTAAAATTGTAAGTAACAATATTTATTTTATCCACTTTAGAGTTCAATCATTTAAGCATCTCAATAATATAAGTTCCGCTAGTTGAGTTTCCTCTAAAAATTGTATTATTGTGAGGGTTTTTTGGTTTTAAAAAAAAAAAAATTCTTATAAAGAACAAAGGAAAAAAAAAATGATTTCCTTTGGTCCAAGAACAAATGCTAAATGTAGGCTCAAAGAAGAAACCTAATAGTAGGCTTCGACACCAAACTTGATGTAGGACAATGAAAGTGGAAAATTATGGAAAGTTAAAACTAATCTAGACAACAAATATGTTAAAATGCTAATAAGTCATGATAAAATAAGTAAAATATTTTTTTTTTAATGAAAGAAGCATTGGACTTGAAAAGGGTATGTCTAGTAGAATTACACTACTAAATTTGGATAATGACCTCACACTACACGATGAAAATTAAATGACCTTATAGCACCAATGGAAAGAAAATGCATCATGATAACTGAAAAATAATTTTATTCAATATTAAGTCACTCTTACTCTAATAAATTACAATTTTTCCTATTTATAGGCATAATAAGGCCTAATACTTTAGGAAACTAAGTCTTAGTGAACCAAAAATTAAAAGATGTGCTATCTTAAATCTTATAAATAAGATACTTATCTAAATAATTTTTAAAAATAAAAAATGGAATCTTATATAAGCGATGATAAAAATATATCTGTTTTTTTTTTTTTCAAACAGTCTTCTTATCTACATCACATCACTTCACCGAGAAATATCTTTCAAACAATGCAATTAAGATTATGTTTCTATTATGAAGATCATAGAATGTAATGAATTTCCACTTCCACTGCCAAAGGAAATTGCAGTTAGTGTATATTGATCTTCTTATTGATAAACCGTAAGAAAAGGGTGTTATCAAGGAAAAACAATGATAGCGAGGGACGGATGGTGGTGCAATTGGGTTGGGCAAGAGGAAAGAGAAAGTTTGGGGCTTTCTAAATTTTCTATGGGAAATCTTGTGAGTATATTGTTGAAGGAGAAGAGAGTTTAAGTTATTTAAAGGAAATCCCTATGAGTGAAATAGGTTCCATACCTTAGTTTTGAAATGAATTTAAGGGAATTTTGCACTATTTTTCAAATATTCGATCATGGTTGAAACTTATAGGATCATTATTAAACAAGATTGTTAACTGTTAACAATAGGAGGGATTGTTAGTTTGAACTTTGATTAGGGGAAAGTAGGAGGACATGATAATTGAGTTTTGTCATATCAATCTACAAGAGGAATGAAGTACTTAATGACCTTTTATTTATTTTATTTTACTTTATTTATCTTCTCAAAGCTCTTGCATCGAGAAAGTGTAGGTCAATGGCTGCATATATATATATTAAAATATATATACTGTTAACAAACCGCTGCTAATAGAATAAAATAGGTAAATGATAAGACACAAAACTGGAGAAGATAAATATTATAATCAAAAGATCCTACCATCGAATTTTTAATAATTAAATATCTGCAATATTTGTCCTGGGCATACTTTTATTTAGTCGAGCAAAAAGTAATCACCATTAAGCCCTACTTTCCCACTGTGTCATGTAGTAACAAGCTGGCAAAACATAAACCTAGTTTAGCACATAATGTGGCATAGGAACAAGTGGATCAAATGGTTTCCGATGTACTACTTTCATATAATATAATATATATATATATATATATATATATATATTTGTATTAGGCAGTCTGTCTCCAACGTGGCTTTTGGGATCTATCTCTAGATTATGTAGATAGATATTAAACTCTGCAAATTTTCGACATTTCTGGTCAAGTAGATTGCCCCCAACTTAAAATTGTAAATAATCCACCTGAAGCGATAGGAACTGCCTGCCAATTATCTACAGCGTTCTCTTCAACAAGTGTCTTAGCACACGGGTTTACCGTTTACATATCGTAAGAGCGTTAGTAGAGGAACTCTTGAAATATATATGGCTTCTACCTTCAAATAAAACTTTATATAACAGTCACTGATTTTTGTCATAAATTCCACTAAATACCTTTAATACATTTATAATATTTAATATCACAAAAATAATTACATGAGATATTATAATAAATTTTTATATAATCTCCTTTTGACCCCACTAACTCGCTAACAACGGTTTCTCCTCCACTCCTCTATTATTTTCTCGCCATCATTTCTCTTTCTCATATTTTCCTTTAGTTTCTCTTTACCAATTTTAATGTCTGTTTTTCACAATTTCCTATATTGACAATCTTTTAATAGTTAACGCACAAAATACAAAGTTTTAAATACATAATGAAAATTGATATAATTTAATTAATAATTTAAAATATTTGAATAAGATATTAATAAGACCGATGAGGGATAATATGGCGACAACATGTAATTTACTATAAAATCAATTTATACCTCAATTTTTAAAAGATAAGATTCGATAGAATTTTCTCTAAATAAAAGTATAATAACCTATAAATTAAAGGTATAAATAAAAGGAAAAATTTCCATCACCATTTATATTAGTAATAACTTTGACATGTAATTTTTCTTCTTTTTTTTTTTATTTTCTTATGCTAATGTATAATTAGTCTAAGAAACCTCATTGTTTTTGCGTTATGAATTATTAAAGTTTTATTCAATAATTGTTTTATGTCTTAAATTTTATTTTACCCTCATTTTTATCTTTTATTACACACATCATAGGTGCGTGTGGTTACTAGTATCTTATTATTTGTTTATACATCTATGTATATAGATAAGTTATTACAGTTAGTATATATTGATCTTCTTATTGATAAATTGCAAGGAAGGGATGTTTTTAAGGAAAGGGATTATGATACTTTTCAAGAGGGATCTTCTCCGTATATGGAAAAGACCAACAACAACGGTGGCAAGGGATGGGTGGTGGTGCAATTAGGGTGAGTAAGAGTAGAAAGAAAGTTTAGGGCTTTCTAAATTTTCTATGGGAATTTTTGTGAGTATATTGTTCAAGAATAAAAGAGTTTTAAGTTATTTAAAGGACATCCCTATGGGTGAATACTTTCCATGCCTTAGTTTTGAAATGAATTTGAGGAAATTTTTTCCAAATATTCAATCATGAATAAAACTTATAGGATCATTATCAAACAAGATTATTAATTGTTAACAATAGCAAAGATGGTCAATTTGCATTTTGATTAGGGATGTCACCAAGTGGGTTATTATAAGCTTTCCGACTTGCCCAATCTGCTATCTTATAAGATTTTAGGACGGGTTCTAAGACGGGTTTTGAGACGAGCTCTTGAAGTGATTCTCAAACCTTATAAGGTTACAAGTTAGCTTTTGGAATTTAGAAAAATCAAATGGAAAATCGAAGCTAATTAAAAATAATAATATATACATATATGATATTAGTAATTTAGTATTAGATGGAAATAATAAAATATAATGGTTAATAAAAGATATATTATCTTGTCTTTCAAAAAAGATAAAAGTCCCATCTCTTTCTCTCTCTCATAATCTCATACTCTCTATGACTCTCTTCAAAAAAAAAAAAAAAAGCCCCAATAATATATTATTATAATTTTCTTTAATCATTGTAATAATATGTGAAAAAATTATTTAAGGACATTAAAAATGAATAACTAAAATTAGTATTTAAAACAAACTATACATTATTTACTTTATTTTCGGCATATACTTACAAATCAATTTTTTTAATTTCTTTTTGGCATTAGTGGGTTAGATCGAGTTTTTTACAGGTTCTAAAAAACCCTAAAGGAGAAGGTTCTGGAAATAGAGTAAAAATCAAATAAGATACCCTATAGGGTTTTGCAAAGCCATGTAAGGTATCGAATCGAGTTTTAGTTTTACAAAACCCATTCTAAGCTCCTCTCGGTAACATCCCTAACTTTGATTAGGGGAAAACAGAAGGACATGGTAGTTGAATTTTGTCACATCAATCTACAAGAGAGCATGAAGTACTCAATGGCCTTTTATTTATTTTATTTTACCTAAATTCTCAAAGCTATTATCAAGATAGTATAGGTCAATAGCTGCATGTATATACATATAATATATATATATATATATATATTTATTGTTAACAAACCATTGCTAATAGAATAGAATAGGTAAATGATAAAGCACTAAGTTAGAAAAGTTAAATATTATAATCAAAAGACCCTACCATCTTAAGTGACTGAATTATAAATTATCGAGACGTCTTTTAGTGTAAGAACTTAAAGCATGTCGAAACTTCAAACTTAATCGTGCTTGGGCTAAAATAATCCTAAAATGGCTAATCTCCTAAGAAGCCATTATACCAGGGGATAAAACAGTATGACGTTTCATGCCAAAGCGAACAATACCTTGAGGAAAGAAGTTTCAGCTAAATCATTATAAATGATATCAGAGCAATCTATCAGCTGAAAAGGAAAAGTCCCTACATGATGATAGTTTTGAACCTATGTAACGAAATTGATAAGAATGTAAGTTTTATAAGAGAGGTGAATTGTAATACCTCTTATATGTTAAGAGAAGGAATTCCAATCATTGAAACGTCTTTTGGTATAAGCACATCAAAACTCCGAAGTTAAGCATGCCCAGGTTGAGTGAATCCCAAGATGAGTAACTTTTTGGGAAGCTATTATACTAGGGGACAAAACCATATGCTATTTCATATCAAAGCAGATGATACCTTGGTAAGAAGAGTTCCAATCGAATCGTTACGCATAATATCAAAGCTCTCTACCAGCCAAAAGGGCGGAGTCCCTAACTAGTGATAGTCTTGGACTTGTGTAACAAAACTAACAAAGACATCAAGTCTATAAGAAGGGTAGATTGTAATACCCCTTATATGCTAGTTAATTGAACTTTAAATCATTAAGACACCTTTTGGTGTAGTAGCTCAAAACTCTGAAGTTAAACATGCCTAAACTGGAGTAATTCCAAGATGAGTAACCTCCTAGGAAGCTGTTACACTAAAAGATAAAACCATACAATATTTCATATTTCATCAATACCTTAGTGAAAGGAGTTTCAACCTAGCCATTATAATTTGTGGTAACTATAATAATTATAGATTGTTATTAATAACAAAAATTAATAAAATTTTATTATGGATGAAAAAGTTTATTAGTATTTGTTGCATATTATGATAAGTAACTGAAAGATTTTTCCAAAAACGTTTATGTTCCTTTTAAGTACAATAGTCATTAAGATGATTGAATATGTAACTTATACAATTAACATAGTATATTATTTATCACAAAATATAATTTTATATAATAATGTGTGGTATATCTCTTATATATGCTATTGTAACAAATAATATTATTAAAACTTTTGGTAAAATTATAAATTTTAATGTAAAATTCTATAAAATTATAAGTTTACTAGTTTTGAACAATTCTAACGATTCTATAATTTTAAAGTAATAGTAAAATTGTGATCTTAATAACTATATCCAATATAAAACTACCAAAGCGTGTGTAGAAAATAAATGAAGTAATAGACAAAAAAAAAATTATTGGTGACACAACAAGTCATAAAAGAGAGAGAGAGAGAGAGACAGAGACAGAGAAATATAGATTAATATTATAGACTAAAAACAGTTAAAATTCCCAGCATGGACTCACGGTATCATAATCCGATGGACATTTAGCAGGCTAGTCTCCTCCTCAAACGTCGATAAATTGAAGATAACTAGGTCTCCATGTCCACTTCTCTCAAGTACATTCATTACAGTGCGGCTTTCTTAATAAGAGCTATAGGCACAAGAATGTGAGCACGAGAAACATCTCCAAGACAACGGTTCCAGTCTCTGATTTTGTAAGCTTGATAACCTCGAATCCCTTAAATGTTTGGTTAGGAATGGCCTACGTCTCTATAAAATGAGTTTTTGTTTCCACCGATACTGATTAACTATTTCATTATAGAGAAGCAAGCCACTCCTAATAATATGCTGAGGGGATTCGATTTAATCGAGCTCATAAATCGGAGATTGAGAACCACTATTTGGAGTCGTTTCATGCGCAAATACTCTTATGCTTGCAGCTCGGAAAGGCATTCTTGTGTTATGGGAACTTTGCATAGTAAATATATATATATATATATATAGATATTTTATGGTTCCATCTATATTTTTTACGAGATTAATCATGTCTTTTATTCAATCTTTAATTTAATATCCATTAAATCTAAATCATTAAACTGATTATATTTTGAACCGTTCAAATTTAGTGGATATCAAATTCACTATATGATAAAAAGTGAAACTTATCACATCAAAATAAAAGAGAAGCCAGTAAAAGCTCTCTCCTTTTTACAATTTTTTAAAAGAAAAAGTAAAAAGAAATTAGTATGAGTTAATCTTTTGGTAGGTTTTGCAATCAATACTGATACGTAACTATGGCTTCTTTAAGGCCTTTAAAACAAATTAATACTAATGTGTGGCAGTGGGTTTTCCAACGAGGAAAGGGCAACGTGTGCGAGCATTGGAAAGTAATTAAAGGGCTAGGTGTGTTTATGTTAACCAAATGAAAAGCATCAGGAAGAAAATTTAGCCCATAACTCGTTACACAATAATGTAATATTTTAAAGATTTTTTCTCTGGGCTAGGGGGCCATGGCCCCTTTCAGCCCCCAAGCCCATCCTTGAGTGGGTTGGTCATCGATTGTAAAGGAGAGAGAGAGAGGGATTAATGGGCAAAGAGAGAGATTAAGGGAGGAGAGATAAATTAAAGGAAAGCGAGAAACAGATCGTGAGGAAAGAGAAATTAAGATGTTTGCAAATTTACTCGTGTTCATAATTTTAAATGGTTACATTAATATTGTTATTTTTATTAAATAATATTATATTAGATATAATTTCTAAAGAGGTGGTTATTTAATGAGGTTTAAATAATATAGATATACACACAAAGAGAGAGTGAGAGAGAGATGACGATGGATATAACTAAAGACAAATATAAAATTTTACGACCTTACTTGATCTAACGATCTTTTAATAACTATTCCAATAAAGAAAATAACTAAAAGAAAACTAAAGATCTATTATCCTAAATAATCTACTGATGTAACTAAATCTAAAAATAAAAAACCAAATCCGGCTCAAATAACGTAAACTAAGATAAGGCTATTCAACAAAATTATAATCTCATATTGACTCTTTTTGGTTGTGCATCCACCCTGAAAACTTGAGGAGCTTTTAGACCTTCTTCTCATTTTTATTCATCTTAGAATAAATCATACTATATCTTTTTTTTCTTTTGTGCATCAAACAATCAATTTTCATTTTGTTGAAGCCAAATTCTTTTTGCCAAGGTAGGGGAAAAAGTAACTCGAGTTGAATACATCAACAATTGATGTCAACAAGAGAGCAATAAGCAAAAATTAATAATGACAAAAAAAAAAAAAGAAAGAAAGAAAGATCAGTGTGAAGTATTGGAAAAATGCGGTTTTGATTCAAACCGGTTAGACCAATGGACCTCCGAACCCATGTCGTTAATGGTTGGCGAAACTTTCTGCTTGAGGTTGTTCTCGCCAAAAGGGCCCATTCTGCGGCCCACTGATTCCCAAACACCTATGGCTTTCGGTATGTCAAGATTATATTTTTCAGTTCAAAATTACAATAAATAAATTATGTGCTTTCATTTCTGGGACAAAATAATTTATAAAAGGGATAATATTGGGAAATTCAACCTTTACGCTAAATGCACTTCAATTAGTGCCTTACGCACATCTTCACTATTTTTCTCTTCAAAATTATTCAATATAGAAATATGTCCTTTTCGGAGCATTTTTTAAAAATTCAATAGCAAGATAAGTGCATAAGGAAAATCTTCATTTGGCCAATCAAGAAATGCCTTATGATACTTGCATTTCGCATTTTCTTTTAAATTAAAAAGATATGTTTCAAACCAAATAAATGTATAAAAAGCTTTTTATTTGTATTAAAATTCAATTAAATTTGCTATATTTTAAATAAGTTAAGTAGGTTCTTTGTATTTACTTGAAAATATAATTGAGTACTTAAGTAAACTGTTTAAGTTTTCTATATTTATATTGTCACAACATATGAACCCATTATGGTATATAGAAATTTATCATGAACCCATTATGCGTTTATAGAAATTTATCATGAGAATAATGAATGAAAAAACTTAGCAGAACTAATAATACAAACATAAAAAAATTCAAATAATTTTGTAAAGACCTAAAAATAATAATAATAATAAAAGTTATAATACTAATAATATAAATAAGGATAACAATAATCTTTTCAAAAGAAAATATATCTACCTACCCAAATATTCTAAAACCCAAAATATATTTATAGATATATAAATATATAGAGATAAATCTTCCATATTCTCCCTTCGTAACTTTATCATTCTATTCCCATATAATTTCTTCTTCTCTTTATTAACATAATACCCTCATCTCTCATAATTCTCTCTTTATCAAATAAACCCCTCTCTAGTAGATCATGTTAAGGCAAATGCGTAGAAGAGTTTTTCAATCATGAAAAATTATAGGATTTTTTTTTAATGAGGAATTTTAGGAAACCCTAAAGCAATTGTTGTGGGTTTGAAAAAAAAAAAAAGGAACATCAATACTAAGTGTCGCAATTCCTGAATCCATATGAGGTATGTAAATTTTTTTATTCTATTCACTTCAATAAATGATTTACATTAGAGTTGAAAAGACATATACAGAAGTCGTTTATTTGTGAATTATAATTAAAAAATTGAAGTTTTCTCAGGTTTTTGACATGTCAATTTTTTTCTTTATCAATATCAATTATGAAACTATATCGAAAATAATATAGATATAAACACACACACATGTATAAGAGAAAATAAAACATGTTTTAAATAAATATATATTATTGAAATTTTTAAAATATACTTTAATATATGGTTTAAGGTGAAGAGATAAATAGGAAATATTGGTTCAAACCTTACAAAAAATAAAATAGATATAGATGACACAGAAAATACAGGTATAGATAGATTCATATATAAATATAAAAGATACAAATATAAATATAGATAAATAAATAAAAAAAGATATTTATATATATAGAAAATAGAGGTATAAATTGAAGCCTATTAATTGTAAATAATACAAAAAAAAAGATTATCTAGATTATATTTTTAAAGATGTAGAGTCAAATAAAATTTATTGCCTTATATATAATAAATAGCAATAGGTTAAAGAATAATTTCATAATTAAAAAATAATAAAATAACTACATTAGTCATAACAACAAGTGAATTAATGTAAAAAATATATAAGTAGTGTATATCAATAAATAATAAATAAGTATATAGTTCTTAAGTTTTAATCTTATGTAAATGAGAAAGTAAACTTTAACCATAAGTTTTAATCTATAATGTTATTAATATAGTTTTTGGACTGTTTATCTTAAGTATAAAGTACAAGCAATTCAAAACAAAACTATAGTTATAGGTTATAACATTAGTTTCTAATTAAGTATAGATATGTGACAGAGTTTTGTTATATGAATATATCAAGTTTTAATGTCCATCAAGACTTATGGCATATGATTACTCGGGAGTAAGGTACATAACACATGTTTGTTGGTTATACTTGTTAGGATAGAAAGTTGAAATAAATTAATGAAATATCCAACTATAAAAATGTTTGCCACTTGTACTTGACTTGACCTAAGAGCCCGAAGTAACAAATCCCTAGGAGACATCCCATTGATTAACCAATGGCATTGCCCTTGGTAGAGTTGCCTATCAACATGATATGAGTAGATTTAGAGACTCTTACGTATTGTAGCTCATAGTGGCAATTCCTAATACCGTACTATGTATTATATATATATATATTACGTGTCGAAGTCATGAATTACCCTAAATCTTGGGATACCAAGATTGTGATATTTGATGAATTAATTTAAAGATAATAAATAAATTGTTTGTATTATATATTTGCATTAATGCATGTGAATTGTTATTTTGGTGTGGTACATGCATGCACTTGTAGTGTTACATATCAAGCTTTAGCTCATTCCTCTTTCTTTTTCAGCTGTAGGAAACGTAGATCGACAGATAAATTATAATGATTTTGCAAACCTTTATTATACTGCCTTTGAGAAGGGAAGAGTGACGATCACACATGATATAAAAGTTAAATAGCTAGACTATTATTTCTTATAGTTAATGTTTATTATTTAATAATTAATTATTTATAATTCGATGTTAATTAGGCTTACAGAAAAACATATATATATTTTGGTTATTGGAGGTTTTTATAGTAATATTTAGATATTTCAGTTGTCAATCTACGCCTAACATGTCATTAAATATTTGAAACATGTGGCGAGTTGTAACACCATAAGTTATGGAGCATTACAAATTCACTAAAAATATAAAAAAAAAATTCAAATTTTGCCTTCAATTTAGCTTATTCAAATAATTTAATTCAAAGATGCAATTTGATTTTAGCAATATGAAGAGAGAGAGAAAAAGAGAAAGAGAGAGAGAGAGATTCTTAACATACTTTCTCATATCATTTGTTATTTGAATTATGTAAGGAAAAATTTTGAGTTTTGGTAACTTTTTAAAACATAAAATCATCAAATTGATCCCTTTTCCTCTTAAATAAAAATAATTAATACTGTATGCATATAAATCATAACTTAAAATTTGAAATTCTCAAGCAATTTTGTAATTTAAAACTTCAAAAATAATGAAAAATCAAATATATAACATTTTTTTAAATGATTTGTACTATAGCCTGCCAAGTATCAATACCAAAGTACTATCACACAAAGGATTAAAACCTACTAATAACCTCATATACATTAAATAAACAAACCACACTAATATTTATTAATCTCCAAGTCAATACCAAGGGTAGCCCTGAAAGTTTCACCTATATACCACATATAACACATGATCTTCAAGTAATGGAGTCTAACATGCTCCAACAAACTAAGCCTAATTGTCAAACCATTACTAGAGTCTAAATGCTTCTATTACAACACCAACAACATTAGTTAATAACATCAAATTCACAAATGGAGTCTACTCCTCCAATACAACATCAATAAACACATAAGACTATTAAAACCCTCTTATTGCTCCTCATGGCAAGTATAATCCCCATCGCCATCCAGGTTGTAGACCAAATCGTACCTTAAGTTATCATAGAAGTTTCGGTCTCCTATATTACTTATATCTAAAAATAAGATCTCTAAAGTTTAAGCAAAATTTGCTTAGTACAAGAGTTATGCAATCACATACACTTGAGTAAGCAAAATTTAATTGACATACAGATGCATAACATGTCATTAACAGCTAGTTATTATCTTTATTTAAATCTAATACACAACACAGTTGTGGAGTTTCAAAACTTGAGATAACCCATAACCCCAAATCACTCAAGTATCATATAATATATATATATATATATTTGGTGCTAGATACTTTCTAATACCGAGTCATTAACAACCTAAAATCTAATTGGATTGACTCGATTAGCAACTCTACTAAAGACAAACACCACTTACTAATCTCCGAATGTCATCCTAAGATCATTAGTACTCCTAGTCTCTTAAGTCTAGCCATGCATTTAATCAAAGTTAAGGTTGAATAGAGTTAATTTCAATTTCAACCTATGACTAACAAGCATAAAGCATCAATCATGTAACCTTGTGCCTTAAATGATGAACTTGAACAAGACTTGGTATCCATTAGAATTTGAGGAAGAAATTATAATGTTTAAGTATTAGAACCTACAAGTAAGTTAAATGTTTTCCCAAAAATACTGTAGTTCTAGTCTTATCATCTTATTGCTACTCTTGCTTAATAAAGTTCAAAAGAGGAAATACTTTCATGATTAAGTACTTATTAGTAATACAAACTATTTACAATGATTAGAATAGATTTGGATATAAATAGGGGTGAAAATTCACTAAAAGTGGTTAAAGTAACATTTACGTTAAAAATGTTCAAATTCGATTAAAAAATGTTTAATTATGCTTAATTCAAGGTTAGTCAGTGGTTTAGAGTGTTAGAAAACTCTAAAAGGTTGTTAAGAGTGTCTTTGGACAAGAATAAATAATTAAGAGAGAAGGGTATGGACGATGCTCAAAAGGTTCAAACCATTTTGAGTAGAGAAAAACATTAGGAACAATCAGCAAGGGATGGTTTGGATTTTTTTTGCAAAGGTTCAAACCTTTTGATAAAAATTGGGTTAACTAGCTTGTGCCAAGAAAAATGGTTTGCAACATTTTACAAAAACTGCAAAATCTACGTTTAAGTGCAAAACTTATACTCAAATATAATCAAAGTTGTAGACATGAGTCTAAAATGTGAATGTACACAAAAAATACGTACTTTTTCCTTTTAAGTTTGATCATCCAACTCGACCCCACAATTCATGAAACCCTCCTAAAAAGTACATCTATATCACTAGCTTAAGATGTTCTTGTCATTTATGACAATTAAGACTCCAAACTATAGTTTTTTTACAAATTTACGAATTATTACATGTAAACTTACTTTTTTCAAAAACGCTTTTAACACTATTAGTATCCTTCCTCTTCAAGTGGTGCAATGAACTTTATTTTTATACCATCCAACAATTTGTTTAGCTTATTGTACTCATGCATTAATATGAAAAAATTGCAAAGTTTCACACCTACATTTTTTATGGCTTTTTGTGTTGAAAATTTGAGAATTGTTGGAAATGAAAAGAAAATATGTTTAGAGAAATGTGTTTGTTAGTGTCTCTTGAGCAGGAGTTAACGAGAATATCCTTCTCTCTTATTCTATTATCCTTATGCCATTTTATATGTAATTTTTATTTCATTTCATATGTAATTTTTATTTTCTAAGTATTTTTATTAATTATGTATTTTTTTATGTAAAAATACCAGCTATTACATGATTATTTTTTAATATCCCTATAGATATACGATGTCTAGTCATGGACTAATGCCTTGAAGATGCTTCTTGAAAAATTTGAGCAAATCACTTCACATTTTTCACGTAAACTCAAAATTTTGTGTTTCGAATTTAGAAATCGAAATTTGAATATTTTTAAGGTTGTAATTTTGCGCGAAAACAAGAGCGACACATTTTTCCCTCTTCTACGATGTGAACATTATTACATCATACTCGCGTTCCCGACCAAAACACCACCTTCTAGTACATCAAGAGAACCCACAAAGCCACGTGGCATCTGGAGTAGTCTCCATTCTCCACTCGTGGAGTAGACAATGGAAACTTTTTAACCAGAAGGAACTGGTAACGCCCAACTGTTCAGAGGAAAGAGAAAACCAAACAAAGTCTCTTCATTCATCGTCATCATAGATTCATCATCCACTCTCTCTCTTAACTTTGCAAAATGGGGGCTTAGAAAAAAATTTTCATATTCATAATTATTCTTTGCATTGAAGCATTCGGTATATAGTAATTCATGTAACAATGGAGAATTTGCCTGTGGAGATATGTTTGAGGATTTTCTGTTCGTTGGATCATCATAACCTAGCAACTGCTCAACAAGGTTTGACCTTTATGGATTCCTTAGTCTTTTGGTTCTCAATTCTTATGGTTTTGATTTCAAATACTTGTTGAACTAGGTTAGATTCTGATGTAGATCCAAATTTAGTTATTGTTGTTTTTGGAAATGAAGCTTTTAGATCGAATGGCTGCTTGTGTTCTAGGAGATATCGATATAAGGTGAAATTTTGATGAGTACCCAAAATTGAGAAAATCTAGATATTGTTTTTTGTTGTGATAGTGTTTGTGAATATGTAATGGGGTTCAGAATTCGAATCCTAGTAGAGTATATATATTGTTTGGTCAAATTTGATATGGGAATTTGGTTTGTTTGAATGTTTTCTATAACTTTACTAAGAAGATTTATGCCCAGATAGATAGATCGGATCTAGATTTTGCTATCACCTCATTTCCCGCGACATATAATTACTAGAGAGGATGTGGGAAGTAGGAAATTTGGCTTGTTTCAATGAAGTATCTGGTTGATGTGGTGAAAAAGTGATAAATTTAGATTCAAAGAATGGCAAGGAGATGCATTTTGTTGATGTTCTAAGTTAGTTCCGAATCTACCAGGAGGATTTCTCTACAATTATATGTAAAGGATGGAGTAGTGTGGGATAAATCTGCAGGTTGAATCAAGATAGGCACCATTGTTGAAAATCATGGACATGGTTATGTTCAATTTGCCTATTCATGTTCTTACATCTTGATATGGCAAAATCCAAGACTCTGAGCCATTATTAATTAGTGAGGAGTATTGTACGGCAGTAGAGAAACCCTGTAGGATATCCATTGTGGTGATTCTTTCTATTTTTAGCATGGAAGACATTAGTGTAGAAGAAAATGCTTGATCTGTTGCTGCTATATGAAGCACTCTATTATTTGTATCAGGGTTCAAATTGTCTATAGATCATGTACTTATTTCTATATATTATTCTCCCTCATCATATGCTTTCTTCTGGAAACTGGTCTAATCTGCTTTGCAATAAATGATTAAAACCTTCTTTCTGTTGCCTTAGAAAAATGGTGACTGAAAATATCACTTCCATCAGATCACTCAACATTCTGCGTGAAATTGTTGTTAAGTAGGAAGGCAAGTGTGCACAAATATGATACGCATTGACTGATCTAGGTTCTGCTTCTGTACTCGGTTGAACTTAACTTAACACAAGGTGTTATGGATCAAAGTTTGTAGGAAGTGGAAAGCACTGGCCTCAGATGACATTCTCTGGTCTAGCTTATTCAAGGAGAGATGGGGAGATGAACTTGCTGCATTTTATGCTCCCTTGGATTCTAAATCATGGAGAGAGGTGTATGAAGTGCAGGATCGCTGTGATCGAGTTGGATTGTGAGTGGGAAATTCCTTTTGCATTTTACAATTTTCTTACACTTGTTCTGATAATCATGTGAAATGATTTTGAGACACCAAAAATATATTACACCATGGAAATCCTAGATGGTTCTATTACAAATATCTTGTGCTATTTGTACAAGTTTGTGACTCAAAATGACATGGTGTCTCTTTTTTATGCATGCTTCATCCTTTTTTCTCTAAAGTTTCAAGTGTCATGTTGAAGAAAGCTGCACTAGTTATGATTCTGTATGAACATCTTCAAGCATGATAAACTGAGCAAATGTCTCCATTTATTTCGGTTATTCTGCATGCCCTAAGCATGGCTGGATTCTAATCTCTCTCAAATTCTATTGAACATCCAATGGCATCAGCTGAAGAATTAAAAAGTAGAACTGCTACTAATCAACAGCATTGACTTGAGCTTTTCTGTAATTTTAGGGGACTGAAGATAATCAGGGAAGGGTTTGATTACTACCTTATTCACCAAGGTGAAATCCAACGCCATTTAGGATCAAAGAGACAAAGGCAAGGAAATACAACATGTCCATCTAGTTCAAAGAGGAATCGAGCAGGAGTAGGATCAACACAAGAAGAAACTCTGCATCAAGGGCTTTTGGACAAGATACTTTTTTTCATTGGTGATCTTGAAGTAGCTTCCATTGCAGCTGAACGTGGACATATCTGTGAATAAGGTTTGTGATGCCCTTAAATTGTGCTCATTTGATCTCATTGTGTATGTATGTAATACTAGATAAGATGAAGCTAGCTTCTACTTGTAATCACATTTCTTCACAAGAAAACACTGCTGTAGACAACATTTTCGTTCTTTCTCTTCTGGTGACAGTCATCTGCTCTATTGACAACACCTTTATTTTTTCATACTAGAAAAATTTTGGCCACGAATCCTATGTAATCTAATTAATGTTTGTTGTCCAGCGAATGTCCCGAGTACTGTTATTGCTTTATGGCATGTTATTCAAGATACATGGCGCATAACTTCAAAATATTTGTTAGTTCCATAATGGTATCATCATGAGTAAGGCACGAGCTTTCCTCTCCTTCCAGTCGAGCGTATTCTGTCTCCTCGACTGTAGTACAATACTTCACCATGCAATGGCTATTAATGAGTAAAAAGTGCAGGTCTGCTTATATAGACGTGGATAAAAATTTACGGGTTTTTTAAAGGAATTAGAAGGTTTAGAAGTACATTTTTATATTCCCACCATGTTTTTAGATGACCAATAAAATGAAGTTTTGGAATTTTATTTCAAGAAAATAGCTAAAAGCCTAAAGGACACTTGGTATTTATTTCTTTCCATCTTCTCAAATGATCTTATTGATGGACTTCAATGTTTCGGCAAAACATCATCCCACGAATGTTGCGAAAAGGAATTGTCTCAGAATGTTATGAGGAGGGGGCGTTCTTCAAAAAAATAAAATAAAATAAAGGGTCTCCAAAAAAAATATTACATCTATAGGGTTGTGAAGGCGTTTTTTAAAAAAAATACTTTCAGTTTGGATTATTTTTGCATTGAAGTTATAGTAAAAATATAATTGAAGGCGTTTTTTTGAAAAGTGTTTTCACTATCAATATAAACAAAAAATGCACGAATAGATTTATTTCCCCATTCGAAAATATAATCTCTTCCTCACTTCTCTTTTGGAAAAAATTAATTTCTCTCAAAAACCATTCACTTAGATCACTTTTTTTTTTTTTTTTTTGTGTGTGGAATCTACTCCAACAAATAAAAGTAAACATCCTAAATATTTAATCTATATCTATTTCACGAATTTCATGTATCATTTATACTTTTTTTTTTATATATATATTTTCCCATTTGAAACCTTAGATTGAGATAAGTTTTTTTAACTAATCTACGATGTTTAATTGTTGTATTTTCATGTCGATATGTATTCTATATTATATCTTAACAATATGTGTAAATGATTTGCGTTTTGACGTATAGATTTCATATCATGGAATTGTAATTTTATAGTTTCAAAATATACGCTCCAAGTGTTCGGTGAAATGTCTACTAGAGAGTTGTGTAGTTTATAAATTAAGATAGTGCTTGCGGTCCTATTGAATGAGACGACATCGATTATGTGCTAATTAAAACAACAATTACCATGTAAATAGGTTAAAAATGGTAAACACAAGAAAATTTATGATTTTCGTTTATGGAAATATTTTAAGGGGAAGTTCAAGGCTAGAATATGATTTTTACTCGATAAATTTGAAAACGAATGCAAATTTCTCTTATCTCTTCAAAAGGGTTTATCTGGGTGTTAGAGTGGATCTAGGTGTTGGGATTGAGAGTTTATATAGGCATCCTAATGCTTACTCGAGTGTCTTGAATTATTCACTAATTGCCATTAAAGACCGCGATAACGTTGAGGATCTCTTTGAGATGGCAGAGCCATTTAGGTAGACCTATACCCATCAGTTGTATGTTAGGATTGAAGGAGCAGAAGGAGGCTTCCCTACACAATAAACATGCGTGACTTCAGTAGAAGAGAATGAAGGGATGCCACTAGTCGAGGAAAATTAACAAATGACATATGAATATGAGCTATTGTTCATGTTTATGCTCATATGGGATGATGATAATACGATGGATGAGATCATAGGATTAATTTGGTAGAAAGAAGTTTTACATGATTATGTGTTTCAGTGAATGGGAGGCTTACTTTGAGATGATGATGATGATGATTACAAGTTTGAGGAAGATAACGAGAATGAATATAATGGTGATGATGGTAATGAGATACCTCTTGCATCTCTTATTGTGTCTGGGGTGCCTATTACCCAAAACTTCCAACTAGAGATGCATGGTATATATTAGTACACTTCAAGTTCAAGTTCAAAGACAAATACAAATACACCAACTCCAATATAGACTTCAGAGTTCGATGCAGCAAAAACAGGGATAAGGAATGTGATTCCCTTTTACAATAAGGCGGTGAACGAAGAGTTTAACAACTTGCAAGCTAGTGAATATCTCAATATAGGTATGAGACTCAACACAACACAAAGGAAGAACTTGTAAGAATTGTTAAGCACTACCACATCAAATATTATGCTAACTTTAGGTCTTCGAAATTAAAGCTAAGTAAGTATTCCATCGTTTGTATCAAGCATGAAGATGGTCGCCAGTAAAGGTTACGTGATTGTAAGAAAAAAATTAGAGGGTGTGTTTGTAATGATAAGATTGGTAGTATTGCAAACTGTGATCAAGAACAAATAAGGCCGGTCGCTAGATGAATCCAAGCTTGCAGAAAGCTTGAAAAATGATTAATGGGGAAAAGTGCAAAAATAAAGAATGAAACAATAAGCAAAACTCACAAATAGCTCCAAAAGATATGATGTACCAATGAAACTTCCAAGGATTTATGGCTCAATTCCATATGACACATAAATTGGTCCAGTAAGGTTACTCACCACCTAATCTTGCTTAAGAAAAAGGAAAGGATAAAAGTGATGTCAAGAGTAAATAAATAATATTTACGCTAGGAAGATAAAAGTACTCAGAATATATTAAGAATGATCTGATATCGTCACATTTATAAGTACAGGGGTAGTTATACCCATAAGTTAGGGCAACCTCCCTAGAAAGGGAAAATACAAAAAGAGTATTTTCTAAGAAAGTAATTTATAAGATACAAAAAGATAAAAATGAATATACAAGAAAAACAATCATTAATACAACAGATTCTGCATATGATATTGTACACATGACGATATTATATTGGCTCATTAGAAGATGGGGACAAAAAAGTACGGATAGATGGGCTTGTCCAAGTAAGGATGGCTTACTCAGTCCGGACTCTCTTTCTCAGCTTTTTGACAAGGAAGATACCGAGTAATTGGTTGGCTTAGCATGAGAGAGTAATTATCAACTCAACATACTATATAGAAATGGGCGGTCATATGGTACGGCATGAAAGATGACTTAACAAAGAAGTATTCGGCTTCGATTGGGGTTAGTTGGAACCGAATGATTCATTGTGCCAACCCCTTTAGTCCTTAAGCTTGGTTGTGGGTCAAAGGTTTGATAATGTGATTCCCATCATTCCTTCTAAGTTATTTTAGATTTGGGATTAAATCCGAATGGTGTTCGCTCAGTTTTCCATCAAGATCATATGGATTAAGATCGGTAATGTTGAAGGCGTCAAAAACTCCATAGTCCTTAGGCAATTCCAACCTACAGGCATTGTCATTGATTTTCTAGAGGATTTTGAAAGGTCTTTCTGCTCTTATAGATAATTTATTCTTCCTCTTGTTCAAAAACCGCTCCTTGCTAAGGTATGGTTTTACTAAGTTTCCTAACTGAAATTATTTGGCCGTCCTACTCTTTGTTTTTTCTTACATTCTTCTAGCAGCTCAATCGATGTGCTAAGTAACCTCGTCATAAATGTATTAAAGGAATTGTACTCCTGCCATTGTATCAGGTTCTTATTACGCAGGTATTGGTATAAGGGTATGGTTGAGGAGCAACTCAAGATTGAATCTATAGACCACCTCGAAAGGAGTATGCTTAGTGGTGTCATGTACTGTTTGGTTATAAGCAAACTTAATTACTAGTGATCCTAAAGTGCAATTAACCACCTCTATTTGGTCATTAGTTTGGGGGTAACATGAGATATTGAAGAGTAATTTGATTCTCAATCGATGCCATAAAGTTTTCTAGAAATGACTCAAGAACTTCAAATCTCTATCGGAAACTACACTTCTTAGCATGTCGTATATTCACATAATCTTCTATAAGAAAAGAGAAACAATAGCCGAAGCGTCATTAGTTTTTTAGCAATACACGAAGTATGTCATTTTATTGAATCTATCTACGATGACCATTACAGAATCTTTGTTTCAGGCAATTTGTAGCAGTCCAAGGACAAAGTCTATGCTCAGTTTAGTCCATGGCCTTGTTGGGATAGGTAAAGACATTGCTTTCTCATACTCGGCTTGGTATTTGACCTTTTTGCATACAGCACAGCTTTCGATAACTTGATACACATCTCTCTCCATTCTCGACCAAAAGAATCGGCCATTCAACAGTTTACAGCTCTTTCTTTCCCTAAACTATCCAGAGAGTCCTCTATTATGGCCTTCTCTAATCAATAGCTTCCTGAGTGAACAATTTGTCATGCATAATTTTCCGCCTCAAAACAAATAGCCACCCACATGATATTTGTCCACTATCCTCCCATCAACCCATTGTGAAATTATAGGTCCAGAGTATAAATCCTTAGAGTACTATTCTCTGATACTTGCAAACCTAAACAGTTTGGTCTGCGGTTCTGATAAAAATACATGTTTTTTTGAAAGAGCATAAACAATTATGTTGCTCTTTTTCTGCTTGTACTTAATTACAAAATTGGATCATTTAAGGAATTCAACTCATCTCGCCTACCGCTTCGATAACTTGGTTTGACTTTAGAGGTACCTCAGTGATTCATGGTTAGTATATATGATAAATTCTCTCGGTAATAAATAATGTTGCCATACTTATATTGCTTAGATCAGTGTCAAAAGTTCCTTGTCATATACGAAGTAATTTAGTTGTGGTTCTCGAATCTTCTCACTGTAGAAGGCAATTGACCGACCTTCTTGCATCAAGATAGTACCTATTCTAATGCTCAATGTGTCACATTCCAGCTCAAAAATTTTGTCGAAGTTAGACAGTACTAATATCGGGGCTAAGATCAACCTTTCTTTTATCTTGGTAAAACTTCTCTCCTCCCTTTCTCCCCATCGAAAGTCGGTGTTCTTTTTTATCAAATTGATAAGTGGCACGATGATAGTACTGAAATTCCTGATAAACATTCTGTAAAACAAAGTTAGTTTGTGTAAACTTTTCACATCGGTATAAGTAGTAGGAGTTGACCACTCAAGAATTGCTTGAATCTTTTCATCATAGACTCACAAGCCTCCTCCATTGACTACATAGTCTAAGAATACCATTTTCTTCTGACAAAAACAACATTTCTTTAAATTGCTAAATAATCTCTCAGCACGGAGGATATCCAAAATTGCTCTGAGATGTTCACAATGACTCGGCATGTCGGCACTATAGACGAAAATGTCATCAAAGTACACCACGATTTACTTCCCTATGAGATGTCTTAGCACATGATTCATAAGTCTTATGAAAGTGCTCGAGGCATTCGATAAGATGAAGGGCATGACCATCCACTTGTAAAGTCTATATCGAATCTTGAATACAGTCTTCCATTCGTCGCCTATTCTCATGTGGATTTGATGGTAGCTAAATTTAAAATCAATCTTATTAAAAATCTTGATTCCACTCAGTTCATCAAACATGTCTTGAACACAGTCTTCCCCTTAGAAGAACTCTTACTCTTCTCCCTCTCAGCTCCCCCTTTCCATCTTCCCCTTGGGGTCTTAAGATCTATCTTCTGAAATTCTAATAGGCCTTTAACAATTGCTATAGCCTTGGAGATGTCTTCCACTCCCCTTCGCTCTAGTTCTAATTTAGCCCAAGGCTTTAAGCCATCCACAAACATTACCAAAGCATCTTTTTGGTCGAGGTCTGGGATCTCCAACATCAACTTTGAAAATTCCTTTACATATTGCTTTATATTATCCTTATGGGTTAGGTAACGCAATTTGCTTCCTTAGCAGCATTTTGAGGGGAGAATTGACCCTTCAACTCTTGTACAAAGCTATCCCATGTGTTGATATCAGCTGCCCTTCTGCGCCACCATACCATAGCAGAGTCTTTCAGATACATGGTAGCAGTATCTACCTTTCCAGTATCATCTAAGATTCCTACAGCGTTAAAGTATTGTTCCACTCACCATAAGAAGTTGTCTACTTCTTAAGCGGACCGCGTTCCGTTGAAATGCTCTGGCTTGGGAACATCAACTCTATGGCTTGTCTAGACAGTCACTCCATTTGCAACAATGATTCGACAAGCTGTCAATTGAGTCTTGAGATCTTCAATCTCCTGACGCATGGCTACTACCATTACATCAATCTTAGTTTCATAAGCCTCTTCCTTAGTTTCTAAAGCCATGACTCGGGCTTGGAGAGCATTACTCTTCTCTTCAATAACGTTTCTACGTTGCCTAAGCTCTTTTACTGCCTGATTCGGTGCTCCTTACAATTCACCTCAGAGTTCTTCTTCCATCTCTTTAAGACTGCCTTAAGACTCATAAAATTGTTCCTTGGCCTTAGCAATGCTCAACTTTGCTCTATCCATCCTATTAAGGAGGGAGTTCAGCAAGTCTTGGGACCTAGCCCTTTGCTTGGTAACACGGCGATCATCATGGTTGGCTAACTCATCGACCATTGAAGTATTGTTGTCTCCTCCAGATGACATGTTCTCAACAAGTAGTCCCTTTTCCAGGCTCTGATACCACTTGTCACGAGTGGATTTTGTTATTCGATCCTGTGTGACACTTAGCGTTCCTAACCATACTAAGAAAGGCTAAGTCAGCTTGTTACACTTACAAAGTTTAGAGAGAGAAACTCTAAAAGTATGTTGTATTCACTCAAATGATTTGTGTTCTATATCTAAGGGGAACACCTCTATATATACAGTAAGCTTTTACAAATTAATGGTTAAGATTAATTTGATCTAACAGTTACAGTTAACTCTTAACTACCACATTCACTTACCCTACCTATTACTATACAAGATTCTGGACTTCTCTGGAACCTTCTGGAAGCTTTTAGTGGGCTTGGGCTTTAGGAGCCTCTTAGGAATAGTCCATTTTAGGAGGTTCGTAACACAAGTATAGTACAAGAGTTGAGACTCTCTCTTACATACCCTTTCTCCAACAACTCATTGACTTAACGTTGGAGTTTAGAAGCCTGTTTAGGATTCATTTGATAAACTGACTTATTTGATAGTGCAACGATTGGTATTAAGTTAATGTAGTGCTCTATGCCTCAAGTTAGAGGCAACTCTTTAAGTAACTGTTTTGGGAATAGGTTGATATATTCACCTAACAACTCCTTCACCTCTTAGGGTAACTTACTCCGCTCTTTCATTTTCAATAATTGCCTGACCAACATAAGGGTTAGTTCATTAGCATTGATGGCCTCTCAAAAGTCGGCTGTACTCATCACCAGACCATTTTTTAATCTATGAGTAAGTTTTGTCTATAACTTATTAACTTCTTTTGGTGGCATCGAATTGAGAGTGATCTTCCGATCATCCTTCTCAAACATATATGTGTTCTTGAGCCGTTATGTATAACTCTCCTGTCAAACAATTATGGGAAGTTCGATAACTCTTATTTTAAATACATTTCACATGGTGATTTTATAGTATTTCCCTTACATCTTTGGTTTTTTTTTAAAGAAATTGATACTTAATTGAGTAAAATTTTGATTTCAAGGTTTGAACGCGTTCTCGGGTTAAAAACAAAGAAAAGGAATCAAGTTTCATTCAATTTGGAGTTCAAATGAATGAGTTATGAAGTTACATAAACAATAGGAGAAAGTGGCAATTTTTTGTCAAAAAGTTACATAGTTTGGGACACAACTGTGTCCCTAGGCTGTGTTTATGCAGGAAGATTTTTTGTGCTAAGTTCAGTAAGTTACACAACCTAAAGACACAACTGTGTCTCAGGCTGTATCTAGTGATAAAAAAAGAAACTTTACAATACAGTATAAAAGGATTTATTAGGGTTTTGCATATAACTTTGGACATTCAAAAGATAAGAGACTTGAAGAAAAGGAGGAGCAAAAGGCGAAAGCAACACCCAACTTCAAGATTGAAGAGATTTTTCATCAACAAAAAGGGTTTTTCATGTTTTATTTCTTGATTTTATTGCAATTCGTTTTTAGTTTCATCATGATAGCTTAAGATTCTGGTATTTAAGATCGTAGAACCTAGGGTTTCATGTGACTATTGGATTTATTGATAATTTTCAATAAAGTTTCTATCTTCTTTGATTCAATTATGTGTTTTAATTGTTAATTGATATTTCTAGGATATCAATTTATGATATTTCGAGGATATCAATTTATGATATTATGCACGATGATTGAGAAATCACACGAATAATGGGATCTTCACTTAACTGGAGAGAATTGCATGTGTACTTAGAGATAAGATGCATGATTCTTCCGGAAAATTATTCTTTTGTGTGGGAATTCATTATACATTAATATGATTCTAAATTATATTACTAAGTGAAAAGATTCCGGTAAATAATTTAAGATTAAGGTTAATATGCTTGAGAAAGGTATTAACTTTAATTGTGAATTCCTTTGGTCAAGAATAATAGAGATGGAATTGGATATATTTTTACCGATCACATATTAAACACTAAGGAAAATAATTCCTAAATACATTATTTGTTTTCTTAAAGTCGTTCTTAATTTTATCTCTTTCTAAATTACTTAGTTAAGTCTCATAGTTAGATTAGTTTATTAATTTTAGTATTTTTAATTCATTCAACTCATCACAATTTTCCGGTTAGATAATAGAGGTAAGGTTAATATTAGTATTTGAGGTCTCTGAGAGATCGACTTAGACTCACATTTGCTATATTAAAACTGATATGTACACTTACCTTGTATCAAGTTTTTGGCACCGTTACCGAGGATTTCGATATTAAGAACACTAGTTGCTTTATTACTTTGACCATTTTTTTTCTTTCTCTTTTATTTTCATTGTTTATTTTTATTACCTAGAGCTGTAATTGATTCTATATTTCTTGCCTTTGTAATGCATGACCTGAAGTAACTCGGAAGATTTATTAGAACTTGATCTTGAAATTGAGAGAACTATCCTTCAAAATTTGAGATTGTGACCTAGACAAACTATGGCTACCATAGAAGACGAGTCAATTGTTGAGATTAAGGAAAAGGGTGAAGAGGCCAACACTCAATTCATCAATCAAGAAGCTCTACCACACATGGCTAACAACAGTAATGAAGCAAACCGAACTATGTCCAACTATTCAAGGCTTACACTTACAGGAGCTGACTTTAGTACCACAAGACCAACCGTCACGGCTAATAACTTTCAAATTGTACCTAACATCATACAAATGGTGCAACAATATGTTTAGTTTGAT
The DNA here is from genome assembly GCA_024138015.1 of Lumnitzera littorea. Taxonomy (NCBI): domain Eukaryota; kingdom Viridiplantae; phylum Streptophyta; class Magnoliopsida; order Myrtales; family Combretaceae; genus Lumnitzera; species Lumnitzera littorea. The sequence continues at coordinate 116,234,231 of JAMXBB010000003.1, read as the reverse complement.
GGTCTCCAAGATGAAGATCCTAATGCTTACATCTCTAGCTTTTTAGAGATTTGTGATACATTTAAAATCAATGGAGTCATGGATAATGCCATTCGATTGTGGCTATTTCCTTTTTCCTTGAGGGGTAGAGCAAAACAGTGGTTGAACTCCCTACCATGAAATTCAATCACAACTTAGAATGAATTGGTAGAGAAATTTTTGGAGAGGTATTTCCTACCTACGAAGTCTGCTAAACTTCGGAAGGACATTTCTTGTTTTACCCAATTGGAAGCGGAGACTCTATATGATACTTGGGAGTGGTTTAAGGACTTACTTAGGAGGTGCCTACATCACGGCCTCCTACTATGGATGCAGATTCAGACTTTCTATAATGGTCTCAATTTATCTATGAGACAGATGATTAATGCATTCGCAGGAGGTACTTTGAACACAAAGACACCCGAGCAAGTACAAAACCTGATTGAAGGAATAGCGATGAACAATTATCAGTGGGAAAGCACTAAAGCCAAGCAAAAGGTTGCGGGAATTTATGATGTGGACTTGACCACTGCTCTGGCAGCCAAGATGGATCTATTGAGTAAGAAGATTAATACACTCTTTGTTGGCCCTCAACAAGTACAACTGAATGTAAGTGACTTTGGCATGCAGGGTTATGGAGCACAAGAACAACTGGAACAAGTGGATTATGTAGAAATCTACCCATGCAACAAAATAACCTCTACAATAACACCTATAATCTCAGATGGAGGAATCATCTTAATTTCTCATGGGGAAACCAAAACCAAGGCCAGTATTAAACTAACTTTGGTCTACTTGGATTTCAAAAACCATTACCACCTCCCCCTCCTTAAGAGAAGAAGTCCAGTTTAGAAGAACTTCTTACGAAATATATTCAAGGTAATAAGGCTCGGCTATCCAACATTGAATCATCGTTGAGAAATCAAGAGGCTTCCAATTGCAATCTTAAGAAGAAAATTGGTTAACTTGCAAAAATGATCTTTGAGAGGCAATAAGGGATACTCCCAAGGAATACTGAGGTCAATCTCAGGAAACATGTTAATGTTGTGACCTTGAGAAGTGGTAGAAAACTACAAGTGGAGAAGAAGGACAGTAAGGAAGTAGTTGAGAAAGAAGTGGAAGTCAACCGTAAGGAAAATGTAAAGCCACTAAAATCAAAAGAAAGTATGGAATCACTAAAAGTGAAGGAGTACAAGCCTCTCATCCATTACTTGCAGCGCCTTAAGCAAAGTTACACTGATCAAAATAAGGAATTTGGTAAATTGCTTGATATTTTCAAACAATTACACATTAACTTACCTCTTGTTGACGTTATCTTGCAGATGCTAAAGTATGCAAAATTTCTAAAGGATCTTCTATTAAACAAGAGGAAGTTGGAAGAGCTTACAACCGTCATATTGAATGAGGAATGCTCGGCATTTCTCCAGAAAAAGCTGCTACAAAAATTAAATGATCCAGGGAGTTTCACTATTCCTTGTATACTTGGCAATTTGTTAGTAGATAATGCTTTGGCAAACTTAGGAGCTAGTATAAATTTGATGCTGTATAAATTGTTCAAAAAGCTAGGGTTAAGAGAACTTAAACTAACATGCATGAGTCTTCAATTAGTTGATAGGTCTATCACATACCCTAGAGGCATCATAAAGGATGTTTTGGTGCAAGTAGACAAATTCATCTTTCCCGTGGATTTTGTTATACTTGATATAGATGAGGATATTGAGGTGCCAATCATTTTAGGTCAACCCTTCTTAGCCATCACTAAGGTTCTTTTTTATGTTGGTGAGCATAAGTTGATATTACGGGTCGGAGATGATGAAATAGTTTTTAAAACTTTAGAGGCAACAAACAAATTTCTTGACTCAAATGATACATGTCACAATGTTAATGCCACTAATGTTGTTATATCTACATGTGTACAGGAAACGCTTGCCAAAGATTCCTCAACCTATTGCTTGCAAAAGGGAGATGAAAATCTGGTGACGAACCCCAATCGTGCAGAAGTGGTAGCTCAAATAGAAGTTAATGAATCCATTATGGACAAGAAGGGAGTTGATCCACTCCATAAGACAAAGGATCTTAAGTTAAGATCCTTCAAAGAGAAGCTACCAATGTTGGAACCAAAATTGTCAAGAAATCATTTGGAATATGTCTGTGGTGAAAAGTTCAAAACTCCCAATGACAACTACATCCAAGCTAAAAGTGGACAAAATGAAGAAATTTAGGCTACATGAATTTGGTAAGTGGCATGATAAGGAGAGAAATTATAGAAATCATGCACCAATGAAATAGAATTGGCAAGGTCGATAGCCTAAGGGTAAATCTACACCCGTATAGAGAGTTCGAAAGTGAGATACAGGAGGAGTCCTATCTTCACCTGGATGAAGAATCATGAATAAGAAGACGTATCCCATTGAGTTGTCGACGTTAACTATAGCGCTTCTTAGGAGACAACTCATGTCTAACTTTGCTCACACTTTAGTTCTTTTAGTTTATTCCATTTTATTTTCCTTTTATCTAACTTTGCTTTGCTTCTTTTATTTGTTTCAATTTTAGTCATAGGCTTTTCTTTTTAGTTTAAATTTTTTTTCTTTAGTTTTCTTTCTCTTATTTTTCTATTTTAAGTACTTTTATTTCTTTAAGTTTCTTTTATTTTTAAATTCATGAATTTAGGCTAGGCGAAAAAAAAAAAAGAGAATAGAAAGTTACACAGGCGTAGGACACGGTTATGTCTCAGCCTGTGTTCACCCAGGAACATACATGTAGCACAGAAAGTTACATAGGCATGGGACATGGTTGTATCCCAGTCCCTGTTCACCCAACACTTACACAATGTATCTACGTATTGCAAAACACTTTTAAAACACAAACACACATGGGCATAAACATGAAATCACTCTTTTCTCCATCTTCTTCTCACATTCCACTTTTCATTAACTAACTTTTTCATCAAATTCAACACAATCCAAGTGACCATGGCAGATTGTGAAAAGTAGATCGTTCAGAGGAGGTCCAAATCTGTTACATCATCTTCCACTCATGAGGGCACTATTGTCGAGCTACTAACCACCCTTTCTCTACTAGAGTATCTTATGCTTCAAGGCAAGAAAGTATTAGTTTTCTTTTTTTAATACATGTATTTCCTTTTTCTCTATGATATATTTTTTAATTGTTTGATATCTTGCTATTGTACTTTCTTAGTTGTATATTGAGGACAATGTACGTTATTAAGTGTGGGGAAATGATATATATGAATTTGTTACTATTTAGGAGAGTAATTATTTACATTTGACCCAATTAATTTTTAAGTTAACTTGCAATAGACAATTAACAAGTGTTGGAATTTGAAGTGTTGGGCCAAATCAACTATTTTATCTTGATCATTATTGATTTTATTATACTTTACTAGAATTGATTAGTTAAATCTTTGGAGGGCAAAGTTACAACTTCAGAACTTGAGATTGGAATAATATCGCTAGTTGAGAGTTAATCATGATTATTTTTAAATTTACTTTTATGTATACCTTTCTCTTAGAATTTTTTAAAGCCCTATAATTCTTAACAAACAAACAAACGAAATTTTTCTTTTGAGAAACCCTTAAAAAATCACAATAATTGGAGGTAAAAAGTAATAACAAGTGTATGAATATTTTAAAAAAATATTGGTAAGGATTCATCTTGGTCAGTCAGAAGAGCAAGATTGAGTCTTAATGCTAATACCAATGAAAAAAAATTGGTATGGATCGGTCTTGGTAATTGTGCTTAAATAAAGTAAATTTAAAAACCTCCCAACAAAAGCATGAACAAGGGGGATGATCAAAGGACGAGTAGATGTAAAATGTGTTTATTTTAGATTACGGCGCTTGGTGAGATTAAAGAGAGAATTGTATACACTTTAGTCAAATAGACAAAATTTTTATGACTTTCCCAATTGGCGAGATGTTAAATCCAATTTCTAGTTTAAGAATCATTAATTAAATGACTCGAGTAAACTTTGACTTCCATAAATTAACTAGTGAACTCTACTATTAAATATTGTTGGAGCATTCGAATATGGTTAAGTGAAATTATGACATTGTTAAGAGTGAAATTGATTGACTTTATTATTGCAAGTTAATTTAAAATTATTTTCTTACTTTTCTTCGAGTTAAGTGTATTTGTTCACCGATTTCCTAAGTAGTAAGAAATTTTGTTTAGTGTTTCTTGTCTAGAAAATTTTGTTTTGATTTATTTGCTTGTTAAGGGCAAGCAAATGCTCAAGTGTGGGGAAATTTGATAACTTTTATTTTAAATATATTTCACATAGTGATTTTATAGTATTTCCCTTACATCTTTGGTTTTTTTTTTAAAGAAATTGATACTTAATTAAGTAAAATTTTGATTTCAAAGTTTGAACGCGTTCTCGGATTAAAAACAAAGAAAAAGAATCAAGTTTCATTCAATTTGGAGTTCAAATGAATGAGTTATGAAGTTTTAAAGTTACATAAACAATAGAAGAAAGTGGCAATTTTTTGTCAGAAAGTTACACAGTCTGGGACACAACTGTATCCCCAGGCTGTGTTTATGCGGGGAAGATTTTTTATGCCAAGGTCAGTAAGTTACACAACCTAGGGACACAATTGTGTCCTAAGCTGTGTTTGGTAACGAAAAAAGAAACTTTACAATATATTATAAAAGGATTTACTAGGGTTTTACACATAACTTTAGACATTCAAAAGAGAAGAGACTTAAAGAAAAGGAGGAGCAAAAGGCGAAAGCAACACCCAACTTCAAAATTGAAGAGATTTTTCATCAACAAAGGGGTTTTTTATGTTTTATTTCTTGATTTTGTTACAATTCGTTTTTAGTTTCATCATGATAGCTTAAGATTCTGGTATTTAGGATCGTGGAACTTAGGGTTTCATGTGACTATTGAATTTATTGATAATTTACAATAAAGTTTCTAACTTTCTTAATTCAATTATGTGTTTTAATTGTTAATTGATATTTTTAGGGTATCAATTTATGATATTATGCATGATGATTGAGAAATCACATGAATAATGGGATCTTAACATAATTAGAGAGAATTGTGTGTGTACTTAGAGATAAGATACATGATTCTTCCAGAAAATTGTTCTTTTGTGTGGGAATTCGTTATACATTAATGCGATTCTAAATTATATTACTAAGTGAAAAGATTCTAGTAAATAATTTAGGATTAAGATTAATATGCTTGAGAAAGATGTTAACTTTAATTGTGAATTTCTCTAGTCAAGAATAATAGAGATGGAATTGGATATATTTTTAGCGGTCACATATTAAACACTAAGGAAAATAATTCCTAAATACATTATTTGTTTTCTTGAAGTCGTTCTTAATTTTATCGCTTTCTAAATTGCATAATCAAGTCTCATAATTAGATTAATTTGTTAATTTTAGTATTTTTAATTCATTCAACCCATCATAATTTTCTAGTTAGATAATAGAGGTAAGGTTAATATTAGTATTTGAGGTCTATGAGGGATCGACTTTGACTTACATCCGCTATATTAAAACTGATAGGTGCACTTGCCTTGTATCACTACCCAACAACATGTAGGAAACGCACATAGGTAGTACGTTACAGAAAATCTAGTCAGAGTAATTTTCTATAGTAATCGATAGTAATATTTGTTGAGTAACATGTAATGCTCCTTTTTCACTTAACTAGTACAACTTATACAGCCTCGGATGTGAAACAATCAACAACTTCAATTTTGAAACAAGATTAACTGATACCACATTGGTACAGATTTCACTATCCATGATGAGGGCATACATTTGATCATTCACCTTACAAATGGTATGGAACAAATTTTCTCTCTACTCTTCCTCTTACGAGGGTTTTACGTTTATAGTGCGTTGGACAATCATGAATAACTGATCTAAGTCCTTAGAAAACACGTCCTTCTTAATCAGTTCTTTCTTGGAAGGAATCTCCTCCTCCTCCTCGGATTCCTCATCCGTACTCTCCACTTTTAGCTTTGAGATATCTCCTTTGATGACTATCGTCCGTTGATTTAAGCACTAAGTAGCCATGTGTCTGAAATCCTGACATTTGAAGCACTTGATCTGGCTAGTCTTCCCGCCAGACCCTTATCCCTTCTCATACGTTCAAGTTGGCATTTCACCATCAGGTTGGTTTTTCTACTTGGTTTTTACATCCATCTTTCTGCTCGGCTCTATACTCGACTGAGCTTGGTGACTTGCATGTCTGGTTGGTTAGTCAGCATCTTCGTCGGTACTTGGCTCCTTCTTTACCTCTCTACATGTTGGGTAATCCTAACAACTTCATCCATTGTGTCAAATCAATAGAGCTCCACAATGTCCTGAATGTCTCCTCTCAACCCAGTAACGAATCTTGATACTGTTCGAGCTTATGGCTTCTCTACTTCGCAACGTATCATAAGCATTAGAAAGTCTTGAACATACTCATCAACTATTCAACCTCTTTATCTCAACTTCTGAAGCCAAATGAAAGTATTTTGGAGATAAGTTTCCAGTACGAATTTGTTTTTGAGTATTCTCTTCATCTTTAGCCAAGTATTAATTTCTTGATACCTTTCTCATCTCCTCATGGCTTGAAAATTCTTCCACCACATGTGGTATATTTGAAAAACTCAACAACAGTAGTTCTTACTTTCTCATAATCTTCATACCGATAATAATCAAACACACGCTTCACCTTTTCTTCCTACTTTAAATATTCATTAGCATTCCCAAATTTATTAAAACTTGGAATTCGAAGCTTCACATGGTCGGATGATCTAGGGATTTGCACATACTCCTCTTCAAAATACTCCTCTTTCTCTTCATCAATCTCTTTCAGGTTTATCCTTCATCTTACTCATCCGCCAACTCGTCCGCGAACTCGTCCGTCAACTTCTCCACCTAAAACGGGTCAAGCTGGGTTCTGACCTCTAATAAGTTGAGTAGCTTGGGGAGTGTTTTGTGTGGCCTCAATGGGTCGACAAGACAATGGATGAACAGTTCAGGTTAGATCTATTAAAAGGTTAGCTACATTATCAAGCCTTTCATCAATACTTCTGAGAGTTTCTTGAGACTGTCGTCCATGGTAGACAACTCTACTATTATCACGAGTACTAATATTCATATTTAGGTTTATCATTTTTCCTCACAGATTCAAAACTTAAACAAACAATTTAGGAAGTTAACGGTTAACAACATAATAGTTAAATGAACATAATAACTTGCTCTGTTTCACATACGCCAAAACATAGTACAATAGAACTTCAAGAAGAACTAATTACAGTTCACACAAAACCTCCACTTTGATACCAAAATGTTGTGAACCGTGACCAAAAACAAATAAGGCTAGTCGTTAAATGGGTCTAAGCTTATAGAAAGCTCGAAAAAGGATTAATGAGGAAAAGTGTGAAAGGGCAAAAATGAAAAATGAAAAATGAAATAGCAAGCAAATCCCACGAACAGCTCTAGAAGATATGATGCACCAATAGAACTTCCGAAGACTCATAACTCAATTCAATATGACGTACAAATTAGTTCAGTAAGGTTACTTGCCACCTAACCTTACTTAAAAGAAAGGATAAGAGTGACGTCGAGAGTAAACAAACAGTATTTCAGGAAGAAAAAAGTATTCAAAGAGTATATTAAGAATGATCTGATATCGTTATAGTTATAAGTACAAGAGTATTTATACTTATAAGTTGGGGCAATCTGCCTAAAAAGGAAAAAGACAAAAATGGTATTTCTTAAGAAAATAATGTATAAGATACAAAAAAATAAAAATGAATATAAAAGAAAAATAATCATTGGGGCAACGGATTCTGCACATGATACCATATACATGGCGAGGCTACATTGGCAAGGTCTTTAGAAGATAAGGACAAAAAAGTAAGAATAGATGAGTTTATTCAAGCAAGGATGGCTTAGTTAATCCGGACTCTCTCTCTCAGTAAGGAAGATACTGAGTAATTGGTCAGGCTCAGTACCAGAAAGTAACCATTAACTTGACATACTGCAGAGAAATGGGTAGTCATATGGCACAACATGAAGGGTGACTTGGTAAGAAAATACTCAACCTCAATAGGGGTTGGTTGGAACAAAATGATTTGTCGTGCCAGCCCCTCTAGTCCTTGAGCTTGATTGCGGGTCAAAGATCCGGTAGCCTGATTCCCATCAAGTAGGGCCCTACACGTATGTCAATCTCATAATAAATCAAGATCATTTGCAATTGGATAGCAATACCATGGCTAAGGAGTTCTTAAACGCCATTAGGAAAAATCCAAACACCAAAATTTCCTAGTTCTGCAGTATTATTGAAAAGTAGTTTATGTATTAAGTCAGCAATAGAAGGGTGTAAGCTAGAAAGATGAAAGCAATTAAAGTTATGCATAGAAACTGGGATAGGTCATATGATGATTTGCCTCGATTGCTTAATGCAATCCAAATGACTAATCTTGGTACTAAGTTGGAGTGGATGTAGAACCAATCGAGTTGGCTAAGGTTAATAGAGCTTAAGTAGGCATGGTGGTCATTTGGCTCATGTATAGAGGTATGGAAGTATTGTAAACCTATGGTAAGTATTGATAGTGTATTCTTATATAGAAAGTACCACCACAAGTTATTGGCCGTCATTAATATGGACAGAGCAAACTACATAGTCCCACTTGCTTTTACACTGGTCAATGATGAGACGACCGATGCTTGAGGGTGGTTTCTTAGGAACTTGAGATAGCACGTTTGTGGGGATAGGGCTGGTCATGAAACCATCTGTGTGATATCTAACAAAGGGGTAGGGATTCACTTAGTATTGAACTAAGACAATAATGTTGGAAACCTCCTTTTACTATGTAATGGTAGTGCATACGACATATTGCAAGTAATTTTAACAAGGTCTACAAGAGCCATCATGTAAGGAGTAAGCAACCTTCGCAATCGTGTAAGTTTAGCCCTGAAAGTTTGAAAAATGCTTGGAGAAGGTTTACAATATTAAGCTCGATGCGTTGGATTGGTTTTGTCCTCTACTAATGCAGCAGTGGACACTTGCACATGACAAAGGTTATTGGTTCGGATATATAACGTCTAACCTTGTGAAAGTGTAATTAAGTGAGTGTGTGCAAACTGAGCATACACCAAATACACTACAAAGATGTTAGAAGAGTAGGTCAAGCAAGCAAGTTCTCATCGAGTAGTCTATTTCAATTGGTACAGTAAAATTTATGAGATTGAGACTAAAAGCAAATGTATCGAAAACAAGATGAAGGGAGGTGAACACATGCAAACAGTAGACTTCAACAAGTGCATGTGTACATGCAACAATATAGGATTCCCTATTCACATACTATTACTGCTATCGGTTTTGAGCACTTTGACATGATGTCTAATATCGGGGATTGGTATAAGTCCACGTATTGGGTGTAAATGTACAAAGCCCATTTCATCTCAATTGGTGATGAGTTAAGTTGGCCAATCATTCCATACCTCCAAAAAGAATGATCGAACCTGTGGTTGGAGTGAAAGAAAGGTAACCCTAAGACTAAGCGTTTCCATATGAAGATGGACGTTAAAGACCGACCGGATAGAATGACTTACACATTCTGTAGAAGGGAGAAACACAATAGAAGAACGTGTTCAAAGGAATCAATAGGGTAATTAGAACTAGTTGTACTAAGTTATACTTGGTTTGATTTGTTTATTAATTGACAATGTGTAATTATTTCTTAATTTCATTGTATTAACCATGTTTCGTGCTTTTGCAAGCTAGATGGAACTCGGATTAGTTGATGAATCCATTATCACTTGACAGGATAAGCATGGGTCTAGATGTGTATGGGTAGGATATGTAAGAGAGCCAACTTTTCTTTCCTACATAAATTACTTCGTTTACTCATAGCATACTTATTAGTATCCTTGGTAATGCATGGAATCTTTATATATACGATAACGGGAAAGGACACTTAATCGAAACCAGTAGGTTTACGAGATCCCATTAGACGACATTTGCTGCCCTACCTTAATCAAGCCGGCTTCAAAGGTTTAAGTCATCTTCCATACATCTAGCTGGATTACCACTTGATCATTGCATTGGTGGAGAGATAGAGAAAGGAGACTCATACTTTCTACTAAGGCTGAGTAAAAAAATTGTAAATTGCAAATGAATCGAACTGAATCAAACTGTAAACTGAATCGAACTAAACTGAAAAAATGTTTTTTTTTTTTTTTATGAACTATTTGATCATGGTTTGATTTAGTTTAGTTATATATAAACGGTTCACGGTTCGATTTAATCGATTTGAATAAGTGAATCGAATCGAATCGAACCGTTTTAAATCGAACTGAATTATTTGGTTAAATGAAAATAACTTCATGCAATTGTTTTTTTTTTTATTTTTTTTTTCATCAATTTTTATGGATTTCATCAAACTTTTTATATTTTCTTCTTTGTTTTATTTTTGGGTAAATTATTAAAATTAAGTTAAGTGAATTCTATTTGAAATTTCACATTTAAAAATTTTCCTTTTTTAAATTGTCATTTTCTTTTATGTTTTCAAATCAAGAGTTTCACCTTAATACTTTTTATATATTTCTCATTTCTTTTCCAATCTTTAGTGTGTTTCTTTTGTATTTTTTGTATTGTTTTTTTATAGGCAGCTTTACTTCTCTGTCCTCGTTGTTTATTCGTTAGAATAGAGGCTCTTATCCTCATTCAATCAAGTTGAATTTTCTAAAATTTTGTACAATTTTTTATTAAGTATCATTATACATGATAAATATATGAGAAATTAATTAAAAACATGTGAAAGTTTAATGAAAAAAAAAATATTATTAGAGATAAAATGTTTAGCGAAAATTTGACATAAACAGTTCGAACAGTAGTTCAAACTTGATTGAACTAATTTTAATTAGATTCAAAAAATTTACGAACCGAATCGTATAATTAAGTTTAATTTCAAAAAAAAAAAACCATTATATTAGTTTTGATTCGATAAGGAGAATTGAACCGTACCAAATCAAATCACATCCTCTCTTACTTTCCACATAGCCCATGGAAAGATGATGATTACACTTCAAGATATGGAGGTTCAGTTGGGCCTCAGAGTTAATGGATTGTCGGTAATAAGGAGCATGTATAGGACGTAGCCATAGGTATGCGTTACCTACTTTAGGGTAATTTTGGAGGACACCATTGATGAATGAGAAGGATGCTTATGTATGAGTTGGCTGGCTAGCCGAGTACTTTACTTCCCTGTTTGAGTGGACGAATGATGAGCAGGTTAGACGACATACTTACAGATGTTAAGGGGGGTTATGTTTGCCAACAAATTTAGCAGCTTGGTGCATACTGTATTCCTACCTTTATTGGATGCCTTCGAGAGAGCTAGTCAATACAGCCAGGGATTTGCATACCTCGCTTGGCTATATAAGCAGCTATGTAGCTCTTACATGTCCTTAAAATCGCATTTAAGGTAACCAAACCTAGATTTAAGATCATTTGGGAAAGTTATCTGATTAAGCCTAAACTTTACGATTAAGATAAAAAAATTAATCGAAATGACCTAATAAAGTTAGATTTTGAAAATAATGACTCAAAATGCCAAATTTACTCTTAAAAGTATGATTATTCAATATAGTATAAAAATAATCGAAACCCTTAAAATTAAGTTTAGAATACGATAATGACTTATTAATTAAGCTATAAAATGAAAGAATATATTATAATATACTATATAAGTATACACGTATTTTTATGAGTATACTCGGTATTTATAATAATTATATTCGTAAATTAATTCGAAATTATATATTTATATATAATATGTGATGAATTTATAAAAACAAATAAGAAAATATATCTTAAAAATAAGAAACATACTAGAACCATGATTATACATATATAATTACTTATTACGTGTACCACATATATAAAACAATTACACATATATAAGTAAATGTACTAAATATTAATATAAAGATACAAAATATTAACAATTAATCCAAGAAATCAACCAAACTCGTCTGAAACTTGGAGAAAAGTTTGGATCAACTTTAGAAACCACCGTGGTACCATTTTAGCAACATTATGGATAAATCAAAAGTAATAAACAGCCCCAATTAGACACCTCCTACTTGCTTTACATTGGATAATTAATAAAAAAAAAAATCTCTTTAAGGCTAAGAAAAATCAATCGACCCCCACTCTATATAAATATGACTCTTGACATTCAATTAAACATTTTAGAAGCTTAAGATCTTTAAAGAAAATTGGAAATTTTTTTATAGAAAATATAAAAAATTATAAAAAAAAAAACAGGGGAACCATCGCCCCACTCTAATTCCCTAACTCCCTAATATTCTACTGTTGAATCCTTTTGACCACAAAGAGTCCACGCTACATCTAGCCTTTCCGACCATTGCCAACAACCACTGGAGCTTTAGCAAACGGTAAGATCCCAAATTCGCTCTATTTTTCTAATATTTTTTAAAAATACTAAACCAACCCAAAAAATTATAAAAACACAATGTATTCCTTGGTTTTTTCTCAGATGCTATCATGTTGTGATTTTATTTTTGTAAAATATTAAATATTTAATATACTCTCTTAACAAACTGACATGGTAATCCGCATTTTGTAATAAAAAATAAATTTCTTAAATGATGTTGTTTCATGCCCAATAATTTACTGTAGTATCCTTATTAGATATAGTTTAATTGTATGTAGCCCATTTTTAATTATGTACATGGGTAATATTTATTCTATTTTTGGATCCTAATATTGTAAATTAGAAATTGTTGGAATAAATGCGTTTTTATACAAATAATTAACAAAAATGATATATATTGACTTTTGGTGATTTATAATGATGTTAGGATATATTGAAAATAATTTTGTATAAAAAGAATAATATTTAGCTAATTAAATGCAATTTATGGTTAAATGCAATTTATGGGTAAAATTGTAATTATGAACGTATAGGCATTAGACCCAATAGCATGGAACCATGTGTTGATTGAGTTTCTCATATTTTTAGGAGTCTATAGAAATTTTCGAGGAATTATTTGGTAAACCGAATTATTTATTACAAATTTACGTAGTAAAATAGCTTAAATTACAAACCGAGGCTCATTTTTAGTAATAATAGGCTAAAATACGATAAATATTAAAATAAAAACTATGTATATACATGCTGGTCAAGTTTGATAAAAATGAAATTTTAATATATTTAATGATAATATTACGATCGAAATATGTTGTATACATATTAGGGTTAAATAATACCTATGTTATTAAGTTACATTGAAAAATTATATAAAATACATATAATACGATAACATTTATTTTAGATACATATAAGTATATTAGAAATTCAAACTACCCTTTTAGAAATTATCTTCAAAAATAGAACTAATAATACGTGTTGTGAAGGATGTACAGACCTAATGACACTACGTTTACTAAAATCAAACAATATTAGGTAATATAGCCTATATCTTTATAAGACTACGAGGATTTACATGCTACAATAACCTTTTCATAATCAAAATGTAAATTAACTGATTTAAAATACATTTCAATAAGATTAAAATGATATATTATACATAATAATATAATTATATATATATTATCGATATTTAATAACTTAACTTAACTTATATAATAAAACTATATTCTATTATATAAAGGAAACAATAATATATTTTAGATATATATAAATGTATATATATTTATATACATAACTGTTTACAAGAATATACTTAGATAGAACTCTAACATTTTTACAACTCTTATGAAAACTAAATTTAGGTTATATATATATATATATATATATATATATATATATATATAGAGAGAGAGAGAGAGAGAGAGAGAGAGAGAGAGAGAGAGTCTCCTAATGAATAGAGCGTCAAAGACATGAGTTTTCCATAGTAAGCGTTTAGATAGGAAAGTTGGGATGGTTGTTTTATCGCTTATTGAAATACTATATTAAAGTATTTGAAACTTGAGAGTACTTTTGATTGTGATTGTAAGTTAGTTGTCTATACACATATCATGTGTGTGGTTAATATTCTGATTGTACTAGGAGTTAAACTTCTTGACATAATGTTTTGTATGATTATTTCGTTTTGTTTTGTTGTGAACTTGTTTAGCCACCCTTAAATGGAATTAAGAGTGATTTAACTACTAACTTAACTAGATATGCATAGCAACCATTAGGGGAACGATTAAGAGTATTAGGCCAAATATCGACTCCTTTCGATGAGGATTGTTAAAATGGTCCTTTTCCCATTCGTAGTCAAACGACGTGATAGGTGAGGAGGTCACAGTAAGAATGGGGGGTCGTGGTTCGAAAGTGATCAAAGAAGGAGGGTGTTCTCTTTTATACAAGCCCGAGTTTGGTCTACTTTTGAGTTGTGGAAAACTCGTCAATCCAGGTTGAAGTGGATGTAATTTATCTAACCTTATAATGGTTTAGATAACATTGTGCAATGTTTCAAGCGATTGATTGCACTATATTTTATCATAATTAATAATCTTATTTGTAATTGTATAGTATTCTTCTGACTCTATCCCACTAATTGAGTTAATTGTGCTTATATCCCTAAAAAATCTTTTGTAGGTTACGAATGAAGATTAGGATGTTCAAATATCACCACCCTCAAGTTAATGTGTAATTGGCTAAGAAAGTGAGCAAAAGAAAATCCATTAAATCTGAGCTTTTAGCATTTTCTCTTGAGTTTTGAGAAAACTAACTAGGAATTCCTTAAAACGCCTAGCAGTTTCTTATCTTATTATAAATAGACATTATACTTGTGTTTTTTTATAAACTCTGATTATAAATTAAAACTCTAGGTATAAAATGTTTGTGTAAATATTGTTACGTTATGAGATAATAGATTATATGGAATAGATATTTTGTAAAGTTATACTACACGTTTAATTATTTACAAGTATCAGAATGGATGCTTTAAACTAATTAAGTCATGTACGTCTTGTGTGGACTTTATCTATGATAGCATTTATAAGGTTAGCTTCTATAAGGTTAGCTTCTATCTTAGGTTAATTTACACAGTGAAACTATTATAGCTTCTTTTGTTCGGGATGTGACAGCTCCTTATCAGAGACTACCCGTGAGATTGGAGGTATAGCAATTCTCCTTTAGGTATGGGTGTAAGATAAGTTCCTACACATAGCTCCCATCCTTAGGCATGGCATGATAGTAGACAGCGAGAGACCGTTGGCTGCTAGGTGGATGACTGATCACGATATGAGGACGTACCGTACTCATGTCGTGATAGCTTACAGCAATTCCTTTAATAGATAGAGCCTTGATCAGGTATTTATTTTTTATGCAGTTCCATTACTAGCTCTTTCACTCCATTGCCATTATAGTAATTATAACAAATACGTTTTTCAGGTAGTATAGTAGTTGTATTTAGACAAGCTTTTGAAGATATTACCTCATTTCTACTATAGTAGTCGACGCATCTAGAGAGCTTAAGTGACATTCATATGCTTCTATATTATTGAATGGCACTTTTCCAAGCGAGTCGTTAAGCAATTTGGTAGGTTGCAAAGGATTCCACTTGGATATGATACAGAGGATGCATTGCATTGCACCAACTTGCGTAGGAGGACGGATGTAGATTAAATCACATAGCATCTTCCCCACATCATCACATGGAATAATCACCACTCTTGGGTCATCCAAATTAACGGACCTAGAGGAGAAGAGTGTAGGTACCAATAGTGGTACAGGAAGATTACTCCATGATATATTAGCCAAACTGGAGCATTGCTTAGGCTGTTAGTAAGACTACTTTCAAGTACGACTACTTTTCCTTATTTTCATTGTTATGCGATGTCTTAAACCTCTTATCTTTTATAGGTTGAAGAGTTCTGATAGATTATGATCTTTTTTTATAGGGCCAACTACCAAGCATCCTAATCCTCAATTGAGCATGGGATTCAGTTGTTACGCAACCATCTCTCAATCACTCTCTACCTTCCCCATCTAGCTCAAGTTTAAGTGGATGAGCGAGACAAGGACACCCAAGTGGAGTTCAACTCTCTAGACCCCCCTTAAGCAAGGTAGACGAAAATGGACAAGAGTTAGGCGTGCTTAGGGATTGGGTCGATGATGACAATACAATTCCACCTCCTTTAAAGGGATCGTTTGAAGGTATACATGAGGAGAGTATGTTCAAGACCCTAGCTTTAGGTATATAAGACAAAACCCCTTTCACACCGCCAACACTGATTAAGAGAGGGAGTAAGTCAGTCAGTTCTCAGGGCGAGAGTTCTTCTCAAGTGACTACTATCGACACCCCACAATTTTTAGAATTACCTTAACAATTGCTACAGACCCAAGAGTCTTAGATTCCGTCTATTCTTGAGGAGAGGAGATGTAGTAAGAGTTTGGTGTCCAAAGTGTCTCGAGTATTCGCTAGGATTAAGAAACAATGATATTGTATTTGTTATAAATTACACTTTATAATATTTGTATTTATATAGACTTAATATCAGTACTGTATGCCTTACATTTCACTTTTTGCATTATAGTGAATGATTTAGGGTTTTAGAAAGCGAATTAAATGTAGAGTAATGAATATCATTATACGTTAGAGCTATGTTTGGGGGAGGCCAAGAGGTAGGCTAGATTCGAAGTTTCAGAGTTTTAGCAATATTGTAATTCAAGTTTTTACTTTGTTTTATGCATATAGGGTTTTTTGACTTACTTATTTTAGATAATTTAGGTTTTTTTAGAAAAGGTATATTTTCAAAATACATTTAAGTAATTATAATTGCATACACTTTTCTGAAAAGTATCTTTAATCTGTCGGTTGCAATAAAACATATTAAAAGCACTTTCAGTATAAAAATAACTCAAACCAAAAACGTCTTTTCAAAAAATACTTTCACGAGCTCATAGATGCAATATTTTTTCTAGATATCTTTTTTTATTTTATTTTATTTTTTTTTTTTAGGTGCGTTCCTCGAAATGATATGTCCAAACATTGAATACTCTTGCTAAATGACATCCTGGCCAGGTACTTCCTGTGGTTATTAGTAAGCATCCGAAGAGGCATATTAATTCTTTCTGGTCCCGCCTCATGTGATATTTGAAAGTGCACTCCCTTGTGAGGGTCCAGTCAGTGACTCACTGATGAATTGGCCCTAATCCATATCCTTGTCTTAGTGTCGCTTTATGAGAATTAATATCCGGGGTCGATTTTCCATCATTTATCTGCCTTCAACAACAGCATATTTACCTCAATCAAAGGATGGCCACACAACTCCATCCAAATCATCAGTGCCCGCAATTAACTTGTTACACATATTCACAAGCTACTTAAATTTAACTTGATAATTTGCTCAAAAGACGATTAAATTAAACTTCATAATATTTAACTTAACTAACTTACATACATAATCAAACTTGAAGCTAACTTAAATATTAGTTAAGTAAGCTAGTTTAAAGCCAAATTGAATATTAACATAATTTCGATTAGAAGATAAGTATTGTTTTTCTCTTTTCCTTAACAAAAATACAAAAAGAAAGAAATATCCAACTCAAATGAACTCAAGTCTTATTTGGATTATTTTTTCCCATTTGTATTTGATGTGTTTACTTGAAATTTAATATTTGAAAAATTATCTTATCTACTTTTATTTCATAATTATAATAAAAATAGCAATTAGAGTGTCAAAATTAAAAAATAAAAATTTATGTACTTTTTAATAAAAAAGATTTAAAAAATATAGATTTTATATATTGAAAATGATTATTTAATTAGTATTTTTAAAAATATATATTTCTATTTTTTGATATCTTATTTTTTCCAAATACAAAAATTCAAATAGACAACAATAAAATAAAATAAAAAAAAAGAACCAAATAGAACCTTAATTAAAGAATGTTATCTCTTGTCAAACTTTGGTCAAGCTCACAAGCTTTTAAATTCCAAATCAAGTTATATCATCTTTAACTCAAATTATTTATACTTCTAACCACTACTATTCATGCACATGTTTCAAAAACAATATATTGTTATTCTACCATGTTGTGTGCCATTTTCAAGGAAAACAAAACATCTATTAATATTTCCAAAGATAATGGACCAGAAAAAAAGAAGAAGGGAACAGAGTATGTACCGTAAGTTTTCAGTTTGTATAATGCAAATATCGAGTTCACAGCTCCACGGCTAATAACTTTTTACTCCTTTTTTCGCTGTAACATGGATTTAAACAATTTTAGAGGGGTCTAATGACTCGAAATAATAACCACAAAGGTCCCACCCAATCAAGAGGAAAGAATGATGATGAATTACATTACTGAGACAATTCATTTTGTTTCCTACAAAACATAGCCCAAAGAAGCCGAAAAAGATTTTGATTGGTTACATGGGGGCTACTCACACTTTTTAAGTTCTCACTAAACAACAATCAGAAGCCATCCCCTTCATTTTTCCCTGCTTTCTATATTCCTTTCCCCAATTGTAGAACAATTAACTTCATAAGAAACAAACTTTCTTAATTGAATAAACTATATAAGCTTGGCATCAACTGCCACTCTAATCGCAGTGCACTGTCTTTTGCTCTGAGTTTTCTGTTACTGTCGTTGCCATGTTAATCAAATGTTCAATGGATCTGCCTCTGTCTCCCTTTCCCTCATAGTAATTTCACTCTCTGAAACAAAAGAGACATTGCTTTTACTATCCGTAGGGATCAATGGAATGAATTCACGGTGATTTAACTTCGAATCAAGGCAAAGTTCACGACGAAATTGGGATCACTAGTTTTACTCACTTGGCTTTTCAGCAATGACAAGGAGCCGCCTTTGCAAGAGAGATGCCACAAAGAGGAAAATGGAGCACATGCCAAACATAACCGTGATGGGGAATGCATCAACCTTCAAAATGAATTCATAACGGTAAGTGCCAAGGAAACAACAGACAAGCAGTGGGGATTAAATAAACATAAAAGAGCAGCATTTGAAGCATAAGTCAGATGCATTTTTGCCATCCTGAGAATGGCAAAAAGATTATTTAGGAGAATGTCAAAATCAAGTGCAAAACTTACATTGTATAGAACTATGCACACAAAGATGTTGAGAGGGATCCTGAAGAAGTTCATAATAGTGCTCCTGGCCTCCTCCGGAATGTATTGGGACCTCATCTTCATGATGGATGGCCAGAAGATTCCAACACAAGCCTCAAAAGTGCAGAAACCAAGAAGCTGAAGGCACCCTGCACTAGAGATGCTTCCACCCTTGACCTTGGGAGGTGCTACCATGAACTGTTCCAAATAGATGTTCGTGATGAGGATATAGAATTTATAAATGTGTGAGAATGAGAGTGAACAGCTACATAGAAAACACGGACATTTGTCAAAATGGGTAGAAGGAGAGATGCCGCAGAAGCCAGAAAAACAAGCTGCATATAGCTTTCAACTCTGAGCGATGAACGAGCCATCAATCGTGAGGCAAGTGAGCTACCCAACATGGAGGCCAACATGAACGTAGCAAAAATGAAACCATGAGGAATCTCCTCCTCATTTGGACTTAAAGCAGGTGTCCAGAGGAATACAAAAGTATACATTGAGCCTTCAAAGAGAGACTGTATTGCACCCAACAAGGCGATTTTCTCATCTGAACCCACAAAAAACAGGAATATGAGTGCACATATAAATTCATAGATAAAAAGCAAAAGTAGTTGCAAGCATACAAGCTGCAAAGGGCATTTGGCTACATGGTACAGGACCAGTACAACATTAGCGATTCACTTATGCATCTATACCTAAAAGTCATCAAGGAGTGCATCAAATGTCTCCACAAAACAGTGATTCATCTTTTACACAATAACGCTAGCTTTCACAGGCAAATCAAAAGATGCAACTATGACTTAAGAAACAAAAATATTACACGCTAAAAGAAACCGTGCTAATTACCGGAAGCAATGGCTGTTGCAGCACCCTTGAATTGAGTCAGCAAATCCTTGCTCTCTGAAGGATCTCCATAATTTTCTGTCCATGATGATAGTATAATGGCCATACCAATTGCTAGAAAACAAGAAGCGGCGTCAAAGGGAGCAACAGGCCCAAGAGCAAGTGTATCAACAAGCAAATTTCCAAACAATCCAGAGATAATTGCAACAAGACCATTGCCAAGAAATATAGCTTTTGAGAAAGTGATTGACAACCACTGTTGGTCAAAGCCTCTCTGCAGAATCAGCATAAAATTAAGTTAGGAATATAGCCAATTACTTGCTAATGCAGACTCGATATAGAGGCAAATAGAAATTAGACAAGCATGTCCAGACAGTCAAATCCCACTTCATATTACATTGAGCCAACAAACTGAAGAGAATAAGTTCCTGTAATTGCAACAATACAGCCATACTTGCTAACTTCTGCTGAAGTGGAGCTAGATAAGCTAAAAAGCAAGGGCATCTAACCTTGTTGTGTTCAGCAACTAGCCAGGACTCAAATGCTGAAAAGAGCAGTGAAGTAGCAATACCACCCAAGATACGACCCACCATGAGCACTTTGTATTGAGGAGAGTGCTTAGTGATGCAACTCAGAATATATGTTATACAATAGGTAACACATGCTCTCTTCCGACCCCTATCGCAAAAACCATGATCAGAACACATGAACAACAAATTAAATAAAATGGCCAAGTAACAATAGTCAATATCAGAATTCTCACTGTTTATCTGCCAAAGATCCAACAATGGTTCCGAACAACATAGAAGATCCAAAACCAGCGATGAAAAGCTGCCCTATCTCTCCTTTCCCAAAGCCATATGTACTATAAAGATAATACACATAAGGACCCTGCAACCAATCACCAGCTAGTGCCGTGATAAAGCAAGCCATCAGTGAAAACAATACATACAGATGAGAGTATCGAGAACAATGAATCTCCACCTTGGGCTTTTTCCGAATCACAAAACAGCAAGCTAACTACATAAGAACATTTCATAAACAGCTCTTATGATTGCAGATCATCGATTCCAGATCATCGATTCCAGCTAGTTTCAATCCTTAAGAAAGTAATTTTTTTGGACGAAATTCCTTAGATAAGTTTGATTTCTAAAATTTAACCAAATTTCCACTGCAAATGCATTTTCAGAGAACACCAAGCACATGGAATCTGCATCATAATCAATCACCATTACAAATCATCATTACATCAAAAACCAAAGATCCCAACAAAACCACTCAAACCTTATTCCCACTAAGTAGGATCAGTTATATGGATCTTTTGCCATCGCATTTTACCATGAACCAAAAGATTTAACATAGTAAAACTTGGATATGGAAACCATTATGTTTTCCTGCAGCACATAACACGAATTGATCTTAAACTATTAACCTTTCAAATCCACATGAAATTAAATCCACTACATTAGCAGATCGGGATATAAAAACACTACCGAAACCAAAAAACTAGACATAGTTGCACGATAAAACCCTCTTCATGGATCTACAAAGTACATGGATCGGAATATAATTACATAACCGAAACCCGAAAACTAAAGACATTCTCACAACAATCCATGTCATAAATCTACTACATTCTTGGATCAGAGTAACAAAAACAAAACCGAAGCCCGAGAACTAAACATATTTTCACAAATTCCTACTAGATCTCAAATCATCAAACACTAATTACACCTTGTTCAATCAGATCCAACACCAAAAACAACACTACATATTCAATCAAACCCCAGGTATATCCGCATTTAGCAAAATCAACAAAATGCTCAGATCTGAGTGAGAGAAAACGTTATATGTTACCCATCATAAGGGAGTAAACCATGAGGTAATTGTTCTTGAACGAATTGAATGCAGATGGAGTGTTGATTCGATCCTTATTCGTCTTACTAAACTCCAGTAAAGCTACGATTAAGCCTAAAACTCCAAACACGCTGTAGTAGAAGAACTCCATTGTTTAGAGCAAGAAAGATGAGAGGGAGAGGGAGAGGGAGAAGGAGAAGGAAGGGAGGAGAGAGAGAGGGGGGGAGTTGTGGGGTTTGGGGGAAGGAAGCTCTTCTAGTGAGATTCCAAGATTAATATTGCGAAAATGAGATATATAAAAAGGAAGAAGGAGAAGACGATGGTGGTAATTATAGAGTGTTGAGTGGTGTATTTTTGGATTTCCCTGGTGTAGGGACGTGGAATTTGACTTTACGGTTTTTGACTGGGATTTAATGGGTTTAGACAACGGATTGTAGGGGATTAGAATAAGGTGTGGTGTAGGATATAAAATCTTTGTATACGCGGTTTTTTCCTTATTCGCTAGAAGTGGAAAGTGTGACTGCACTCGGATGACACGTGGCGAGATCAGGAGTGTCCGATCTCGAAATCTGGCGTCGGTGGCTCTGTTTTTCTGTGAGCAATAATTTTAAAATCAGTCTTAATACAAAAGAATTTTAAAAAAAGTTTGCCTTTTGTCTGGAATTTCATTCTAGAAAATATCTTTTGCGTGGACTGTTTTTACTATCACGTCCATTCTTAATTCAACTTTTTTTTTTAAATTTAAAGTATAAAACTAATTATGAATTTAACAATTTAAATTTAAAACAATATAAATCAATGATTGAATAAAGAATAGAATTAATCTCGTCGAATAAAAAATATAATCATAAAAGTTCTCTCAGCTTAAATGATTTATTTATTACAAATACAATCTGTTAATTTACAATTATACTGTAAATCTTTCGAAAGATTGTGTTTTAGTTTATATCCTTTGCAGTTTATATTCAAAATATTTGAAAAAGTGATTTTATAATTTTGAAAAACTAGAAAAGGGAATGCAATTTTTTAAAACCTCTAAGATATAACGCTCAACTTCAGTGACAGAAAGCTAAATGTATGTGTAGTAAATATAAGAGATATATATATAATTTATCATCTTTTTTGTTTTCATCTAAATATATTGTTAAGGTTATAAATGAATTGAATCACAACAATATAATATTAAGCTCAAGTTTAAGCTTGATTTGAAATTTTAAAATTCAAGTTTGACTTGAGTTTAATTGAGCTTAGAATTTTAATTTCGAGTTCAAACTTAAAGTAATGTTTAATAAACTCGAGCTCAATTTGTTTAAACTTAATTTATTTGAAAAGTACTTTTTATTCTAATTAAAATAATATTATATCAAAACTCAACTAATATTGATACTCAACTAAAACTCAATTAGACTCGTAAATTAATTAAGTTGAACATTATAAAACTTGAACTTGACTCGATTATTTAGGTCGATCACTTGAACTTAAGCTCAACTTAACTGTTCTTATATCAAATTTGAAATAAATAAATGAAAATGTATTGTCAATCGCTTGAAAGCATAAAATTACACCTTTTTATTTTACTATGGCATTTTATAAAAATTTTCTTTATTTTAAGATACACGTATTACTAATGTATGTTAGTATTTGATTTGTAAAATATTTAATAAGTGCCTAATTGCCAAATGAGGTGTCTGAATCACGAAAGAAGTGAAAAATTATGGAAATAGAAGAAATGGGTAAAATTATTATATTTAGATATTTAAGATGAAAGTGGAAAATAATAAAAATGGAGAGAAGTGAGTGGAAATTAGGTAAAAATTTACATAAATCATAAAAATACTCCTAAAACAAAAGTTGAAATGATGAAGTGGGGGATACTTTAGTAAATCACATATTTCGATTTTTTTTCTATTTTCTTTTCGTCATGATAGAAAAATACGTCACACTCAAAATGACTAGAACGTGAAAACAAATTGAAATGATGTAAGATATTTCCTTCACAAGTGTTAATTTATGTATCATGCGAAATATATCTGCCTTACCTTAATATTTATAGTATGGTTTCGAATTCAAGTAAAACTAAAATATAGAAAATGTATTGAAGTCATAAATTTAGTAGTTATTTTTTTATAACCAACT
Source organism: Lumnitzera littorea (assembly GCA_024138015.1). NCBI lineage: Eukaryota > Viridiplantae > Streptophyta > Magnoliopsida > Myrtales > Combretaceae > Lumnitzera > Lumnitzera littorea. The sequence continues at coordinate 116,210,275 of JAMXBB010000003.1, read as the reverse complement.
TCCTATAGTAAATATGTTATAAACTTTTATAGGCAGCACAAATCATATATACATTTAGGTAGCATTTGTTTTTAGTATAATACAAGATAAGAAAAACAATGTAATTTTAAAATAATACAGTATAAGTCTTTTTATATTTAGTGCACTAAGTATAATATAAGAATTTTTTATTTTTTGTTGTTTATTGTTTGTTATACACAAATAGTATACTACAATAACCATTTTAATAGTTATACTATTCATGTCATTATACATTTCTTTTAAATTTTTTTTTTTTTATCATAACCCTATCGCTATTTTTGCAACTAATATCTCCGTTACACCATCGTTATGATATTAGTGGTGATGAAAGAGGTTTTTTAGTTAGTAATATTGGTGACAAAGTGAATATTGTAGTAATAATAAGAATGGCGGTTGAGTTGCAATAATAATATGGTTATGTTAATGATAACTTGATATTAGTAGTGATGGTGTGGATGCAATGGTGACAATAACGATGATAGTATTAATAATATCAGTATAGGGTAATAGTGATAGCAATACTAATAACAATATAGCAATAGATACTAATTAAAAATATATATTAATTCATACGTTTTATTAAGAGAATTTATTGTATGTCGTCTACAAAGTTTTGTCCAGTATTATAAAGACTAGTTTATTTAGTATTATATTTATCTTGTAGAATAAATATTTTATAATAAGTTTTATCTTCTTTAATACCTTAAAAAGCTATATTTTACCTAATTCTATATAAATAGAGAAAGGATAAAAGCTCTATTAGTACTAATATATTATGTATTTTTATGAGTGATAAGTAAATATCATAAATAATATATTTAAACATATATTAATAATAATTATTACTTA
>JAMXBB010000003.1:116192783-116209005 GCA_024138015.1 Lumnitzera littorea | reverse complement strand
TATATATTGAAACCTATATTAATAATAATTTATTTATATTGTTTTACTTTATTAATATATATATTATTAATATAATATATCGGTGCTATTAAAGCTTTTGAAAAGAGATATCGGGGTTTTTCCTTTGAAATGGCTTTCACAGGATCTGGCTGCTAGTCGACTGATTTGGAGTTGAGAGTAGGACCCATTAGATATTTCAGCAGTGGCTTCGCTGGCTGCAGATTCGTGTAATAATGAATCTTAATAAGGAATTAAGATGGTGAAATATTAATTAATGTGGGTCCCACAACCCAATCAGGCCCCGGAATTTTGATGAATGTTGACTAGTAATAGAAATATATATATATACATCAATTGATATTTAAAAGAATTGTTTCTTAATTCTTAGCATGCTATAATCATATATATAATCGTAAATAGGCTAGTTACTTCAATAAGTTGTATTTATTTATTTCCTTATTTCCGAGAACAGAATTTCATTTGATAAATGAATTGAAATACAAACATTATAGTGCTAATGAAACAAAAAAAAAAAAAAAATGGAGATACAAAAATCTAATCCGAAAGTGGACGCATCTATTTCACGACAATTGGTAATATTAGTCCAGAAAAAGCTCTCCCACTGCAGAATGAAACTCAGGACACTATTTATTTAAAATCCCCCATGGTAAAAAGGCAAAATAATTAGACCAGAAATCAAGCCTTTGATGCGGCTTTATTTGTTGATGGAGAGACAATTACAGATCTTAGATTTATAAATATATATATATATATATATATATATGAATTCCTATTATAGTAATTGCCGATGCGATTGCTCCAAATGATTTGAGATGGACAGCCAAAAAATAATGGTTAGTGTCCGTAAATTTAATGTGAACATAAAATGATAAGAGTATATACTTATTCAGAAATTCATATTTTAATTAAATGAGCCCCCCCATAAATTGGTTAATATTGATTAGATCCTCGTATTTACTATTGGATTATTAATTATTCATTTGCTTTTACTTCAATACGCTATATAATATATTTAATTGGAATTAATTGTAAATAATGTTTTATTGCTCTTTAATGGATCTTTATTTGTATGTTATAGTAATTATATTTTGTTCTTAACAAACATAAAGTTCTCAAAATTGAAGAAAACTATCAAATTCGTAATAACATTATATATGTTTGTCGATCATAAGTAAACATTATATCATAACATGTTATTTTAGTAACTTAATTGTTTGATTACGATTAACCGGGAACATAGAAAAACCATGCACACTCATGCCTCTTTACCAATAACTTCATCTATCAAATTTCTAATCTACGGTTACACAATCAATTCATTGTCTTCAAATGAGAGCAACATCCATGAGATGGGCAGGAGGTAAAAAGATGGAATAAGTATCAAATATTCATCATGCATCACGAAGTATGTGGAGGTGGAGCAGCTATTTGTCATGCTTGCTCGCCGGAAGACAAGCCAATCGTGCTGTTGACTGGATAGCAAGAAACATGAGACAGAAAATGTTTCTTGTTGATTGGATGTTCTCACCCCATCTTTTCTTGAGTAGTTTATTTTGGATAATACTAAGTTTATTTGTGTACCCTCTTCTGTTGAAGATTTATCTTATGTTCTGAACTCTTTCTGATTTTAATACAGATATCTCTATTTGGCCAAAAAAAAAAAAAAAAATCACAGCATGTGATCAATGGAGACATGAAGATAAAATTATAGAATAGATAAAATTGATCCAAATGTGAAGGGGAACAAATATAGGAACTACTACTACATTAGTAAAGAAGAATAATCGTTATTGTTGATTTTTTTTTTTTTTTAATTGCACGTTTACATGAAACATAAACATAAAAATATATTGTGAACATTGCTTGCAAGCAAAAATAATTTTAAAAAAATGTTAAATTGTGATTATACTCGACATTTAATCCATTATCTTTAAAATTTGATCCTGTAGACTACAAATCTTTAAAAAAGATATTTGTTGGTCTCCTGTGTGACTATTTTTGGTTTTAGAAAATGTCTTCTTCTTTTTTTTTTTTTTTCCAAAATGACACTACAACATTATAATTTGAGGAAAAGGAATTAGAACTTGATTCATTTCATTAAAAGGCTAATATTACTACATTGCCTCAACAAAATATATTATTTTAATACTCATTAAATTACATGGTGATGTAATTGGACCATTTGATGGTTTATAACCTTCATGTTTCTTGGTATTCATTGTCAAATTTAGAATATATATATATATATATATTTGCCATTGAAGTTAAACTTAGACTTCAATAATTGTTTCTGGATTAAAAAATTATATCATGTTTAAAAGCGACTCATACATAAAAATATATTGAAAAGATATAAGATACTTAATATTTTCTTCACAATTATTAATTCATTTATTATAAAAAAATATCCACCTTAACAATCTCTCTCTCCACATATACATATACATATCTATAATATTAAATAAGAAGAGCCTTAATTGGTGTTTTAAGTGATATTAAAATAAATTTTATTTGTTATTTTACTTTATAATTTCTTCCTCCATCCTACTAAAAGAAAACTATCATACCTTACTAACCATCATTAGTTAGCCTGGAGATTAATTAACCAATTGATTCCTAGGCATCGCCCGCTGGTAAATTTTGAGACCAAGCAATTTATTCCACTTTACTATTTTATAGCAATGTTTGAATTCAACCCAAGGTAAAATATAGGAAATGTATCGAAATTATAAAATTTTTTATGATTTTTTTTTTCCTTAATAACCAGCTTTCATATATTAAATTATTACAAATTCTTATGTTCAGACTTGCCTAAGAGAGATCCCTGATTTGGAGGTGGGAGTAGGTCCCATTAGGTATATCAGCACCATCATAGCTGTCTGACTCGTCTACAAACTCTAATAATGAACCTTCACATAGAATTAAGGTGGTTTTAGTTTTATTACAAACTTCTCTCCAGCTTTTTTTTTTTTTTTTCTCTTCTCTCTATCACATATATGAAATTAAAATTAACCTATTCATAGATTATTTGAGTTTAGCTCGACATTTATTTGAATTTAATTCAATTAATTCGTTTATAATTGAGTCAAGTTCGAGTTCGAGCTTAAATTACTTAAATAATTTATAATAAAATCGTGGAAGAACTACAAATTATAAAAAAAAAAAAGAAATATCAACATATTATATAAAGAGCTTGTTCCATATATATATATGTATATGTATGTATGTATATGCTCTCAATGTAGTGGTATGAATATTATTTTTCCAACAAAATGGATGAAATGTGGTTTTCCCTTCCCCAATAGTTATATAGCTATATTATTTGGCAAAAAGGAAAAAAAATATATAATTGAAAATCCAGCTAATTTTCTTTTTGAAAATATAAAATATTCAAATTGTTAAAAAGAGAAGAACTATAAATATACCGATTGTTTTCACATCCTATTTGCAGCTTCTGTAACCGTAATTATCTTGAATATATTTTACATTGCATAAATCAAATAACATAAACCGTAATAAAATCTTTTGAAAACTACCCGAGTTGAAGAAATATTTCAAATTTCTAATTTAGCATACTTGCACACCTTGGAATATTTAGACACAATGCAGCACCATGAATTTTTAACTTCAATGCAGCACCAAGTGAGTCTTTGTATCAATATACGACTATGATTATATTTTTCGATTGATTGATTATTAGGTTTGGGGTTTTTCTTAATGTATTTGATATTTCAAAAATAAAATAATTAACCACCTTTAAAAATGATTACAATTACATACCGACATAAAAGAATGATTCGACACTATATTGAACACCAAATCTAACAATATAAACACTTCTTTAAGGGATATAAATGAGCTATTTTAAATATTCAAAATATAGTTATAGTTTTGATAGCTTTGAAGAGTGATTGTAGTTTGTCCTACACTAAAACCAAAGTCTTCACTCTTCATTCATCAAATTGGGAATTTCAATTAACTTATTCTAACCAAACTCTTCTTGCTGTTTTTTTTTTTCTTTTTCTATCCGAAACTTCTATTCTAAGGTTTGCAATTTGAGATCCGATCCACGAGAGCTAAATAATGGATCTTTGTATGGAATATATCGACATGAGAGATAAAAGAGCTAGACCCATCCAACGTTTAAGTTTGTGTACAAGCTTTTTGTCCAACTACTAAAGTTGCTTAAGAACCTATTCGTTAAACATTTCTTAAAAAAATGTCATGAGTTCGGCTTGCGAACTATTTAACTTAGGGTTTTAATTGCTTTTAAACTCTCTTCAAATTTTAGCTGTACTACATAAAACCACAAGTCAATAACTTTTAATTTTCAAATCTCTCTTCTTCCAATATTTGTATTTTATTACACAAATATTTTATTCTCAAGTTAGAGATCTTAACTAAGGTATGAAATTCACTGCTCATAACTATATATTTTTCTTATTGCATCACAATTTTAATGGAAAAAAACTGCACACCCATATATGCATTTCTTTTGTTTTTTTTCATAGAGTTTTGATCCTAGCGAAGACAATCCATACCAACCAGAGTATTTTGTGTTTTCTTTGTGATAATCCAAGATTACACAAGGCAAAAAAACGACTAATAATACATCCACAAATGTCTAAGGTGTTAAACCCACAATGATTAAGGATCCCCTTTTTCCCAATTTAGCTTATGGGAGATGTTTTGTTAAGATATTTTGAAAAGTATCAATTCTATAAATTTTCAAGTTTCCTATTTTTAATGTGACCTTTCCTTATTAAGACTCTTATTTGGGTTGTAGTTTTATATTAAACATCAAAATCTCGCTCCTTTTTCAAATTGTAAGTATTTTACAAATTTATTTATAATTTTTTAATTGATAAATAGATTTAATCCGAACATATAATATACTTATTAGATTGATCAACTTACAAGTTTAAGTTTTTATACTCAATTAATGGATAGATCCTACCACGAGTTAAGATTTTTTAAACACAGATTCATTTAGACACGAGAACAATCACAACATCAACATGAGAACACAACTTACCTACAATTCAACAAGGATTTTAATCGATCAAACTATAAACTTTTTAGGAGCATATTTGTTCTAATCAATTTGGTCGACTGCATACAAGTCTTCATCTTCAATGAGTATCTACTGAAAAATGAAAGATTTCTTTCTAGTTGTGTGGGAAAAGCAGTAATTTGAGATGATAAACACGGAACCATAATATTACGTCAAAAGATAACGGTTTGATACTATTATATTAACAGCATATTTAGCCAATCACGATCAACCACCAAAGTTTGTTATTTTCGTAACCTAACTGTTTGATTGTGATTAGTCAGGAACCCAAGAAATCCAAATTCATCAAAGAGCACATTCGTACCACCGGACCGGACCTATAACTTCATCAAATTCGTATCTAATAGTACATAATGAATCCTTTTCTATGAATGAGAGCAACATCTATGAGAACGATATGAGGCAATAGCTATGATGGTATTCTATCTTGGGGTGGACTGATCTCACAAATGCAATCTCCTCACTAGTCAACAAAATATGAAACTAAAGTAATATCTCCTCTTCCAAATGAACGTTGGTCGACCAAAGCTGAAAGGAGAGCATAAGTAAATACATATAATATCATGTCATGGGATGCTATATGGCTTCACGTAGACCTTTTTAACTTCCAAGCACTTGGACCAAATAAGAGATCACGTTCCATGCAAGAGGCAAGGCAAGGATCACTGTCAAAGCCAATCTTTTGTATTATTATTCCAAGATTTTGGACATGCACAAAGTCAGTCGCCTTACCTAAAGCAAACGTAACTTAAGGAGGCAAAAAACAACATATGCTGGGAGAATCGTGGTCGTTAGGTTCAAGAAGTTACTCCCGGGATTGACTAAGGGAATTCTTTAAAATATTTTTTAAAAAAAATATGCAAAGGAAATAGCCAGAATTGGAAGCTACTGGAATTGCTTCTACATTGTATGCTGCAGTGTATTAGGGATAAGAACAGCATACCCGACATCGCATCAGCAATTAACCATGTTCAGAAGTCAAAAATCAAAAGTTATCACTCGTTTTGGCTCTTTCCTTCTCCTTCTGAAGCGGGTCAGCAGTATGTTACCACACAAACTTGCTAAATCATCTCAAGCTAATCTAATCGAAACACCCTGCAGCTGAATTTCAAAAGATGTGTAATCAGACAAGAGCTTAGAAGTCAATAGCTGAAACATCCATGATATATTCACGGCAACATTGTAGTGGAGAAAAACTCAAGAGGCAACAATGCCAAGCAGGGAAAAAAAAATGACTGGAATAAATGAATGCCTTTCTTCCATTTAAAAGATCTAATGACTTCAAAACGTGTTGATCTGCTCTTATGTGCAGGCAATGGTGAATCTGATCCAGATAAAAAACATACAGACCGTTGAAAGTGACTATAAGGAGATTATGGCAACTCAGAAACAGATGTTTTCCGATAACTGTGATACTATGATTATGGTAAAAAAATAATCACTTTGTTTCAACATTATTCTACAGATAACACTAAAACCTGCTGCATATTAGGCAGCTCAAGGGTCATGTCGATCTGACTGAAGATTCATAATCTGGGACATAACAAGCCTAGAGAGTTCATTTATTGTCGCTTGAACCTGATCATCATCAGACTCCCTATTCCTTGGCCATCCAAGTGATTGAGAGGCCAACCTGGTGTATTCAGTTGCTGCAACCCTTGTCTTTTTTGATGTGGCAAAAACCTTTTCCAGATCTGCCTGGGATAATGGTCTTGGTGTCTGTAGAATAAATAACACAAGATCTATGAACATATAGAAATATCCGAGTGATACACATCACAACCACTGCACAAGTAAAGAAAGAAGAGAAACGTGCAGCCAAAACTATTGTATGCAATTGTGGTTCACTTAAAGTGTTGAACCATCAAAGTTTGATATCTTAGAGAAGAAACAAGGAAATATTGGCTTTTCACCATTAAAAGCGGAATCCAGTGTCAAAGCAGGCAAGAGTTTGCCTATGGGGTACAGCTATACCTACTACAGAAAGGATTTACAATATGTCTAGGAAACAGAAAGGGTGCCAAATTTGCTGAACAACTATTGAAAAGTACATGTGAGAAGTTCATGTGACAACTATATCGGCATACATTCAACTTCAAGATAAAATATTCTTGCATATAACAGGCACAAAAACTGCGAAGAAAAACCTATGCAACTTTTCAGTAGATAGAGTATGAGATCGCAGATAATCCCCAGACCCCAGTAAACAGTCAGTAACAAGAAAAATTCCTCCCAATCAAAGATTAAAAAACTTACATGAGATGGCTTCCCCCTCTTCTCTTCATCTAGTAGGTCTCTGATAGGATAATAAGCAGCCTTTTTACAAAGCTCAAGGAGATCTGAACCAGTGTAGCCTTCACACAAGCTGGCTAGATAGTCATAATCAACATTATTTTCAACCCGTTCACCTTTCAGGATCACCTTCAGAATTGCAGCCCTCTCACGCTGATCAGGCATACCAATCTCAAAAGCTTGAGGAAGGCGACGCAGTATAGCTTCATCAAGTTCTGATGGACGATTCGTTGCTGCCAGAACCATCACCCGAGCACTCTCTAACATAAATTGGAAATCATTAAACTGTGGTGTTCTAGCTTTTTAATTCTTAATGAACAACCTCAATAAGAAACAGCAGATTAAAATAGCACCATAACAAGCAGAGATAAAACTTACATCAGCAGACCTATCTATGCAAGGTACAACAACATTGAGCAACCAGATATTTACATAGCTACAAGACATCAACAATGAAAGACTGAGAAAAAGAACTCACGATCTGTTGTAAATCCATCCCATAGTGCCATGAATTCAGTCTTCATATTGGTCAAGGCCTCGTGATCGGTAGTTTTGCGCTGACCCAAGAAACTATCCACTTCATCAATAAATATGATGGCAGGCTGCAGTTTGTAGGCCAAGCTAAACACAGCAGCCACTGCATATGTGGACAATCAACAATTTAACATCAATTTGAGTAAAATAGAAATTTGAAAGACTTTTTTTTTTTTTAAATGAAACATTTAGAAGTGACTGAAGACTAGAGTCCATGCAGTGTACCCAATAATCTTCTCCATCCAACGTAAGCCTAAAATGTAAGCTCCTTCAACTTCTTGCAAGCATTTAAAAGATAAAGGTAGGCATAAGCTAGTTTGATAGATCAATGCAATTACTTTCAGAACCAATTTTTCTTCCTTTTGTCTTTTATAAGCAAAATCAATTTGGACAAAAGAAAAGAAAATTTCCATCAATAGACAAAGAAACCTAAGAATTGAACCGGTATTAATTAATTTGAAAATGAACATAGACTCGCATTTCAGAGTACCCCTAAAATGCTGCTGCATGCTCATACCTATTTCTTATGGTAAGTAACACTACTTATCTAAAAAAATACCACTTAATTCTCTTTCAAAATTTCACCATACAATTCTTCTAATCATCCTGTTAGGTGGAGAAGATAGTCAAACTAGCAATTTGAAAGAATATTTTACTTAAAACCAGTACATGGAATCAAACACACGAACACCCCCCCACCCAAAACTCCTCCCTCTTTCCTCTCTCTCTCTCTCTCTCTCTCTCTCTATATATATATATATATATACATGGACCTAATAACCAAAAGTAAAATTTAGAAAGAACCAAGATATATGCTTAAGCTCTAACACATCTTCATTTTCCTCAACAATATACCATATATTTCTTCTCTTACACTATTGACATATACACAAATATATAACAATAAATCAGTCTTATAGAGAATTGAGTGCCAATCATAGGCCCAAGATATATGCTTAAGCTCCAATACATCTTCATTTTCCCCAACAATATACCATATATTTCTTATCTCACATTATTGACATATGCACAAATATATAACAATAGATTACTCTCATAGAGAACTAAGTGCCGATCATAGGCCCAAAAACAACTCATGGTTATGAGGTCTAGAATCCAACTGAAACAGAATCTTTGTTTGATAGAAACCTGATCTCACAGCACCTGTCAGGCATTCGGCTTATAATTCTCTTTGAGTAGGAGCCAACATGACTCCGGGGACACAATCTCCAGTTACTGACCCAATTATTGTCTTTTCCCACTTACCCCAAAAAACTTAACTGTATTTACATGAAACAGTCAAATCCAATAAATTAAACACACGTCACACCACCATGGAAGATCTTCCCTCAACCATCAATGCTCATGTTTCATGGAATGTGACACACCATCCTTTTCCACTCAATCATTCAAGGTGCAAATAGATATAAATATAATCCGAAAACTCACCAAGCTTTTGCGCATCTCCAAACCATTTACTCATCAAATTTGAGATCCTAACATTGATAAAAACAGCTCCAGATTCCTTTGCAATAGCCTTTGCAAGCATGGTCTTTCCAGTACCAGGTGGCCCATACAGCAAGACACCTTTCTGTGGTCCAAGTAGCTTCCCATGGGAAAACAAGTCGGGTCTTCTAAGAGGCAGTATAACCAGTTCAAACAGTGCTTGTTTGATGGATTCCAACCCTCCAATAGAGTTGAATTCAACATCTATATGATCAGGATTTATAACATCACACGCTATGACATCCTGTCATCAATCAAAAGGTGAACTCAAAGTCAGTATAACAGAAACAAAACACGTAGAAACATAACAAAAGCATCTCCTAATATAGAAGTGAAGCTTCACCAACATTGTAACAATATGAGATCAAGAGAAAAAGGCTGCTACAGGTTTTTTATTTTAAATGAGTGCCAACCATGTTTAGCTGGCCACCTCAATAAAGGGAACCACTCAACAAGATTCATGCACCACTTGAGTGTAGCTAGCTTCTATGTAGATAGCAGCCCCTAGAAGTCGCCTTCATGGGATTTAAACTCAAAACCTTAGGCAAAAATGCATGAGAGCTATTGGGTTTTCAACACTAGGCAAAACTGTTAAGGTTTAGACAGAAAAAATTTACTGTGCATGAAAGTACAAAACAAAATGCATCCATCAAAGATCAAGATTCATTGTTTTGTCCAAATGAACTTGGAGAGGATGTAGGTCAGACATTAACCGCACCACGATAACAGCAAATATGCACTCATGCTACAACCACGAGAATAGGGCATTTGCTACATGATTAAGACACAATTTAGCAAGTACGTGATCAATAAATTTCATTGCAATAACACCTTGAAAAGGATCAGTATCATAGTGCAACATGCAAAAACACATAAAAAGTTCCTCCCAAGGAAAGTAAAACAAAGCACTACTCCTTGAGACCAATTTATCACTTTCTGTTCTAGTGAAGTAACAATTCAAATTTCCATTAAGAAACAACCTTCTTTCTCACCAAACTCAACTACTCAACTCAACTACAAGAATAGAGAAGCCATCAATCCTCCCATTTAAGTAAGACAACTTCTCACCCCATCATTAACAAAATAATCTCCAAGAGAATGGCACAACCATAACATCCAATCAACCAGTTAATTCACTATTTAAACCATCCCAACAAGCTCTCAGCGTTCACATATCGATCGTACGCAAGCACTACTACCAACATTTTAATACACAACACACAACCGAGATGCTGCACAGCCCTATGACATCTTTCAAGCTTAAAAGCTGGATTCGAGTAAGGCCACTGTACGTACTCAAATTAGAGCAAATCCTGTCGCTCTATCTTTAAAATCCCAATTCGACAACTTACAATCAAAATCCCCACAGTAAAAATCGATCCGACATTTACCAATATTTCGACTTCTCCCTACACTTCCCTAAAACTCTAATTCCACAATTCGCATCAAATGCAAATAAAAAGGCATCAAACTGAGAAAAACGCTAAGCGTGTTTTTTTATTTACCTCGTAAGGATTGGTTTGAATAAGAGGACGGCCTAAACGTTTAGCAATTTCTTTCTTATGTTCAAGTGCTTTCTTAGATGCTTCACGGTTGGGGTCAAGATGTCGAAGACCAGCGAAAAGGACCAAACAACTTAATGCGGCACTGGCTGCGTACAACACCAGTTCCTGCAAAAACTTCGTTTCCGACGAACCTCCCATGATGTTGGCTTCTTATGATTAGGGTTTTGGTCGGAAAATTTAGGGTTTGATTTGGTTGGTTTTGGATAAAAGGAAAGAAGAGGTGGAAGATTAGGTACTTTGGTCAGCAGAGGACGACGAGAGGGCTCTTCTCTCCAGTTCTAGTATCGTCTCTTCTTCTTCTTCTTTTTTTTCTTTCTTAAAATAAATTTAAACCCCATGAGTAGTTATGGGCTCTAGGGCCCGCTACTAATTCACCATTTTGGTCCTTTATGATTTAGAAAGTTAAGGTGGAACTACCGAGGAATTGGACTCCTTTGATAATTCAAGCTTAAGAAATCTTAAAAATAAACACAATCCGAGTGTTATTTTTCTCAAGAAAATGAAGATTGGTCAAGTGTGTCAATTAGACTAAGGTAAACACTTTCATATAACTATGAGTCTCATGATACTCTCATAAGACAGATCTAGAGGGTAGTTTTGTGGTAGGTTAAAGATGTGGAAGTTGAAATTGAGGAGTTTTAAAAAGAATTACATTCATATTGTCATGCTAAGTAGTGTTTGGTTACGTAATTTTTATGGTACTAGATTTAAAAAAAAATTATTTCATATTTAATTTATATATTTACTTAGTAATTAGATAAAAATTAAGTTAATAAACTGGATAAAATACCTAAATTTTGTTCAATTTATGTTATAGTACAAAAATGAAATTTATTAGATAAAAACCAAAAATATTTTGCATTTCAAAAAATATTCTTCCTTTTATAATATCAAATTAATAAATATTATTTTTATTAAATATTACAAAAAAATTTATTTATTTTATAATATAAATAAATAATTTTTTAATATAAATTTTTTGTCTAATATTATATATACCAAATATTATATAATAAGTTTGTACTGTCCAACTCTCCTTATACTTATTATGTTCAATTTTTTTTTTGTCTTGTTCAATTCTTACGACTAAGCATTACTTAAGAGTATATTTATAAGAAATATAAATAAATTCCTTGATCCGAGAAAGCGGTTAAAAGAACCCTTCACGATAAGCAAGAAACTTTAAAACATTTCAAAAACATGCCTAGGAGTGAATCAATTTCCTCTGATACGACTTCGAAGAAGGGTCAACTTCTTACCCAAAGCCAAAGAAGAAAAAGAAATTTTTAATTGCTTAGGCAAAAGAGGGTGAGTACACTTCCCTCGATATCGAATACTCAACAGACAGGCTTACCGGATGAGAAGGAAGAATCAATCGTCAATGCTAATACAAAAGGAAAAAACCCGTAACCGCGCTTTCACTTAAAAACTGAAGGGAATGAGCCGAGATCAGGATAAATTTCAATACCAAGTATCTCAAAATTACTTATAAAGTTTAAGTATCCTTAGTGCTTATTGCTATCCCAATACTTAAATAAGCACTGGTATTGAGGATTTCTTATTCTTTTTTTCTTTTTTTTTTGAGATCTAACGTTCTTCTAGATAATTGCTATGAATTTTTTTTTGGTAAAAATAAACAAAATATTACTAATAATATATAGTAATAAAAAATATTATATTTTATATATTGGTTTAAAAAGTAGTAATAATAATATAAAATCTATAAAAAAAATGGTAAACAATTTTGGTTAATCACTCTTTATAAAGCGGAGAGATACTTAAAAAAGATAAAAATTTAAAATATTAATATAATATTCAAAACACCTCTTTTAAGTATCTATTTATAAACACATCCTATTTATACGAAAATCCAAATCTTCAAATTAAGTTATTATAAAAGGAGTTGGTAATATTTGTCTAATCAAAACTTTTGTACATGCTTAATGACAATATGTTCAATCATGAAAAGGAGAGAAGAAACCCTAGGTGTACCAAACTCTTTGAGCATTTTAATGCCATAATCCTTAATTAGGATTCAAGGGCCATGCTTCACATGGTATGGAAGGAAGGAAGGCATAGAGGTTTTAGAAATGATCAATAAGGCATTGGTCTCAAAACATTCGTTGGAAAATTGAATGAGATTTGTAATGGGATTATATTATTTGATCATATTGATTTGATGATGGCTCTTTGTTTTACTAATAACAAGCGACTAAAAGCGCTTTATATTTGAGAAAATGTGGACTTCGGAGGGAAGCTATAGAGACTAGAGGAGTGTGGAGAAGAGAATCAACCTTACAAGCGTCAACAAAGTTAGTCAAACTAGTAATGTAATATAAACCGTTAAGGGTTTTATAAAATCATAACGTATAAAATCTATATAACCTAATTTTAAAAACTATAAATACACTTAAAATGTCATAAGAAAAACTTAAAATATATTATGTAAATAAATTGAACATAAATTTTGATGACAATATAAGTTATAATACAAATAACAAAGCATAAATTATATTACTAATGTATAAAACTAAAATATAAATATTAATATTTATATAAATTACTTAACAACATGAATGGTTAATTGTTGGCTGTCTTGCCATTGATAAAACTGCTATACACTCTCCTAGCCATTATTGTTATCATCTTTGCCAACCTGTTTTTAGTATTGCTACCAAGTTGCTTGAAGCATTAATTCATACTTTTATCTTTAGTAGTATTGATGACATGAATTTCCAAATTATTTTCAATTTCGCTCCCATGAGCCATGACTCTCCACTTTTTTAAGTACATCAATTTTCTACATAATATTATATTCATCTTTTTTCTTACTCCTTAGAATTTAGATCTAAAAGGATATTTAGCCAATCATCACTAGATGAACTAAATATATATTCTTCCTCAATTATTTTTTTCATATTCGATAAGAGACCTTCAAGCATGAAGCTCGTATTGTATCCAATATAGGTTAAATAAGTAAATATGGTGTCATTTCACTTACAATTTGCTTGGCTTACTCTAAATCAGAAAAGCCTAGTTTCTTTTCTTAGTTTTGATAGTCTTATAATCATTCTAAATCATATATAAACGGTAGCATTGTAAACTTGTAGGACCTTATAGCTAAACTTATGATTCCTACCATGAGTCTATAAAAAAAGCGATTTTATATGCAATTTAATTAATTATAAACTTGTGAAATTGTATAATCAAAATCACGATTTTGATAATCATAAATATCTCTGTCTTATTAGCTTCAAATCAAAAGACGAAAGTTAAATGAGTGGAGTCGAGCTACTTTTCCTAATAGCTACAATGAGATCAAAAGGCTTTAAGAAATTTTAGAAATTTAGAATAATAGGGTCACAAAAGATAGGAAGCAAGAAAAAAATCTACTTAGATAACTTAAAAGTTGGTGGAAGAGGGAGGAGTTGTAAGCCCCAAAGTTCAGCCAAGTAACCGTAGGATTGAACTTAGAACTCAAGGTTTAGAGCGATCGGTTAAAAGATCCGATCAAACCCAAATTATAAACTATTTAACAAGATACCAATAAAAATGACCCTGTAAACTTAAATTTAAGAAAATAAGTAGTAAAATAGGAGACTATAAAATTTTCAAATTTTAAGCATAATAACTACTAATTACCGAAAAGGCAAAAAGTGTAATATAATAACTAATAAATTAGTAGAGATAGATTATATGTATACTAAAAATTTTAGAATGACCAAAATAATATTTAGGAATGTTCACGTGTACCCTACATGTATTTACGTGTAGATAAAAATACGCGTAATTGCTAAAATAGGCCGAAAATTAAGTAAATAATTAAAGAAAAATACAAAAAAATCAGAAAAAAATCAGAAGGAGAGAGCTGCAACTAGATCAGGTCGTGACTGAAAAGAAAAAAAATTAGCCAATAAGATTTTGCCAAACTAAAAGCCTAAAATCAAGGAAATGGGGCAAAATCCCATCAAATTAATGCATAATAATTACAAAATTCGTCTATAAATAGCAAGAAAAATTCAGAAGCTCATTTGGACAAATAGAAATCAGAGAAAATTAGGGAGAGTTGAAAATTCAAGAGAAAATCCAGAAAATAAAAAAAAATAAGAAAAACTGTGCAGTTAGGGGTTTTAAAGGGAACCCACACCAAACGAGGAGCTGGGAGTGGACGGCCACCACCACCACACGGTGGTGGCAGCGCCCAGGCCGATCGACAAGGCCACGGCGGCCCGCGGTGGCCGGAGCCACCTGAACCGGTGAGTCCAAATTCCAGCCCGATTCTTGTATAATTTTGTAAAATTAGTTATTTTGCCCAGAAAATTATGAAACTTGTTATTCTGAGGTTTTATTGTATGTAGATTTAGGGAAAAATGTTGATTTAGTTTAATTATATCTGGAAATATAGGGTCCTTAACAAATTGTTCAAAACCGAGCATGATTAAACCGGAAATTAAATAGGCTTAGGGATGTAGTTTGGGGCTTAAAATTTTTTTGTAGGATGCTCATGTGACATAGAACAGTGCTATGAAGCCTTTTTTCAAAAATTAATTTTCGAAATTTTTAGATAATTTTTAGGCTCTAAAAAGAGGCATAAAATGGGTAATTTAGAGTTAATTATGTAATTAAATGATTAATTTCTGATTTAGTGAATAATTACATATTTTAGGATGTTAAGATCTGATGGAGTATGATACTTATAGCATTTAGGGTGTTAGATGTAATTATTAGGTTAATTATGTAATAAATGAATAATAGGAAATAAATAGTTAATTTTGTAAATTAGGGAAATTTGGAGTAAAATCTGATTTAGGATGGATTTAGACATTTTGAAATAATAATTGGTGTTTAGAGATGGTAATTAGGGTAATAGAAATATTAGAAATGCATTATGTGCATAATATGCAATAATGCATAATGTGTAATTATTGAAAATATAATAAATAGAAAATATTATAATAAAAATTTATATTTTGAGAATAATAAAAATGCACAATAAATCTGATAGGAAACTTGAATTTATGGAATTATATGAAAAATGTAAAAATTTGTCACATTAGGAGTGAATTCGGTACACTGATACGGATTTAAGTGTACCGAGTAAAATAAACACTAACAAAAGGTAATGATGGTATTTAGGTTATCGGGAAATAATGTGATTAATTTCACATTATGGGTTGAAACTAATTTCTAGGGTTGGAATATAAAACGCTACTTAAAAATCGAACTAAAA
>JAMXBB010000003.1:116108742-116189813 GCA_024138015.1 Lumnitzera littorea | reverse complement strand
TTACTATTTTTTTTTATCGAGATACATTATAGGTATATTAGAATTAGATAATACTTATATTATAACGTTATATCGACAAATTAGATAAAATATAATTTAATAACGTAAATTACGTATAATATGATAATATTTATATAGATACGTATAATGGTATTAAAAATTCGAACTACCCGTTAAAAGTCGTCTCTAGGAACATAACTCATAAAACGTATCATTAGGTCTATATGAACCTAATAACACTAATTTTATTAAAATCGGACAATTTTAGGTAATATAACCTATAATTCTATCATATTCTAGAATGTACATGTTTTAGTAATCCTACCGGAATTAAAATGATTTAATAAATTGAAAGTATGTTTCGATACGATTAAAACGATATATAATACGTAATAGTATAAATGACGTATAGTATCAACAATTAACAACTTAACTCGATATATTATAATAATACGACAATATATATATATATAACCGTTTTAGATTAAACCCTAATATTTTTGTAATTATTACGAAGACTGAAATTGGGTTTTTCATATAAATAGGATCCTCAAGTATAAAGATGGTTGACGACTCAAGTCAGTAGAAGTGAGTGTCTAAACAAATAAGTTGGGATTATGGCTTCACCGCCTATTGGGATATTCTATTAAAGTATCAAGAGACCCAAGAGTACTTCTAGTTGTATTTGTAGTTAGTTGACTGTATGCATGCTGCGTATGTATATGATACTTAATTGTGATAGGAGTTAAACTCCTTGGTATATTGTTTTGCATGTTCGTATTGTTTCTGTACTATATGAACTTATTTAGTCACCTCTGATTAAAACTAACATCTATTCAACTAAAACGAAACTGAATATGCATAGCATTCATTAGAGGAAACGATTAAGAATGTTAAGTCAAATACTGACTTCTTTCGATGAGTATAGTTAAAATAATGATTTTCTCATCTTTAGTCAAATTAAGTAACAGCCGAAGAAGTCGTAGCAATGTAGTTGTGCCAAGCGTAGAGGCTATGATTTGAAAGTAGTCATAGGAGGAAGGCGTTTTCTATTGCATAAGCTCGGATTTGGTTTGACTTAAGTTGCGATGAAACTTTTCAATTCGGATTGGAGTGGATGTAATTTTTGTTACCTCACAATAGACTAAATAATATTGTACAATATTTCATTTGATTGATTGTATTGCATTTCATTGTAATTAATGACTTTATTTGTGATTGTATGATGCTCTTCTGACCCCGTCCCACTTATTGAGTTAATTGTGCTTACATTTTTATAAACTTTTTTATAGGTGCTGAGTGAGGTTAAGATGTTCCAATATTGCCGTTTTCAAGTTAGCATGCCGCTGTTTGGGAAAGTGAAGAACGGAGAATTAACTAAACTTAAACTTTTGACCTTTTTAAGTTTTTGAGAAAACTAATTGAGAATTTATTGGGACGCCCATTAGTTTCTTAACTTATTATATATATACTATAAAATTTGTGATTTTTAATAAACTTTGATGGTAAACTTTAATTTTGTATATGAAACGTTTGTATAAATATTATTGTGGCACGAGACAATAAGTTTGACAGGTATTTTATAAAACTCTACTACAAGTTTGGTTATTAATAAGTATTAAAACGGACATTTCAAGCTGATTGAGTTGTGTGCACTTTATGTGAATTGTATCTATGATAGCAACTGCGAATTCAGCTTTTATTTTAGGATAGTTTATATGATAGAATTGTTATGATTCCTTCTATTTGAGACGTGACAGGGCGGTTAAAGGAGAAAGGACAATCCAAGTAAAACTCTAATTTTACTAATTTAACTTTATTCCATAAATCTTGAGTTTTATAATCTTTATTCTAAAAACTTGTAAAGCTAATTAAGTTTAGATCAAACTTAAATATTATTTAAGTTCAAATCAAATTTAAACATCATAGTATAATATATAGTTTACTTTATATTCTATTGTAACAAATTATTATTTAATAATTCATTATAAATAATTTTTTATAAAAAAAAGTTATATATCGTATTATAATATATTATAATTCTATTAATAAATGGATTAAATATTTTTAAATAATACGTAAAATATTAAATTATCTTTACGTCTGCTATTTTCATGAATCAATTTCATCCTTATTTAGGGCACTAATTAAAACATCCGATAATACTTTCTTTAGAAACTTAAGCCTTGTTTCTTCAAAATAAAATTACAGAGTCAAAACTCAATAAATTGAGTTCAGGTAACATGGGAGAATAACTATACGAAGATATCGCCACACGCCAGTGTGCCGGATCGATGTTCCGTCTCCAACCCCTCTACTTATCATTCTCTCCACTTTTTCTAATCTATCTTTTCACCTGCAATTATCAGTCGATCACCATCCAAATCGATGTAATCTTTACCTTTATTTTTTTAAAAACTGAACTGCCTACACCTCTTTCCAGTATGCACATTATGAAAGCAACAGGTCAGTGATTGAAGTGAGAAAAAAGGTACACACACTTTTATTATCCATCTTCATCTAAACTTTTTGATTCTTTCCCATTTGTAGTTTGAGACGGAGAAGGAAAACATGGAAGTCACCACACAAATAGTTGTCTGACAAGGGTTCTTGTCGTTGTAAAACAAGCATACATTTATTCAATCTAGTGTGCAGACTGTAGTGTCAAGTATAACTTTTGAATTAATTTGACTTTGTACAAATGGGTTTGCTCCTTCCGTTTATGGCTAATTCTAAAGTTATGTAAAGTTTGGATCTGGTCTTGCAATAGAGCAGATCGGGAGTTTGAGCGAGTTTTTTGGTCATTATTTTTGTGGAAGAGAAGTCTCATGTGGTGTTACCTTGGATGAAGAGGAACATGAAGAGAATTACTTGAAAAGATTCTTCTTTAATTTCTCTCAGATAAGGTAAAGATCGTTCCTTTATGGTTACTATGTAATACGTTTTCCATTTTCATCGAGTGTAGGGTGTTTTCTTTCCTTTTTTTTTTTTATGTTTGCTGTCACCTAGTATTAAATTATCAGTATACCGTGGCAATCGAAAGCTTGTGATAACTAGTATGCCTTAGCGGTAAGTGATGCGTGTTGGCAATAGTGGTCAATCACTTATAGATGTTAATTGTTGCAGAAAATATTAATGGAGAATGAGTAAAAGATTTGGCAATGTTTATCACTCTATCGAGCCACAGGTTACTTTCCACGAGAAATGGATTCTTTCCATTTTTGTTTCATCGATTTCTATCAATTTATCTCTTTTAGATGTTCCTGTTGTGGGTGTAAATTAAGGAAACTAATTCTCTCCATTTAGTTTCCTTAATTTCTCTTATTTTGCTTGTAAGATGTTGTCACGTGTAATTAATGGTTGAGATTACAATTGTGATTTTTCCAAAATATTGATAATCTTGGTCATTGATTTAAAAATTGAGGAAAAAGTAAATGAAGAGTATCTAAATCTGTAAATTAATGATTGCAATTTATAAGTGAAAAAAATGAGATTGTAATAATGTCACAAGTTAGTTTAAAAATTATAGACGATTACAACAATTAGTTTTGAAATTGATTGAAATGGAGAAAACGGGAGGATATCTGAATCCCTTCACACCACTGCTACTACTATTGATTACTTCTGTAATGTTAGCATTATACATGCTACACAATATTACAAATTAAATTTTTTCTCACTTTTCATTAATATATTCCGTGGCAGTTAAAGCAATATTGGTTGCTGCTTTCATCTTGCACTGTACTTATGATTGAAATACTTGCCATGGTCTAGTATTTATGGCTGTCAAATGTTTTTTCAAATATCAGTGAATTGAAAGTGGAAGTACAGTGGTTGGAATGAAACCAATAGGAGTGCAACAGCTGATTGTTAGCAGTGGCATCCAATGTGACTTATAGTAGGAAAATGATTTACATTTTCTTTTTGGGGGAAAGGACCTTATTTACCTTTTGCCTAGGATGAAAATTTTCATCTAAGAAGGTTGTTTTTCTTGCTGACCAATGTATTTTCTTATTTCAAGACCCAAATAACGTATTTTGCATTACACTTGTACCCTTGATTAGCAGATCTTTGTGATAAAACTTTTAGGCGATGTACCAACATGTCGTTTTCATGATGAATTTAGTTTCTGTTTATCAAGGACAAGAAAGCTGCAGTGCCAGTGGGGAATATGAGCATTGATGAAATGAAAGAAATGGAGAGAAGCGAGAGTGAGGACTTGGAAGATATGTGTAATGAGCCAGAGGATGTAACAAGGATTGCTCCTTGGCATAAACAGATCACAGTGAGAGGTTTTTTAGCAAGCTTGGCGATTGGAGTCATTTACAGTGTCATAGTGATGAAGCTTAACCTCACAACTGGTCTTGTCCCAAATCTCAATGTCTCTGCTGCCCTCCTTGCATTTGTGTTCATTAGGACTTGGATTGAGCTGCTTAAGAAGGCCGGAGTTGTTTCCACCCCATTTACAAGGCAGGAAAACACCTTGATTCAAACCTGTGCAGTTGCTTGCTACAGTATAGCAGTCGGAGGTTGGAGAATCATGCTGATTTACTTTGTTGATGTTTCAGCCAAAAACTTACATTTGCTTTAAGTTTGTTCTCATAAATTTAGCCATTTATAGTTAAATATTTATTATGCATCACTTATGCAGGTGGTTTTGGCTCTTATCTGCTAGCTTTAAACAGGAAGACCTATGAACTAGCAGGTGATTCACCTGGGAATACTCCAAAGAGCACAAAGGAACCAGGAATTGGTTGGATGACGAGCTTCCTCTTTGTGAGCAGCTTTGTTGGCCTGCTGTCACTTGTTCCTTTGAGGAAGGTGATTTTAATATCATTTCCTTGTCGATCAGATATCATGCTTTCTAGTGAAGTGAGAGTGAGCACAAGTAGTATTGCTTTTGTGGTCTCTGTTAATTCTCTGGTTCTTATGCTCTTCCAATTGTGTTTTTGCACAAAGTAATCGCTTTGATATCCCTAAATGGTACTTTCTAAGTCTTGAATTATCTGGTCATATAGTTTCTGCTTTGTTGCAGATTATGATAATAGACTACAACTTAGCCTATCCTAGCGGAACTGCTACGGCTAATCTAATTAATGGCTTCCACACTCTTAAAGGAAACAAGATGGCCAAGTACACTTTCATCGCACCTCCATGAACTTTTTCTAAGCAAAAATGTTTTTATAAAGGTATCTAACTGAAATATTCATAGGGAGCGAGTTCAAGCTTTCATGAAATTTTTCTCGATCAGTTTCTTTTGGGCATTCTTCCAATGGTTCTACTCCGGAGGACAAGAATGTGGATTTTCCCAATTCCCGACATTTGGGTTTGAGGCTTGGAAAAATTCGTATTTGCTTACACTGCTTTTGTTTTTCCTATTTTCCCTTTTGCATTCCCATAGTTTTAATCGTCTTTAATACAGGTAATTGAACCTTGCAGATTTTACTTTGATTTCAGCATGACTTATATAGGGGCTGGTATGATATGTTCCCATCTCGTAAACTTATCATTGCTTCTTGGAGCTGTTCTCTCTTGGGGGATAATGTGGCCTTTGATAAGTGTGCTCAAAGGCAATTGGTATCCTGAAACCTTGCCTGAAAGCAGCATGAAGAGCTTGAATGGATACAAGGTACGTTAATGCGAGGCTGGAAGCCCTCATTAAGATGTAAGAACTTACTCCTATATTAGCAGCTGATATGGTGCCAACAATTGACTTGATCACTGGATACAGGTCTTTATTTCTATTGCTTTAATTCTTGGAGATGGATCGTACAACTTCCTCAAAATCTTATATTTCTCAGCTGCAAATATCTATACCAGATTTAAAAACAAGAACCACAGACCGAGTAAGACCCATCACCTCCTGATTTTTTTCTAGCCTCGTGCATAAATGATTACTTATATTCCAATGCAAATATCACCAACTAGGCTTCTTTTTGTGCTTCTGCTTGGTACTAGCTCTGCTATTAAATGCATGATTTGGCACCACTTATTCTATTACGTAATATCCTTTCAGAAAGGAGCATATATTCTACAATCAGGTCAAATATATATTATCTAATGTCCTCTGAGTCCCACGACTCAATAGCATTAATCTCTTTCTTAAGGTGGATTAATAAAAGAGGGAATAGGATGACTACTGATTGCATATTGATCGACATCTCTTTGATTTCCTCCAATTTGTGTTTGTTTGATTTCTTCATGCCTTTTTCTTCTCCATTTTCTGTTCCATATCATACCTTCAATGTATTTAAAGCTCCTACACGTCCCTTCACTTGGAAAAGGCAACCCTTTGCTTGTTTGTTCCTTAGTACCTAGAATCAATCGATCCCTATTATGATATATACACAGAGCTTTTATACCTTGTGTCTCCGACTTTGTGAGTTGGAATGTGCCACTGACATAAGCTCTATCCTCTCTTGCTGCAGTTCCTGACGACGAGAATCAGGCTCTTGATGATCTTTGGCATAATGAAATATTCATGAGAGAGAGCATTCCATTGTGGATGGCTGGCATGGGATACATTTTCTTCTCCATTATCTCCATCATTGTCATACCAATCATGTT
Organism: Lumnitzera littorea; assembly: GCA_024138015.1. Lineage (NCBI taxonomy): Eukaryota > Viridiplantae > Streptophyta > Magnoliopsida > Myrtales > Combretaceae > Lumnitzera > Lumnitzera littorea. The sequence continues at coordinate 116,183,246 of JAMXBB010000003.1, read as the reverse complement.
TCCAGAGCTAAAGTGGTATTATGTAGTCATAGCTTATGTTCTTGCTCCATCTCTTGGTTTCTGCAATGCGTATGGTTCAGGCCTAACCGACATGAATATGGCCTACAACTATGGAAAAGTAGCACTCTTTGTACTTGCTGCCTTGGCAGGAAAAGATTCTGGGGTTGTTGCTGGACTTGTCGGATGCGGTCTTCTAAAGTCTATCGTCTCAATCTCTTCTGATTTAATGCATGATTTCAAGACAGGACACCTGACCCTCACTTCCCCTCGGGCAATGGTTCTTTGCCAGGCCATCGGAACAGCTATAGGCTGCATAGTTGCTCCACTGACCTTTTTCCTCTTCTACAAGTCTTTTGATGTAGGAAACCCAGAAGGAGAATATAAAGCTCCCTATGCTATCATTTATCGGAACATGGCAATATTAGGAGTCGAAGGTTTCTCTGCATTGCCCCAGCATTGCTTGCAGCTCTGTTATGGTTTTTTCTTCTTTGCCATAGCAGCCAACTTGACAAGGGACCTGTCTCCAAACAGCATAGGAAAATGGATTCCGCTTCCTATGGCAATGGCGGTACCATTCCTCATCGGGGCTTACTTTGCGATTGATATGTGCATGGGGAGCTTGGTAGTATTTGTATGGCACAAGCTTGATAGCAGGAAAGCTAGTTTGATGGTTCCAGCGGTTGCTTCTGGCCTGATATGTGGAGACGGATTATGGATTCTTCCTTCATCACTTCTTGCTCTTGTTAAAATCCATCCTCCAATTTGCATGAGCTTCTTTACAACGAGGTAGATTCCAGTTTTCGATTTTTCTGACCCGTTGCCGGCATTTTTTGAATGCAATACATGCTGCCGCATTTCGGATCAGCTTCAAATTGTGAATTACTTATTTGACAAGAAAGAAGTGTATATAATAAATGCATAGAAGAAATTTTATCATGATCTTGCAATCAGCTAATTGAATTCAGTTTGTGCTCCGATAACTTTTAGTTCAGATTTTCTGATTTGAAACTAGACTAATAAATGATTAGCATATATTTTTGTTCACTTAGCTGAGCAACAAAGCACAGGTCTTTTTTACATTTTAGCCACCGGAATCAGCTTGAATTATTTATATTAGGATTCCATTGACGAGTGCTTCCTCTATTTTATAGAGGGCTAAAAGGAATTACTTTTCATGTTTTCAAAATTTTGACTAAATTTTTTGGCCATTCAAATCAGCCAGCGTTCGGAGTGCTGCGTTTTATAAGTTTTTGACCCATCAACACGTTCAAAGCTCATCCTGCGACCCACTATTTCGCTTAGTAAATTTTATATGTAAAGTTTGAAATTATTAAATATTATGCTTAAAATTCATTTTATTACTTGTAATCCGTTTGTACAGCAAGGAGGCCTAGTATATTGTAAAAACGTCCATCTATCAGGTTGCTTTCAATGTAAGGATGATTCAATTTATGTGCCTCTCAACCATAAGCCTTTATTCAACAATTGGAAACCTCACTTTCGAGACATTAATACATTAAATTCCAAACCTAAATCTGATATCCACGTCAGCATCCTCCTACTCTCATTTAACTCACGTTGAGTGAATAAGGTAAGCGAAATCGATTATGTCTAAGTCTAGCACATCCTCCATCAGAAATACAAGCTATGTGTTTCATTGCGACGACCATCCCCATCCATATGGAAATTTTCTAACCTTAGATTCCTCGCTCGCATTAAGTTTTACATGAACAGTGACATAACGGGAAATTATGTGGTAACGTGATGTCATAATAAATTATATCCATTTTCAATAAATTATGCTATGCTATGAACATTAAAATAAAAATTATCAATAGTTTTGTTTTTAATTATTGATAGACATGATTTATCATGATTAAGTGAAAACAAAATTATTGATAGATTCCATTTTATCGTTTATAGGATAATATATTGAAATAGAGGGGATTTTAATCATAATTAAAAACAAAATAAGGCATAATTTGAAATTTCCAATATACCTACTAAAAATAAATAATAAAAAGGAAAAACAAATAAAAAGGAAGAGCACATTGGTAATCTTTCTCTCCATTTTAGGGGGAAAAGAAAATAAGTGGGTCCCAGGAAACAAATCTCTCCATTATTCCTTTCGCCTCTACATTTTCCCCTAGACCAAACAATAAAATCGAAATATTTCCAACCCCTTTTGCTTCCCCCTCTATTCTTTCCCTTCTCTTTTCCTTATCTCAAGCATATCTTGAACGCTGCCTGTTTTCCACTAAGCATGCTTGTGATTTATTCTTTTATATTGAATTATTTTTTCCTCTTGACGTACCATAAGCACATGTAGTCTCACTTTTTGACAATTTAATATCTAGATTTTTGTTTTTTATAATAATTTACACTAAATTGCTTTCCTCCATTAAACTGTAATTATTTTGAAAGTATAAATACTAAAATACAAAAATAAATAAATAACTAAATAAAAGTTTAAATGTTAAATCATCAAAAATTTAAAATACATACACTTTTCGTACATTTGTTCCTTTTTTTTTTTAACCTATAGTTGAAAGTTTAAACTTATTATATATTTTTATATCAAGTAATTTATAGTTGCCTTATATTTTCCCCAGAATACACATTTGGTGTGATTAAATTCAATGACTTTTGAAAGCAAACTAGAGGCTTTCTATTGTATGGTCACTCAAAAGTATAGATTTAAAAGTTTAAACTTCTTTCTACTATTGATAAACATTATTTTATAATAAATCAAGATGATTTACTGAAATTAAAAGTGATCTTACTGTTTGGTATGATCGTCGAATTTCTCAACAAACTAAAATGCTTTTTTTTCCCCTTCACTCCCAATAATAATTCTAAAATGTGCAACTATTTCTTCTACTTCTTCTTTTTCTTCGGCTATACTGTGATCTTGAGATGAGATTTATCCAGCGCAATTCGTTATATTGTGAAGCTTCATATTAACTAAATGTATAAACTTTTATATATAGAGGTGAAATTGAAATGGGTTTTTTTCCATTTAGAAAAATATTGAAATGGGTTTTTTTCCAAGTGTAATCAATAATTGAGATTATAAAAAATATGATAATATTATGATGATATTACATAATATTTTAAAAATTTAGAAATTAAGAGAATAGTAAACAAAGAGAATCCAAAATTAGGCTCAACACATTAAATAGAATGTTAAGCCATTTTCTCTTTTATATTATATTAAATAAAGATTCATAAACTTATAATATATGCATGCACATTTGTTGTCCTCATAATACTATTTCAATACTATTTCCATCAATTACAACCAAACACCTAACCAGTGGAACTAGTAAATAAATAAATCAATTTATGTAATGTGTTCAGGTATTAAATTATAGTTGGTGTGACACAATATCATACCTAATCATTGTTTTATATTGATATTTAATTGAAATATTTTTATACTAATTCACCCTCTATCTAATTTTTTTTTTTAACTAAAACAACATTTTTATTATTAAGGTAGATAAAATTAGATGACAAATCAAATTATGATAGATTAACATAGTAAAATAATTATAATTTATTTTTTATTTAAATTATACAATATATTAAATTGGGTCAAGCACAAAGGAAGATCAATTAGGACAAATTAATTGAATTAAATTAATAACTTAATACAGATGATTGGGCCTATATTTTAATTGAAATAATTTACCGAATTTTTTTTTTTCTCGATAAGCTAATTTATCTAGCTTTTAATTAAATCCCAACAGGTCCATTAAGCTAACTTATCTAGCTTTAACCTTTCTCGTCAAGTTCACAAATCGGATTCCTTAAAAATGCTATTGGACCTTTACATATTTCTCCCATAAACCAATTGAAGGTTCTAAGAAATCTGCATTAATCTTATTTGCAAAACGATCTGATGGTGGTTATTGATTGCCAAAATTTTATAAATACCACTTAGCTCTCCTTAGGAAGACTTAAACGACAAATTAAGGTTTTCTACATTCAAGCTGTTGTAACTCCGACAATTAAGCACTGTCTAACCAAAAAATTTGGGTTTCTTCAACCGTTACACAATACGGACCTGTTAAGATCATCAGTCCCCTCTCTCCTTTTGTCTTACTTGAAGTATTATTCGAAATCAACACCTATCTCCCACACAGGATTCATTTTCTTTACATATAATACTCACCTAACAAATCCCCGCATCTGTTAATTAGACATAAAATGCTGACTTCATACTGTATTGCATAAAATAATTTCTCGCAGTGAAAATTGTAACCATCGGTCATGTTTATTAATTGAGAGGATTAGTATAATTTTATTGTTTTTAAAGTAAGTACGGTACTTATTTTTTTTTTTGGAATAATATCGTAAATAATACCTAAACTTTAACAAAATTTGTAATTTACTATCTATTAAAATTATCAATTTATTACCTAATTGAAATCTTTATGACTATTTTTATTACTTGAACTAACTTTGTTCAGAACAAGTAATTAAATATTTTAACCTCCATAAAAATTAAGGTAACCAGCGACTACTTATAGGCTATAAAGAGTTATACAATCCCTCATTAAGTGGCTGCTGGCTATCCCTTGAGCCTGCAGTGGTTAGAACAACTGCTTAAAGCAAAATTGGTTACAATTCATTTTAAAAAGTGAATCGTTTGTATTATTAATAGCCATAAGTTAAATTTTGATTTATCTTTATATTTATGTTAATAAATTGATTTAATAAAGTTAGTTTAAATAGTAAAATAATTATGAAAACTTCAATCAATTAAAAAATCAATATTTTCAAAGTTTAAATAATAAACTATATATTTTTTTCAAAGTTTAAATACTTTTTTTTTTTTTATGTCCATAATTCATTCGAGTCACGCAAAACAATTATGCAAGCTGAAGACGGATATGTATATAGTATGTTATGTCACATCGCATCGCAAGCTATGAATTACGATGAAACTTCCGAGACTTTCAACTGTAGCTCCTTATATACTCCATCTTCAAGGTGCAGATCGGAGTGGATTTATATATTATTATTAAATTTATTATTATATCTATCTTATAAAGTTGATGGTGTCTGATTCGTTGTAATATAAAACCTTTATTTTAATTGAAATCGGGTGAATTAACTTACTAATTTGAAATTGCTTAAAAACCCATAGAACTTTATAAAAATGCAAGCTATCAATGAAAAGATTATGTTTGTAAATCTTAATGATGACCCAAAATAATCTTTTAGAAACAAGAATATAGATATATCCTGCTAGAAGATAACTCTCCCGTTATTGTTCTCGAAATGAATTTTCCTCTACAGCTCTACAATAATGTCCCATCAATTTAACGACCTGATAGATAAATAATAGTAAGATTGTAATTTGTAAAAATATAAATTCAATATCATAAATACGTATCTGAATAGTTAATATTTACCTATCATTTATTAAATACATAACGTAGAATTGAATTTATTTCGGATTTCACGCGACGCAGATATTTACCTCCGCGGGCTAAGTCGTGACCTTCCGCCCTTCTAGTCAGAGACCAGTGAAATATATATTTATTTACTTATCGAAATGTTAATTTAGATTTGATTATTCTAAGCAAAAAGAACATCCTAGGCGCCATCGTGGAAGACAAATAGATAGACGAAATGGCAAGTCAATCGTTTGGAATTTTAAGCACCATATCAGCAGCGCCCACAGGATTTTTCTTCAAACTAGCAAAATCAGAATCTTTGATTATTTCTACTCTATACAGAAAATTTGGTATATTGATGTTATTATTTCTATCCTAGGTTTGACAATTGTTGTTCCTTAAAAAAAATTATGGTTGTTGAGCCTTTATTTTCAGTATAATTTGGTTTTCCACAAATAAAAAACCCCAAATCCTAAAAATAGAAAAATCTTTTTGCTTTTACACTATGTTTGAAATGAGGAAAAGTGAAGAAAAGGAATAGAAAGGGATTGAATAAGGAAGGATTGGATTGGTTTCCTTTGTTTGGAAAGAAGGAAAATTGTGAAGAAATGAATGCGAAGAGAGCTTCACTGTAATTTGATCACTCCCAAAATGGAGAGAAAACAAAGAAAATATGAAAATTTGAAGAAATTTTCCACTTTGCACCTTATAGTTATTTAGATTGCTAATTATTATGGGTATTTTAGCAATTTAGTATTATATCTTTAACAATAATCAATTTTTCCATAGTTTTCTTTCTCTCCTATAAACAAACATGTGTAAATAAATTAAATTCTCCTACATTTTCCATTCAATTCCTTCTATCTTAATTCTTTCCTTCCCTCCTCCCAAACATGGTGTTAATCTCCTAGAGACATGACATAAAATTATGAGAACATTAGGTAGGTAAAGAAAACATCCATCTTAATTTCATGTTATTTAACGCAATATAACTGCATCAAGTATCCTAGAAAAATTTGAACAAATTAAATAATGCTAGTCCCAGAAATGGATATATGGACTGCCTAAAATGCATCGTATCAATCATTCCGTAACATATGTTACATATATATATATATACGTATAAGATAAAATACAATATTAAAATCCCATTATTTTTCCTATACACATCACCACATATACTAGATTCAACGTAAAAGTACCGATGATAGATATAAATGATTACGATATTCTCTATTTGCAACACACCAAAATTTTTATAAAATCAGGCTTGCAATCTAATATTGCCTCGCTTATCTCTATATAGTTACATGATGCATGTTAACGATCAATTAACACTAACTTAAAAAGTTAATCAAGAAAACCTGTTTTTCTGAAAACAGCATTCCTTACACATCTCATGTCCCTTCCTTTCAGTGTCCTTCCTGCTCCTTCAAACACCGAAAATGCCATTTTCACATGGGATTTTGCCACAATTTCATGGGGTGGCACCATTTTACTTTTCCCATTTCCATAATCCCCATCATCCTTATCCTCCTCCTCCGGATCACAGTACAACATCCCACGACTAACCGGACCTCGGTTCTGGTCGGGCCAAACCGGCACATTAATTGGGCCTGACATTTGTTGGGTCCTTCCAGGAGGACCCGACCCGGATCTAAACCCTGGACTAGGTGGAGAGTGTTGCACGTGCATGTTCGGGATGGCACGTGCACTCGAAATAGCAGACAATGCCGGGTCTATCCCAAGCCTTTTCCGGACCATGTTCGGGTTACTTGGGAAAGACAAACTAGGATTAAACTCTTGAGGTTGTTCGCGAATTTGGATCGGGTCGGGACTATTCAAAGAAGAAGACCATAATACTTCAGACTCTTCCCATTCGAATGGGTCGTGGGTCGGGTCGGATCGGTCCTCCCAACCCAAATATTGTGTTGTTCTTCTTGAGTTTGAGCTACTATTGTTTTTCATGGATTTTTCTAAGGAGTAGTAACTAGTAAATAGCTAGAGAAGTATCGAGTGTTTAAAGAAAGAAAGTCCTGTCCAGCAATTTTCTTGTAGCATGAAGTGGGATTCTCTTTCATTGACTTTGCAAACACAAGGTCCAAAGTTGCCATTTCTTGCATGCCACAGACTCTATACTTACATGTGAACCACTAACCTTAAAAGAAACATGTGATGATTCGTGGGGCGATTGCTTTGCCATCAATAGATGAATATTCCCCAATTTTTTTTCTCTTCTTTTTCTTTGAATCCTCCCTATTGATTGAATAAACGAATGTGGATATTTTTCTTTTCATTGCGTTCGGTTAAAAGAGTCTCTAAATTTATTGAATTTACGAATAAATCCCATAAACCAATAAAATGTGACTTTATATGTCTATAATTTTTTAAAATATATATATATATGCTTAATATTCCAAACCATTGTTGAATCCTAAAAATTATCGTTATTTAATGGTTATTTTAGTAATGATTAGGATTTTTACTACCAAGTGGAGGTTTTTTTTTTTTTTTTTGTATATTTTTAAAAGTCACAAGGAAGTAAAATCACATTTTGTGACTTTAGACAACTTTTTTTACCCATAAATAGTTTAAGTATGTATCTATAATTAAGATAACTTATAGCCATACTCTCTTATATTTATTTTATTTAAATTTACTCCACCTATATGTGTGTCCAATCTGCTAAATCTTAAAAAGAAGTACTTTGAAACTCCTATTATTGTTACTTTATCCTTAATTTTATGTTTTTTTTATCGTTTTATTTTTTTTTTACTATTTTAATTTAGAATAAAATAGAAGTAGGATCTAAAACTCACTTTGAAGACATACGTAAGAAAGATATATACCCTTTAATTATCTCAAGATACATATAAGACTACATCATATTCATTAAAAACCTAGGACAGTCTTTGCTGAAATAAGTGTCTATTAGGAATTGCATTCTTTGGACCCTTTGTGCTGATATTAAATATTTGGAATATGATTAAGCTGTTGGATTTTCCAATCTTTTAGGTTTTCATTTTCAGTCTTGGTAAATGATTTTTGCATACTTAGTGATTAAATAAATCAAAGGTAAGTCAAGCACTACAAAAATATAAACCGTTGCATAGGAAAATATAGTACCATATTTTTGAAGCTCTTCCATTCTGATATGAAGTCAACAAAATACTTCTCCTACTTGAATAGGAAAAAAAAAAAAAATTGTTGGAAAAAGAACGTATAGAAGAGTGTGCCCGTCATATATGACCGTTGTAAGGGATATTTGATCAGCTCCAGCTTTCGTATATTACATATTCTTTTTTTTCCCTATAAAAGTTATATATATATTAATTAATATAAGGAGAGATTATTAGATTTATATCTAAGAATGCTAGCTCAGCTTAATAAGTTACTTATATAGACTATAATTGAATTAAATCTTAATTAATTATTAAACAATATATGAACCATCTCAATAAACACATTTTTGGAATTGTACAAATAACACAGCATATAGCATGATCAATACACAATAAGTGGAGAAGAAAGTTATATTAATGTAAAGATGATATTACATTTGTTCATAAAGTACTTATACTAACCCTAGAACCATTAATGAAACTGAATAAAATTGAGATCGCAATGAATCAAGACTTAAATAAAATTAAGAAATATTCTTGTCAAATGACGCTAAATCTTCAATGACATTGTATTTTGCTAAAATATACAAATTTGTCTCCTAAAATATCTCTAAATGATAAAGTATTTACTCTAGTTAAAATAGACTCAAATAAATCGTTATGAATATATTATCGGCTCCATAACTTTCCAAATATAAAAAGTTATGGTCTTCTGCAACTGAAAAGTTAGAATTGTGCTTTTGGTTCACAAGCTTCTAATCAACTTCCGACATCTTTGGCCTTTGATTAATTATGTTCTAATCATTCTTGAACTAACTTTTGGATGATCCTAACTAGCTTCAATTCCTTCCTTCATTACTTTTGACGGTGTAAATGGTCTATGATTATGATTCTAACTTGTCCATGTCGGTCTCCTCCACCTAGGGAAAACTTAACCTCAAGTTAGAATATAAAAGAATATGAGAATCATGGAGCAAAGAAAAATTTGCAACATTAGAAGTTCTAGAGATGGCTATGTTTTCAAGAAGATCAATTATATAGGTATTGTCATTTATCTTCTAAAGTACTTTATAAGGACCATACTTTTTCTATTGCAACTTATTGTATGTATCTATTGAAAACCTCTTTTTCCGAAGATACACCATAACTTGATCCCTTGTATCAAGGTCCCGCTTGTTTTGTGTTTGTTAATAGCTACTTTATACTTTTAATTTACATATTCAAGTTTTTGCTTCACTTCCTTATGTATTTCAACAATTTGCTTAGCCATATTCTTAGCCTAAATGTTCTTATCCTCCCCTTTCGGTAATTGAATCAAGTCAAGGACTTAAGGGCATGTTGTGGCACCTTTGTATATGCAATAGAAAATGGCAATCTACCAAGAGCACCATGAATAGTATTATCGTATATGAATTCTGTGTGAGCTAACGCAACATCCCACTGCCTTAGCTTATCTCTATAAGTACATCGATTCAAGTTACCCAAGGTTCTATTTATAGCCTCCATTTGTCCATCTATTTGTAGGGCCACTGTCTTATTGAGCTTTAAAGAAGAATCAAACATCTTCCATGAAGTCTCCCAAAAGTAACTTACAAATTTCATATCATGATCAAAAGTGATAGATTTTGGAACTCCACGAAGTCTAATCACCTCCTTAAAAACAATATAGCAACTCTAACTACGTCAAGATTTGTCTATGGATTTTTTGTTTGAAAATTTGTCAACCACTATAAACATAAAGTCAACTCCTCTATGAGTTTTTGGCTATCCTAACAGAAAATCCATAAACAAATCTTTCCTTATATTTTTTGGTATACGTAAAAGCATGTACAATCTAATATTCTTTGATTGTCTTTTGGCCTAACATACAATACATCTCTCAATAGTCTTATATGCATCCTTCCTCAAATGTGGTCAACACATTCCTCTTTTATTGATAGCATGTGTCTTATCTTTACCTAAGTGACCTATTAATGCTCTACCATATAATTCCTAGATCACTTGCTCTCGAAGTATGGTTTTGGGTAAGTACAACTAATTCGCATGCATGAGAAACCCATCATGCACATAGAATCCATTTGAAGGTTGTTTCTTGTTGACTTTACTCTAAATATCAACAAAATCCTCATCCTACTTGTACCCTCACTTGAGTTGCTCAAACCTTATTATTGAGTTGCTCAAAGTAAGCAATAAGGATGCTCTTTTACCTAAGCATAAGCAAATTTGTGTTTCATTTTGAAAGGAAACTTTTATAGAAACTGGCACCACCTTGCATGCAAGTTATTGCTAAGCTGTTGTTGACTACTCAAACACTTCAAGGTTTCGTAGCTAGAATACAATACAAGTTCCTTAACTATTAGACAATATTCTTAAGTTTTAAGGGTACACACTACTAAGTAAGACTCCTTAACATAAGTACTCTATTTTTGTTTAGGTTCACTCAACTTTTCACTAAAAAATGCTACCGATCTTTTTTCTTGAGATGAGACAACTCCTTTTCCCATACCATTTACATTGCAATCAACTTCAAACAACTTATCAAAATCCAACAAAGTTAAAACTAGTGCAGTACAAAGCTTCTCTTTCAAAATATTAAAGTTATTAACTGTCTCTTTCCTTAATGAAACTTCCCTTTCTTCAAAGAATATGTCATAGGTACAGTAATGGTACTAAGATTTCTAATGAAACGCTTATAAAATGAAGCCATCCTGTGAAAACTTTACAATTGAGAAATATTTTTTGGCATAAGCTAATCTCTAATTGTTCTAACCTTAGAGTCATCAATATGTATGCCTTATACTAACATAACAAATCCAGGAATAGTAGTTTGTTTGTCATAAAACTATATTTGTTGAGATTTATGTACAATTTGCTCTCTGTTATTATTGTCAAAACTTTCCTTAGGTGTATCAACTGTTTATTTTTTGAATAACTATAAATTAAAGATGTTATCGAGATAAACAACCACAAGTTTGTTAGTGAATAATTTTAGTACCTGGTTCATTAATTTCACAAAGACATTGAGAATATTGGACTATCCAAATGGCATTACTAACCACTCATACAACCCTTCCTTGTTCTTGAATGCTCTATTCCATTTGTTTCCTACTTGAATTCAATCTAATGGTATCCATTCTTCAAATAATTCTTAGAAAACTATTTATTACCATGTAAACTAATACGTCATCTAACCTTGGAATTAGAAATTTGCACCCCATCATGATTTTGTTAATAGCCCTAATATTAATACACATCCTATGGCTTCCATCTTTCTTTAGGGTTAGAGGTATAGGAACAACATGAGGACTCATGCTCTCCTTTGTAAGTTCCTTCCTAAGTAACTCTTGCACTTTCTCTTTTAGAATCTCATTCTCCTTTAGACTCATCCTATAGTGTGGTAAGTTTGGTAGATTTGCGCGAGGAATAAGATCAATGTGATGTTATGTTATCTCTTATAGAAGGTAATCCATTAGGTATCTCCTCTAGCATAAACTCCTTAAACTCTTACAATAAAGGATGCACAGCTTCTAAGTGCTCCCCCACTTGTGATTTTACCTCATCATGAGTACTCATTTCACTATTATTTCATGAATCTCTTTTATCTCTTTAATTTCATAATCAAACTCTTGAATAATTAACAATAATGTACTCTTTTCAGGGACTTTTGACTTAACCTTTTAAGGCAATAAAGTATACTTCACACCATTCTTCTCTAACCTATACACATTACTCTTATCAGAATGTTAGGTATTTGCATCATATTGTCAAGGTCTATTAAATAATATACGATACAAATTCATATCAACAATATTATAGTAAACTTCATCATGATACTTACTAATTGAGAACAATACTTTGCATCTTTCTATTATCTACCTTCCATACAATGACCTTAATCTATCCTAAAGTATAAAGGTTGGGATGCTTCTTCATATGTAGCTTCAATTTCTTTACAACATCTCTCCTAATGATAGTCTCACAGTTGCTACTATTAATGATAGCACTAAATATCATATCATTAATGGTGCATTTGGTTCTGAATAGTTGATGATGTTAAGTTTGATCTTCTTGTTTTCAAGATAACATCAATCTTTTAAGTATATAAGCTTGCCCTTCATCATCATATTCTTCCTCTTCTTCTCCATCGAGTTCACAACAAGTTTCCCCATCTTCTCCTTCTTTCTCCACAATATTCATTATCTTCCTCATGTGACGTTCATTCGACTTATGTCCAAATTGGTTGTGTTTGAAGCACTTGCCTACATTAGACTTGTCATGAGGATTTTCAACCTTCTCCTCCTTTATGCCTTTAGTTTATGACATATGTTGCTTGCGTATGCTCTTGCTATTGCCACCATATGCAAACGCTTTTGATGTTGGTTTGGATCTCTCATTAGGCCCAACAACTTTACGAGAGGTAAGGATAGGATAAATCAATATAGAGTAGGTAAGTTGTGAAGCTCCATCTATATGCTACCTTGTAGTATAAGTTTCCAAATTTCAACACAAGAATTGACTTGTGACATGCAGAAACCATCTTAAAGCTATACCTTATAAACTTATAATGTACAAGATACTATGAAAACTTTTATTACTTTTTTATAATATAATTTTTTTTAGATAAGTTGCTTAACCTACCAATTTTACCATATTCTCATACCTAGTAATTTCATCTATTTAACAATTTAACAACATATTTGTTTAGCTAAAAGAAGAACCCATACATTTATCAATTGCATATTTTTCATAAAAACATACACCATGAACATGATAATATAACACGAAACAATTTATCATAGAATGCTATTGTTAAATTGTAATTTATTATAAAGTTTATGATCACTTATTTAAAATAAATAATAACACCAAAATTGTTATTGTACTTTCACTAGTACAAGAGCATCCGATATAAAAGAATATAATACCAGAAAAATATATCAAGCTTAAAACAATTTTGGTTCAAATAATATCATCCTTTTTAAATTGGTAAATAGGTTTAGGTGTCAAGAATCTATTAATTAAAGTATGATATTGTGTCATGCTTAATATTATTAATTAATAATTTTTATAAATTGGATATAAAATACAATAAAATCTATATCATATATAAACAAGTTTTAAAACGAGTATAAAGATATAGAAATATGTCATCCTATACCTTATAGGAAAATTAAAACCAAAATCTATCCCATAAATTTTAATATCCACTATAAAACTGCGTGATTAAACAACATAGAGCAATTCCTAGATTCTAGTGGAATTACCCGCCCATTTTACTTTTTGCGCAATCCCATGCAGTACTAGCATGTTTGTTAAGTACCTTTTAAATTTTAGGAAAATGTGGATTTTGTAAATCTTATTGAGGTACTTGATCTTGTTCCCAAATAATGACAAGTCATGTTTTCCATACTTCCCGGATATTGAATGGTGGAATTTGGAAATAAAATCTTAAATTTGATAAGATTTGGAAAGTATTTTCATTTCTCGGCGGGAGTTTAGAAATTATTTAGGTGGACGTTTGGTCCCAATCCACGACATTCCTATTTGGCTTACCAATATTTACAAAATCGTAGCAATACGTGTCAAATATCTATTTGATATATTCTGCCATTTATTTTCTATAACTCAATTTTTTATTTACTAACATGGGAACTTAAATATAAATAAATTCACCCAAGAAAACTTAAATATAAATAAGGATCACATTGTTGTATTCCTATACAATTTTAAGAAAATAAAATGGAGAATATGGAAAAACTCCTAAAACCATTTAGGAATGAATTTATTAGAAGATTTATGACTTTATATATTTTTTCATTGAATGTTAAATCCTTTAAAAATTATCAATTTAATTGTAACTAATGTTCTTTAAAATACTCTTTTTTTCTCCCTTTTTATATGAGATGCTAACCCTCACATACACTAGAAATCATGGATATCTTAAAATAGGTTCAAAATTTAATCAATAATTTTAAAGACTATGAGATAATAAAGAATAAGTAATTATCAAAAATTTGCATACAAGTAACTAAATTATTTTTTAGATTATAGGGTTATGTAACCAATCCATATCGATAGATATCCACCTAGCATAATACGGAGTAGTACACCCAATTTAAACATGACGAATGTTTTGCTTATTTTGCCTTATTGTTTTTTAATCACTCATTACTTTAAAAAGTTGTGCTATCTCCGTAAGGTGGTGAATCAATCGTACGAGCTTCATGCGATCTTGACCTTGAGGTGGTTGGCTAAGCCTAAATGTTAAGAAATATTTAACACACATATGTAAAAGGAAAAAAAATAATAAATGGAAACACTAATTGGGAATTATAATTTATAAATGTTAAGAAATATTTAATAGAAAAATCAAATTGGCCAGACAAGCATTCTAGTTATGTTCCACTTATTAATTTCATTAGAATCATTCTATTGGTATATCATATATATATATATATATAGATTTTACCAACTATTGGTAAATCATATTAAAAATGGTAATTATCCTTTGTTTTATTTCCTTGTCCACTTAAGATTAGACTACTTCAATGGTAGCTCTGCATCTATAAATACGTGTGTCCTCAATGTTCAGTCCCCAATTCAACTTGACGACCGCCTGTCGACGAGATCGAGGTTAGGAGAGAGAAAGCTGAAAGATCTCACCTTTGCCAAAGTTTCTCTCTCTCTCCCTCTCTCTCTCCCCCTGTAAAGTAAGAAAATCAGAACATCTTTTGAATGTTCTTCTTAGATTCAGTATTTCGTCTGTTTAGTTATTGATATGTCTTGATGTGTTTCTGGGTTTTTCATTTTTGATGCTTCTTTTACTTGTTTAAATGCTAAACATTTGACTTTTATGAGTTGGGTATCGATTTTTTTTTTTCTTTTTAATTGGATTGTGTGATTAGCAGGTAAGAAATGGATTCAGGTAAGAAGGTGTTCAAGTTCGAGGAAGTTGACAAACATAATCAAACCAATGATTGTTGGCTGATCATCTCTGGAAAGGTCGGATCTTTACCAATTAGATTATGGTTTTTGGTTGTTGTTCATTCACAAATTCAGTTTGTTTTTGCTTCATTTCTTAATTTTTATTTGTATCAGCAGATTCTTCTAGTGTTCTTTTGGTAATTGAATCGTTCTAGTTTATGTTCTTGGTCATTTGTTAAAGCGTCCCGCCAATCACATGTTGCCGCTCATAAAGAGAGAATCACAAAGCAATGCTTGCATCAGATAATATTCAAATGTGGTAGCGTGTGTTGGGATGCTTTGCTTAGTGATAAATGATGGTTGGTGATTTGATAATCAATTGTACCGGACATATCTTCTCTTGCTTGAAATTGTTAGAGTAAGATGATGAAGTGTATTTTAGTTTTGATGAGATACTGTACCTGCACCTAGGGACTCAGATTTGGAGTAGCTAATAGGGTTGGCGGGACCTCTTTAGTAAAAAGAAATAAGTAAAAAATGGTCGTTAAGAGTAAGATGATGAAGCATAGCTCGATTATTGAGATGCTTCACCTGTACCTAAGGAGTTGGATTTGGGTTGCCAAGGGGTAGGTAGGAAAGTTGATCAAAGTTAGAAAAGGGAAAAGCAAAAAGGTTGTTAATAGTTAGATGATGAAGCATGCTTAGTCTATGAGATGCTTGACCTGTACGGCTGTAAGTAAGGACCCATGCACAAAGTTGCCAAGGGGTAAGTTTCTAAGATGGCAAATTTGATCCTCTTTAGAAGAAAGAAAAGAAAAAAGAGTTGTTAAGAGTGAGAAACAAGACCGGTTTAAATTGTTATATTTTCTTTTTCAATCCGAAGGCAATGGGTATCTACAATGGCTATCCTGTTGTTTCCTTTTGACTGGGCTGGAATTGTTTGAAATTTAACTGTATGTCTTTCTGTCATTGACCCTCCGACATTTAATAGAAGAATCAATGAAGATTGATTTGCTGATAGTGTGTGGGTGACTGGTGCATCAAGAATCACCCGATTCCTGGGAACGGAGAAGAGTAGTCATTGTTTCTTTATGTGGGATTATATTGTTTGATCTGTTGAAATTAAATGAGAGTGGAAGAAGAAGAAAAGGAAACTTAACCATTAAATCAAACAGCCATTATAATTTTTAACAGTTATCTTCTAATAAGTTAGTTGCAGGCTTATATACAGGGATTATAAGAGTTAAGCTTCCATTACTTAAGGGAAAATGAATTAGAATCTCAAAACGTTATATATATATATATGTTTCAAAATCTATATACCCGCTTAAACTAGGCATCTTAGTGTCCCCATTTCAATTTCACCTCTATTTCTTTAAACGCCAGTCTCATCTTCAAATTATCGTGGTCTCTGATAGAGATCACAGATCGGAGGAAACTGGTTTACCTGTTTTCTTTCCCCATTTGTTTGATTTATTTGGATTGCAATGAAGAGGAAGGTTTTTGACAGTATAGAAATTGATCTTGCTTTTTTCATACACATAAGGTGCTTATTTCGTAAATTTTTTATAATATGCGGCATTTTTTGAATTTTAAGGTTGTACTTGAACTTGATGGAAGGTGTATATTCTATAGGTCTTATATAGGGTAGGTACCCTTTAATATTCATAAAATACAAATGCTTTCCTTTTGCTATGAGGGAAAAGAGATGTAAATGTTGCTGTCTCATATAGAAATGTTTAAAATTACTTTCATCTAAAGAAAGTTTCCTCAATTGTGCTCTTGGCAAAGCTTCTGCACGTTTTATTATCCATAATCTCTTGCACTATTTGAAAAAGGAACTGGAAGGGCATATAAGCTCACTTGTAAGTTGGTGAGCTTGCAGGTGATGTGGGTCTATTTCAATGAGAGAAATAGAATACTGAGGAGCAGCTAAGCCTGATGCTTGATCTGAGTTGATTGGAGAGTGCTTATTCCCGGTCCAGCTCCCAGAAATTGTGTTTCGATAAAATGTTGAATTAGGATCTGATTGCTGAGAATTATTCTTTTTTCACTAAAAGATACTTTAAATGCTGAGAAGTTATTCAAAAATTGAGAATATACCATCAAAGTGGTAATTAAACCAACACAAATTGAAACTTGGGTTGTGTGTAGAAAATTGGGGTCTACTGGGGAAATTAGTCCTCATTTATTGCTCCTTTCTGGTTGCTGGTATGATATAAATTGAGGTGTATCTTCATTCCAGTTAGATTTTATATATCTTCTTCTATTAATTTGTATTAGATATGATTGGAAAATAAAGTTACTTGGTAAAATCATGGGAAATTCCATAGTAATAACAATGAAAATATCTAGGTGATTCATTGACACTGTGATTGCCGTTATGGTACTTTTAATGTGTTATTTCTGCGTATCAATAGGGCAAAGTGATTGCTTCCAGCCGCCATTGCTATTTGAAATCTTAAAGCAGGACCCTTTTTGCCTTCTTCCTTTCAATTAAGTCAGATGTTCAAGTATCATAAAGGATGAACTTATCATTGAGCACTTACAATCAATAAAAATAGTTTCTACCTTTTCCACTGTGTCTTTAACCTTACTTCTAGTGTCTATTCACTAAATCTGAAATTTGATGCAGGTCTATGATGTGACACCGTTTATGGATGATCATCCTGGAGGAGATGAAGTTTTACTATCTGCCACTGGTATTCTTTGTTTACCTATTGTTTTCGTTTTACTAAAATCAAAGTTGGAACTCAACATATATCAAAAGCAATTTCTGGGAGGCACTCTTCTGTTTCTTTTCCTATTCCATGATAAGCCTCTGCTATCTTCCGCTCTAAAGGTGAAAAGTGCAGGGGAAGAGGAGTAGATTCAAGATGAGCTTGCTTCGAGCAAGAAATGTATTCAGAATTCTGAAATCATACAATGTTAAATAACTTGCAGGAAAGGATGCAACAAATGATTTTGAAGATGTTGGCCACAGCGATTCCGCAAGAGACATGATGGAAAAGTATTGCATTGGTGAGATTGATGCATCCACTGTCCCCACTAAGAGAACCTATATTCCCCCACAACAAGCCCCCTACAATCCTGATAAGACCCCAGAGTTTCTTATCAAGATTCTGCAATTTCTAGTACCTCTTCTGATCTTGGGTTTGGCATTTGTGGTTCGGCACTACACAAAGAAAGATGAGTAATCATAGCTCCGTAGCACTGTTGTCGAAGGTTAAATTATTTGTATGCATTGCATTAGTAATTTGAAGGGTCCTTGACAAATTATGTCTAGTAGTTTTTGTCTTGATACAAAAGTGTGTTAATGGTGACCCCAGCAACAAAACATGGTTATAGTTTCTTGTGTTGAATAATTATAGAACCTTTTGCTCTGACTCTTCGGGAGTTTCCTAATATATTTCCGTGAGGACCTTTTTTTGTTACATGGTCTATATGCGGTTGTTTCATTTTGTTGCAATTTTTCCTTTTTGCTTCGATGTTACTTTTATCCTATATTGATTTTATTTTGCTAAGTGATTGTGTACTTTTAATATTGTGGAAGCAAGGTGACAGACTTGCTGTACTATATGGTTCATTGTTGTAGATTTATGCGGATGTTCCACAAAGCTGGAGAGATGATGAGATTTAGTAGTGTTCTCTTTATGTGCAAGGATCTAAATCTAATGCGATCTGATAGCCCCTTTGCATTAATGCTGCTGTGGTTACAACATGTTATTTCTTTGTGAATTGTGACTGCCATTTGAGATGAGTCCTATCAGATTGATGTTTTGCATGGAAATCTGCAGAATGGCCATTTGAATCTTGAGAACAACATAAAATTCTTAGAGAGAAGAAGATTGGCAAACATTTGGGAAGATTACTGTATTATTCATGAGCTAAAATCCTACTATTCAGCTGATGATGCACTGAACACGGATTCATGCAACATGTATGGCACTTAAAAAGGGTAGGATGTTTCTTGGACTTTTTGCTATTTCCATGCAGCATGAACAGCACTTAAAAAAATGGGATGGTTCTTGGATTTGCCGGTTCCTGGCATGAAAATGCAGTTTATTTAAAAAAGTTCCAAAATCACGACTAAGCCTTAGAAACTTTTTTAAATCTTATATTAGTAGTTTTTCGTTCAATATTATCACAACCGGATTAAATTCCTTTGCTCTTCTAAGTGAATTTTTTATATTTAGGTACTGGAGGGTTTGTATGGGGGTTATAGGTGAGTTTAAATCATTTTTATGAAATTTGGTCAAATGTAAGTTTCAAAGAATTATAAGGTTTAATATCTGATATACGAATTATTTTGAGTGGTAATTTGAATAATTGATGTGTCAATTGGTTAAGTCCTTGGAGATTTACAGAGCTATGGTTTTGAAATATTTATCAAGATTACTTCTCAAAATTTGGATAAATCTTGTCGGTACATGATAGTTATGAATCAAGAGTATTGAAGTTTAGATTGGATTTACTTGTTAATTGTTATGCTTTGAGTTATTCGAAATTTAAATTCACCTTTATCAGTAGAAGTAAGGTATGATTCTTGTGGATGTTTTCAAGGTAAATTAGAATATCAAGATTAGCATGTTTTAAGCTATGATAGATTTATAAGGTAAGGTAAGGTAAGGCTGATTGATTCACTTGAAAACTTGAAAAGATTAAGGATAAGGATCGACTATTTGTAAGAGGTGGGATAGCATTTTTAAATTCGAATTCAATTGTATCAAATTTTATAGAGAATTAGCTACATTTTCGGAAAGAAGGAGAAATTTTGGTTTACATTATATCAACAAAGTCATTTTAATTTCTGAAAATTTATATCTCATCGACGGTCTTACAAAGACTACATCACTTGGTCGCTGGTTATTTCAAGTACTTAAATGGCATTCAAAGCTCGTGTAACAATGAGAAAAAGTCCATATAGCTTTTATTAGTGTAGAAGAAGTGAAACGGAGCAATGAGATGACTGAAGTAGATTGACTCATATAAGGAAAAACTATAAATAGCCACTTAATTCAACATTTTACTATTGCATACACTCTTTATTTTTATTGCGTTTCACTTATTACACATTACATATATTATTTCTTCCACACAAAAAATACTAAGTCAATCACTAAGAATTGGTATCACAACAGTGTTGAATTGTCTAATTATGAAGAATATTCTAATTTTGATAGTAGTGAAATCATACATGTTTATATGGAAAAACTTTTGCATTCTCTTTCGGAATTCAAAGTTGGAAAACGACATCAAAATTTTGAAAAATGAAAGAAGCTTTGACCGAAACATATTCACTTTTGGTTGATAAAAATAATATTTTAAAAAATGATAATGAAGTTGCGTATCTTGATAAAGGATTATTACGAAACAAAACTTTTATATTAAAAGAAGTAAACGAAGTTTTCGAAGTTAAAATTCACATTCTTTTTTCAATTAATCAAAAACTACGTTTTAAACAGATTCAATTAAAGTAATGAAAAGTTTAAAATAGTTTTAGCAAGATAAAGAGTTAATAACTTTAAGAATGGTTTAGGTTTTGAAAAGGGTAGAAGCTCAAACATGCCAACGAAAATTGTTTCTGTTAAATCAAAGAAATAGTGTGGAGTGAACAAACAGAAAGTAGGATTCGGTTGTAAATAAAAGTAAGGTTGTTGAACAAGATTAAAGGTATATTGTTTGTTCAGCCTAAAAGATGCTGTTCAATCTAAAAGGTACCCTTCATATTATAGAAGGTACCAAGTAAACAACTAAAGGTATAACCA
Source organism: Lumnitzera littorea (assembly GCA_024138015.1). NCBI lineage: Eukaryota > Viridiplantae > Streptophyta > Magnoliopsida > Myrtales > Combretaceae > Lumnitzera > Lumnitzera littorea. Next base: position 116,162,024 of record JAMXBB010000003.1, on the reverse strand, counting down.
TCCAACTTTGTCCTTGCTTCTTTTGCAACTAAGTTGAGCATACAGAAACATACTGCTTTTACAAGAATCAAAAGCTCAATAATGATCAAACTAATAAAAAAAATGTCACAAGCTTAAATTTTAAAGGACCAAGCTTGTCTAGATTCTTAAAAAGGTATAATCTATTTTTTATAGTTGCAAAAACTCAAAGTAGAACTTAAAGGAACATGGTATCTCAATATCTGGTATTAATCCTATATTATTTCTCTAGTTTAAGTTGTTCTTGGTTTATCTATATTACATTTGGTTGTTATTGTATGTTTCCTTTATTGACTTTCACTATATTTGTTTTTTTTTTTTTTTTTTTTTTGTAATTTATATTCAAATGCAATATTGTCTTTCCAATCAGAACATCATAATTTTTGGTATGAATGGCTAGAATACTTTAATGAAAAGAATAGAAGGAAAAGAATTCATAAGTCTCATAGAAAACATTAGAATATATGTATTTTACAAAATATATGTTTCAAGATGATATGAAAGATCATATAATAAGTTCCAACTATAAATTTTTAAAATTTGTATTTACTAGGTTAACACTCTGTACCATATAGACCCTAAACTCCTTTAACCTAAAGGTTAGACTCATTTTTTATAATGTTTTTTTTTTTATATTCTTTTTATTATTCACATTGTGACATATATGTTGTGTTGCATAAGATTGTAAATGAGTTCAGCTGCTTACAAGCTACTCGAGCTCTAATCGTCTCGAATTAGTTTAAACTCAATTTTACTCGAACTCAATTATAATTAAAAGTTTAAAATTACCATTTATTACATTGGTAAACTTATACTGTGTTTGATAATTTCTCATGTAAAAGAAATAGACGAAAATAAGTGAAAGAGAAAAGAAAACAATGGAAATGGAATAAAATATAGTTTTAGTTTAGTATTTGATAATATATGAAGGAAATGGAAGAAAATAACCATTTCTTTCATTTGACTTATCTTAAAAGAAGAAAGTAATGAAAATAGAGTTAGTAGAAGACAAAATAGCTCATGTTTCTATTTTGATGTATGATCATTCTCCCTTTCCACTCATTTTTCTCCGATTTTGGAGAGAAAATAAGCAGCCTTGAAAGTAAAAATATTTATATTCACTTCCTTTCTTTTCTATAAATTTTCACTTATTACTAACTTGCCAAACATACCATTTCCTCCTATTTCTTTTGATTTACTCCCATTTCTGCCAATCCAGACAGCTTTAAAATGTTACCACTACTGTTTAGTAGCTAATGATAGTGAGATGGAAAAGAGATAGCGTATAGCCGGTTATGATACTTAACCTAGAAAAATTATTTCCAATTTTCAGGAAAAGGAAGTCATTTTTCAGTTTACCACCACATTGGTGGTCAATCGGAATTAGCTTCACTATCAACTAAAATTTCACAAATATCTGCAAATTAATTGAAATTATTCCATCATATTTAACAGTTCTCTAACTTTAGTTTTTTAGAAAACACTTTCTTTACAAGTGTAAATGACTGCAGTCTTTTTTTTTTTTTTTTTTTTCCAAGGTAAAAACACCATCAATACTTATCTACCGCTCATACATACAAAGTAATAGAAAATACCCATTATCACACCATCCCTTATGAAGTAGAGCAAGAGAAAAACTCCATCGATCTCATCGATACTAATATATCACACATATATACACCTGGTGGATAATATCCATTATAACGCCATCCAGCTTAATTGGCATCGTACGCACTAAACGAACTAGGCAAGGCAGCATAGTTATTGCAAATGGAGACAGCAATTAGCTTAAGAAATCCCAAAATGGTACTACCTAGGAACTGCAACTTGGGATAATCTTAAAAGACTGCTTTGAGAATTTCGGAGAACATGTTTCGTCCACAATCAAACTTCAGTAATTTCAGATCAAAAATGGTATGAGGCCTCACTCCGTGCTTTCTTTTAGTGGTGCCACTGCCAAACAGGTCCATATACCATATACATAACCGAGTAATACTACATAGAAAAAATGATTTCTCTATAGCTGCCTTGTCACATCCCCCCCGACCCAGCTGAAGCTAGGGAAATTGCAAAACAAGGACTAATCGAACCGTGCACATAAATCAGTACTGCTCCTGGGATGCCAGCATTTGCAACTTAAGAAGGAGAATCGAAGTGACCTTCTATAGTCAATCTCCAGAGGAGCAGCATGTAGAAAATAAATCAAAGTAAAAGCAGTAAGAATCATCAGAAGGATGTTTCTATCTTGTCATGAAGGGTCACGACCAAGTCGTGTGCATCGTCTAGAAGCCTCCACACATCCAGTTGCCCAGCCATGCTGTTGCACTCCCTTAAGATTTCGTCCATGCTACTGTACTTCTCAATGATCAGTTTCCTTCGCTGCAAAACAGAAGCAGCGATGGCATAGAGCAACAAGTCATCCGTTGGTGGGGCACGCTGCCTTATGCGGCTCCATGCTGACTTCCCAATCCCAGCCCTGATGGCTGCCTGATCAGCCCACATAACTTCCCAGAGGCACAGCGTCTCTTCGAAGGTTAGTTCCCTTCGAAATAGCACCACAACCATTCTATAAACAAAAAAGCAATCCTCAGCTTGGAGCTTCTGCAGGTGCCTGTAGAGATGGGAATCCTTGCACTTTATAATCTTGGAAACAATATTCAGCTGTCTTCGAATTCCAACCTCATCCAGCCTAAAATTGTGACGAGCCTTCCTCATAAAACCCACAAAACACCAGAAAGCTTCATGATCCTCCGTAATTACAGCAATTATTGGAGAAAGCAAATCGCTCATGCCTTGACAATAGCCAATTTCAGGGTCATAAAGTGCATAGGCTTCAAGAATTGCAACCAGTCGAGCAGCATGAAAAATCCGGCACGGCTCCAGATGATCATAGTCCTTCAACCCAACAGCTTCAGCAGAACGGCGTGCCCTTGCATCGGACACAGAAGCCTGATATGTGGAATGTGATAGCCATTCTGAATTGGCACGTACCGCATCAAGACGAATGATCCGCTGCCATGTTGAAAAATCTTCAGCAGTGCAGACTGTGGACTGCTCATCTTTCCTAGAGGAAGAAAGATTTTCTTTCTGCAGTGTATCTGGATCGTTTCCTTCCATGCCCTCCAAAGATGGTGATGCCTGAATCACTTCCCCATCTTCAGATGTGTCTGAATCTGATGAGTCCGTATTCAAAGCTGAGGCATCAGCACTGGTAATTCTTCTTGAACCATCATCATCTCCTTCCAGCAATGTGCTCGAAGGATCAATGACACATTCAAGATCTGGACTTCCTCCACAACTAGAAAGGGATTCCCTGGCACTCTCCACATCTTCTGAGCTGGGCGAACATATATCTTGAATGAGCATCCCACTGTAGCGTTTGGTATTACATCTCTGATCACGCTGTTTCAGTAGCCAACGACACTGTCTGCGCAGTTTCTCATATTTCTTTCTGCACACAGGCAGCATATTAGATTCGAAAACGAATTTACCCTGAAGTATAAATAACAAGGAACTCCAGAAAAGTTGCAATCTATCGAAGCAAGTAGGGGAAACTAAGAATAAGCTTGAGCAAAGCACCTGTTTTGTGTCCTGATGGCGTCTCTTTCATCTTTTGAGCTCTTCAAGTCGAATCTGTTATTAAGTTTAGCATGGATCACTTATTTACCAAAGCTTATTAGAGAGACTAGCTTATCAATATTAACATATAATTTCTTAAGAACACGAAAAATGTTAACTAAAACAACAACAACAACAACAATAACCGATCCCATTTTAATCTCAGTATAGGCAGAAGATAATCCAAAATCGAAAACAAATACTGGTATGCCTCCGCTGAGTAAAAATGAATGAAGGATAGAAAAACAAGTTCTTACACTCCAAGGAGAAACGGCCAGACTTCTGGTCTAATATTTGGATGGACACCCTACAACAGAAAGGGAGAAGTTTTCAAATACATGGCAGATGTAATTGGAACAATTCACTTAAGAATTATGTATAAAAGATACAGGATCCCAACTTACCACACTGCGGACCTTTTTGAGGAACTTCACCCCACCATCCCGAAGTTTACCATCAGGTGTAAAGAAACTTCTCCACTGCAGGGGAGAGAGTGGATGCTTTCTTTTCCGGCGAGACCATGGTGATTTCAAGCGACGCCTGATTTCAAACAGAATGTTCTATTAGCCATGTAAGGATTTAGGCTGAAAATAACATCACAACTAAGAAGCATAATTTGATTTTGATCTCCATGCTTGAAACAAAACTCAAACCACAAACAAGACTACTAGGTTAACATCTCACAGAAACTTGAAAAGCACATTAAGGAATACATGCCGCTGTAAACACAGGATGGAATTCTGAAAACTTTTTGCTCAAAATTAAACTACCCAAAAGTCATGAATAGCCATAATCAGACAGCTGCCATAAGCAACTGATAAACTGAAACTCACACATAAACACAAGAAATGTCTGTGTTAATGCCACATATGAAAATTCACAAGCATTACTCAAACTAGAAGCCAAAAACTCTAACTACAGAACCATCAAAAAATAACACAAAACCAACTACACACCCTCGCATTCCATTAAATGCCACCCAAGGTTTAACCTTTAGCAGACTACATAAAACCGATGGAATATTCCTCCAGAATCCAATTTCTTCTTCTTTTTTAAATTATAAACAGAGATATCTTCATACCGAAAATTAAACGAGGGGAAGATCTTAGATTAATCCTGAGGAATTGGTACTTGTAATATTAAACAAAAAATCACTTCAATGACTTCGAGTTTAAGCAGCACGGCGGTTAGTTATGGTATCAAATTCAATTGGCTAACATAACAAACATAAAACAAATGCAATTAATCAAAACGAACGAAAAAGTAAAGCTGAAATTTACAAATTCTAATCAGAAATCCAAACTTTGACTCATTACAAGATGAGATCAAAACTCACGACCTAACCCTACGGCAAACCCTAAAAAAAGAGGGTAAAGAACACTGCAATGAAGAAGTATCGCTAAAAAAGTATGCAAGCACTAAGCTTCTTTAATGAACTAACTCGAAAATGAAACGACTGATTCGACCCAGGTTTGAGCTCAAGCTTTGACTTCTACGCTATTAGACCAATTAAGATCTGGAAAGAGAGAGAGAGAGAGAGAGAGAACTGAAGGAACTAGAGAGAGAAGGAGACTCACCGGTCAAAAGAAGAAGAACAAGAAGCTGGTGAAGAATTAGCAACAACAAAGAGAACCGAGCGCAAGTGAACCCATGACGAAGAAGAAGGAGAAGACGAATTCGAAGACGACGACGACGACGTAGTATGACTTCTCTTAAGTGCTTTCATCTATTGATGCTACCTATTCTCTCTCTGTCTCTCTCACTCTATCTCTCTCTCGTCTTTATTAGTTTCTCTCGCTAAGAAGTTTCCTAGGGTTTGCAGTTTCAAAGTGCTTCGATTTTTACCTACTGGTGGAGTAGAACACAGCGCCAATGAGGAGAAGACCAGCGAAGGCAGTGAACGCCGCGGTAAGAAAAGGAGAAGGTGGAGGAACGGCTCTCAACCAGAATCCACCTCCGACTCCACCACCGTCGCCGCCACCGCCGCCACCGGGGAAGATACCTCCAGACGGAACCATTGAAAGCCGACGAAATTTTACAAATTTGCCCCTGCCCCCTTTTCCTCTTTTTCCACTCAGTGGTAGTTGTTGCTTCCTGTTTGCTGTTGATTTCTTCTTTTGGTGTGTTGGGCACGCCAAGTTTGTGTAATGAGTGTTGGGATGGAATAACGAGTGGGAAATTCACTAACAGAAATCCAACTAAACCAAACACAGTGTTAAGTAGGGTTTTTTTTTCCCCCTATTTTTATTTCTTTTTTGGAATTTTGCTTTTTAATATTTCTAGTGGGACCGTGCTAGTCTCCTGCTTTAGTTGTCTCTTCTGGAGAGAGAGAGACGAGAGAGATTCTACGATGATGTTTGGGTAGCGCGGAAAGAGAGGAGGAAGTAGGAACGGATTTTATCGTTTTGGAAAGGGGGCGAATTACTCAAGCGGCGTCGTTTATGGGCAGTTTGGGATTTTGATTTATTAAAGAAACAATTTAGGGTTTGTCTTGTTCCTTTATTTATTTAAGTTGATGCATGATTGATTGCTTTTAAGAAGTTTCAAAAATAGGTATTCTTATGAACATTCGGGTAGTTTATTTCTCTATAACAACTTTCACCTTAAATGAAATCTTTTGGATTTTTCTTACTTCTGTAAGCAATGTTGTTAAGAAAGGATAATTAATTGCGCACGTTAAGGGTTCAATTGGTTAAATTTTTTCTCTTGTTTTTTTTTTTTTTGGTACCTTTTTATTTTTTAACATTTATTCAAATCAAGTATGAATAAAATACTAAAAAAATAAAAAATATAATTACATATATATCCTCATTTTAAAAATTGGATATCTAACTATAGGTGTCAAAAGTAATCAATAGAGAAGATAAATTGGTTGCTTAAAATTTAAAACTTTTTCGCAAAACCAAATTAAAAATGACACATTTGATTACTTAAGCGAGACTAGTCATAAAATAGTATATAATCAACAATAAAATACTAAGTTAAGAGATAATAGAGTTGAGAAGATCGGGTAATAAATTTATAGTATACTTATTATACTTTTCCAGCTCTACTACTAGAGATCGGTAATCCTAAATGGTGTTATTTCACTGTTTACATTTCATTAACTTCAATAAGAGAGAAATAATTATAAGTTTTTCTATTCTGTTTTCTATTCTATTTTACTAAGTTGTTCTTGCTTATGTATAGAACTATAGAAATTTGATTCTTTCTCTAACCTTATTACACAAATAAATATGTTTACAAAAGGTACGAGAACTAAATACAAAGCGAATAAAGTACATAACAAAATTAGAAAATGAAAGTAGACTGGATATTATTGTCTTTAAATTAAATTCTGAATATGGTTTTGAATTCTCTTAAGTGTCAAGCTTTCAGAAAAAAAGTATGCGGTTTTGATTTGATAATCTCTATCTCCAAAAATTTGAATTTGTCTTCTTTTTATATCCTCCCTTGCAATGTCTCTTTGCTATAATTTTTGGATACTTCTTAATAGCTTTAAAAAAATCTTGACTTAATTGTTGATAGATGCAATCTCTTAAAATGTGGAAGTCAAATTATACTCAAAGTTAAATTCAATTTGAACGTTGTATTGTTGCTCTTTTATTTGAAGAAATTTATAAGTATTCTTAAACAATTACCTCGGTTTTTTCTCATGTTTTTCCAATATAATTTTCAAAAATTGAATCCTCTTTTAAAATAAATATCTCTTAAAATTTAGAAGTAAATCTTGATACTTAATACTTTTCAATTTAAAACTCGAAGCTTCTAAAATTTTATTACCGTTGCCTTACTTGTGAATATTCAAACAAATATGATATATTGGAGTAAATATCCTTTGAAAATATTTGTATATTAACTTCGTTTAAACTTAATAAAAATCCTTATCTCAAAATGGCTTCGCATATATCCTTGTTCTTTCTTGATTTGAACTTAAATAAAATTTGATTTTGAATGTCATAAACTTTTCTAAGTATTTTGAGGATATTGCAACAAAAATCTCATGAATAATCTAATAAGATAACTCTAATAAATATATTGACATAAGATAATATGTTCCATTAAACTTATCCTTAAAATAATCTCAAATATTTCTAACTTAATCCATCTAGATTTAATTAACCAATTTTGTAGAACGTGCTAGATACATTACTCAAATATATCCAATAAATAAAACTGAGCCTTAGAACACCTATAAGCCTAAAATATTTCTCGAAATATTCAGCCTTATAACTTTTGATACTATACTCAAGGGGTTGTCTCTAAATTTGGTTTTGATTTTCAAAATCAACATTAAGACAAAATTCTTATCCATATGTTTATTGACCTGTACACTTAAAAAACTTGTTAAATATCATTACTTTTTTTTTATTATTATCAAAACATTTATAAGAGAACTCAATACTAACAAATTTATATAAATTTGAATTTATCTATTATTCTTTACTTCATTTATTTTACATAAACACCAATCTAAATATTCTTTTCCATTGTATGAAACACATTTTTAAAATTTTTGCTTTTAAAAGTGTGTGGACTTTCACTTTCCAATTCTCATACTCCAATACTAACTTCATCATATTAATGAAATAAAAATAGATCAAGATAATTTTTCAGATATTAGGTTTTAAATAGATATAAATCAAATACAATATAGACATAAATAAGATAGTGAAATTGAGCCTTATAACGCTTATAAACCCAAAATATTTCTTGAAATATTCAGCTCTATAACTTCTGATACTGTACTCAAGGTTCTGAACTTATCTCTAAATTTGGTTTTGATTTTCAAAATTAGCATTAACACAAAATTCTTATCTCTATGTTTATTGACTAGTACACTTAAGAGACTTGTTAAATATCACTACTCTTTTGGTTATCATCAAAACATTTATGAGAGAACTCAACACTAACAAATTCATATAAATTTGAATTTATCAATTCAACTTTATTTATTTTACACAAGTACCGATCTAAATATTCTTTTTGATTGTATGAAACAAATTTTTAAAATCTTTTCTTTTAAAAGTGTGTAGATTTTCACTTCTTAATTCTCATACTCCAATACTACCTTCATCATATTAATGAAATAAAAATAGATAAGATAATTTTTTAAATAGTAGGTTTTAAACAAATACAATTTAGATACGATATAGATACAAATAAGATAAAAAAAAAAAAAAAAGAGAGAGAACAATCCTCACAAGACCTAAATATGATCTAATAAAGTGATAATAGTTGGAAAAAGTCCACACTTTTTTCTTACCCGTATCACCTTAGAAAAAGTAAAAAGTAAAAGAGATTGCAAGACTACATCCTGTAAGCTCAATAAGTGAAAATTTGGGTCTTTTAAACGCAAGATCTCTCCTATCATCATATTTTGCCATTGAACCTGTTTCTTCATCTAGAAAATTTTTTTGGATAAATTTCACTAGAAAATTTTTGACATGAAAAAATTTAAACAAAGGTTAAAAGAAAATGGAACAAAGGTTCCGACTTGAAATAACCTTACAATGACTTCATGCCCTATCGGGAACACCCTAGCTAGATCAGAGCACCAAGATGTGGTGGTTGAATACAACAAACTATTCAATGAAAATAGTGGGAGAGTTAAACTAGAGTTAAGGACCCTCATGCTTAGGCATACATCATCCAAGTTTCAGAATTGATTTACAAAGAGGCACAACCTACAGGGAGGGTTATAATAGCAAGGTTGGGATAATACGTGGAGATAGTGAAAGAAGGATCACTAAAAATCGGGACATTGAGATGGATATGGAGGCTCGGTACCAGTGTACGTTCTTGACAAATGAGAGCAAACGTGTTACGCTATTGCAGAGAAGATCTTTCTTTGCCTACAGTTACTTTGGACATGAAAGTCCTCCTTATCATCCTACTGATGGATGGGGAAATGACCAAATAACTTCTTTTTCCACCATGGGATAGAGCAGAAGTCTCGATGAACACCAAATTTCTCGTATGCTAGTTTTTGAGTGGAAATCTTTCAAATAACGCAAGATAAGTCGAGTAATCCCTTGTTCAAGATGGTTTCTTCTATGTTAGGCATCGATAGTATGGCATCGACTGACTTTCAACTTAGAAAAAAAGTAATTTAGAATTCTCTTACGCCATGCTTATTTTATAGAATTAAAATTTTATTCCCTCTTTATTTTTTATTATAATATTCACTTCGTTTTTTGTTACGGAACAACAATTCTACAGGAATCCTATCATTTGAAATCAAATGATAAGGATTTATTAATTCAATCAAGTAATCATCATTCCCTATTAATACCACTATGGCCACCACCACCACAGTCGTCATTGTCGACCATCATTGCTGTCACAGTTGCCACCACTATCATCACCATTGTCGCGGCTGCCACCATTACCATCACTGCTATTGCCATGTCGCTGTTACCGTCACCACCACTAACGCCTCCATCGTTGCCATTGTCACCACCATTATAGTTAATGATGTTACCATCGCCGTTGCCGTTGCCGTTACCACCACTACCACCACCACCACCACCACCATCCCTACAATTGTCGCTAACCACCACTGTCGCCACCATCACTTATCACTGTAGTCACTGCCATCGCCGCCACCACCAATCACTACCGCTGCTGTCACTGCCACCGTCGTCATCAACTACCGCTACCATTACCACCATCAACTATCACTGCCATCACAGTCATCGTCACCGCTGCCATCTATTACTTTAAAATTAGTTAAGAAAGAAAATAAACTAAGGATAGTTTAGTCATTAAAGTTATATTATATGTCTGTTCTTAAATTACTTATAAATCTAACTAAATAAAGTAATATCTATTACACTCTTATTCCATTTCTTATGGAATTTCAATCCCATTCCCTCTCATTTTATTCCACGAAGTGAACGAGTCATTATGGAATACTTAAGGTGCAAACTCTTAAAGATAGAAGTTGTAGGGATGAGTAAAGGCATTAGAGTTCTTTGGAGCTCAAAGAAAATGCAATTGTCAATGAGTTATGAATAAATGCTGAGCAAGTTAGTAGGATTATGGAAGTACCTAACTCTTCCTTCCTTGGATTTAATTGTGGTTTATGCTAGTTGTAGGTTCCAAAAAATGAAAGATTTTCATCTTAGCACAATAGATATGGATGTTGGTCGGCCTGGATGATGATTAGTGATTTTGATGAAGTATTATTAGATGATTATTTATTTATTTTTTGGGAAGGGAGTGTCTAATATTAGCCAAACCAGTTCTAATATGTAAAAAAGTTGTATGAATAAGTATACTATGTTATATCCGAGCTTAATTGGTCCTAAGTTCACCTAATCTAGGAGAGGTAGAACTTACTAGATCTTATTTAGATAAATGATAAAGCTTGAGCAAGTGGGGACTAGAAAAGAATCCTCTTAGAGTCATAGCCGTTTTATATTCAAAACAACAATTCAAACCAATGATCGGTTTTGTTAAATACTAAGCCAAGTATGAATTTGGAGTTAAGGAAATCTTAACTCTTTTTTATTTCAAGAAATATAGCTTAATCATCCAAGCTTAAAACCCTCTATAGGGACCCTCTATAGAAAAAGTGTCCTAGGGTTTAATACTTTAGTAGATTTAAAGTACATTCAAGATAAGTTGAGATAATGGATTAAAGACATCTATGGCATCATCTTACTGGAGAAGACAAATGTCATTAAACAAATAAGAGACAATTTGACAAAGTTGCGAAATGAACCCTCTTAATATGATTGATAGTGATGTTTACCTTATACACGAGCTTGACAACATCGTTTGTTTGGAAGAGAAATTTGCATAATTGTAAACACTTCATTTTTGCTTAAATCAAAAGAAAAAAAAAAAGAAGAAAAAAGCACAGGAAAAATGGAAAACTAAGAAAATAATTAAAAATGGTAAAAAAGTGAAAAAGAAAAGAATATAAAAAGAATTACAAAAATTATTAAAAATAAAAATATAATTTTTTGAATCCTTTTATGAAGAAATTATCTCTATAAGCTCCTACTGTGGATTCAATCAATGAAATTTGGTATTTTAGTCTCAAATCCAATTTTTCACTTAAATGGGCAATAAATGATTTTATTTGAGGGTATTTGAACTATAGTAATTAATTTAGTATGCTTTATTATTTCTTTTTTCAAAAGAAAGTTTGGACAAAATGTAACACAAAGAATAAATTTGTTAGATTATATCTTAAGAAATAATATTTTTGCCCAAACATTGGCTTGGCTCTATTAGTTTAACTATGGACAAATTATAATACATTAGGCTGGTTTATTTCAGGTTCGAGATTTAATTTTGAGCCTAACTTCATATTTTTGCAATGTTTAGGTGTAATATCAACCCGGTAAAAACTTGAGAAATTGACTACCTTAATGGAAATAATGAAGGTAGGCATTAAAAGACATAAGATTCAAAACTACGTGTGAGGATGGTTCTTTATTTTTGTGTATGCTGCATGTTAAACACACAGCAAAGTGCGTGAACCTTCAACTGGTGCATGTGCAAGTGTAACACATGCTAGGTCTTCTTCATTCTCGTGACCTCTGCCCGCCATTGATGGAGCTTTGAGCATGCCGGATAAAAATTGACCTTGTTTTGCCTTAAAATAAAGCAATAGAAGCTGAAACAGTCAATTTCTATAAGATTTTTTTTTTTAAATTGAATTAAGCTCGGATATTTGAGCTTTTACAAATCAAGAGGCAAGCTTGAATTTAATTTAGATCGTCTCTTAATATTTAATCTCTAAAATGTGCTGTAAAGCTTACATCTTTATAAATCAAGACCTTTTAGAGGTTGATTTTGTCATCAATTTCACTTCATTTCATCAATATAAACTCGAATATGAGCTTTCTCTATTTAGAAAGCTTGAAACTAGGGTGAACGAGTACCTCTTCTATATAGGGTACCTATCCGAACTTTGTTCTACCAAGTAAGTTTCGAATGAGTAAAGATGTTCCGAGTTGTAATTTCTCGAAACCTACTCTTGCAAGGTATGATACAAATATAACATCATGGTACCCTATACCTACACTAACATGAACTCTAATGTATACAGGGTATAAATTCATGGTACTCTATACTCACCTTTTAATAATAATTGAATAATTTTAATAAACAAGAACTTAATATTATTGCATTTTTTAACCTTAAAGAAAATATTAACAAAAGCCTAAGCTATAATAAAACACTAAAACTACACGCTTTTGTATCTATTGTCTTGTCCCCCTTTCTTCTTCTTTTTCTTTTTCTTTTTAGGTAATATTTATCTCTTTTTTTATTATCTTATTTTTACTCTACTTTCTCCTTCTTTTACTAATCCTAATCTAGTAAGGTATTAAAAACATCCAAGTTCTTAATTTATTATTTGCCGAAGATACTCAATTCATAGTTTTTGTATTCTATGTATAACAATTTTGTGATTTGATAACAATTTTATTTTGATAATTTAAAAAGAAAAGATAAAAAAATAATTTAACATGATTTAACCAAGAGTTAAACGCTTCCAATTATAAGAATACTCTCTATTCTGCCCACCAAAGTTTTATTGTTACACTTAAATGTATTGTAAATATAAGAGGTTTTTAAATTATTATTATTTGATCCATTAGTATAGGTATATATTTGATATTGATTATATGTCTATATAATATTTCAAAAGAAGATAAAGTAAAAAAAAAAAAATACAGGTTTCATGAGGCTCTTTGTATCCTATAGAATTTATAGAATACAAGGTACAAGTTGGTTCTAAGGCACCACAGGATAGATTCTGGGTACAAAAATTTTGGAACATGTATCCATATGGCAAGATACAAGTAAGATGCAATACTCTATCCATCGTGTACTTGCTTGCCCCTATTTAAAACCCATAGCCTCTCTCTATCTTTAGCTCATTAAGCTCTACCAAAAAATTAACCCAAACACCACCTACATTAAGTTCACCACTAAAAGCTTCCTTAAACCACTATCTATTTGGCAAATACCATCAAGAATTGCCACTAACTACCAAACCTTAAAAGGATCTCTTATGTGGCTACTTCTTAAACCATCCAATTATCTTAGAATTTACTATCATACCGCACGCTACCTTAGTGAAAATAATGAAGGTAGGCATTAAGAGACATAGGATTCAAAACTACGTATGAGGATGATTCTTTATTTTCATGTATGTTGCATATTTAACATATAGCAAGTGCATGAGCCTTCAATTGGTGCATGTACAAGTGTAACACATGCTAAGTCTTCTTGATCCTCACGACCTCTATCTACCATTGACAAATCTTTAAGCTATATGTGAGGTAAAAAACAACCTCGTTCTACATTAAAATGCGAGTTTTTGGTGAAATCGAAAGAATCTAGTAGCTGTAGAAGGTTCTGAAAAACTTTTGAATGAGCTGATAAAGGAGCTTGTAGCTGTAGAATGTTATGTAAAAGCTTTTTTGGTGTTTTGGTGCAAGCAGGTTGCATGAGAAGGTATTCTATAAGCTTCCCTAATCTAGTTAATTATAAGTATAGCAGTAGAAACTTCAGTAAAAGGTCTCTTGGTGTAGAAACTATAACTAAAATTCAAGTAAAAGGTGTGTAGAAACTATGCTTATTAAAAACCATGAGTTGAGACATTAGTAAAGGGTTATATAGAAAGTCCATAACAAGAAATACAAGTAAAGACCCCAGTAGAAGCTTGAGTAAAACATATTCTAAGCTTGGAGACCCTAATAGAAGGTTATATAGAAAGCCTTATAAACCTAATAAACCTAGTAGCAGGTAATGAAAGGTCTAAATAATCTATGAAGAATTAATAACACTCAATACTCCCTACCAATACCTATTGAATACTAAAAGAATGTTAAGCGTAAATAAATACAATAATTAAAACATTATTACTCTAATGAATTGTACTAAAACTGAAATATAATTTGTAATATAAAGACAATTGATGACGAAAAGGATTAAGGCATCCGATGTACCAAAGCAACTGCAATACCAAGTAAGTGGAATCAATACTTAATAGTATTTGGAGTACTATATAAAAGTAAGTCTAGTGTATACACATTTTTATTGTTGTAAAGCAGTTGAATTTACGCATGTGATATATATGGTTGAATTTTGTTCTTATGCTATATGTTGTGGCTGTTTTACTATATTTTGTTTTTTGATTTGAATGTTCGCAATTAGTTGGTCACCCCTAAAATGGACTGAGCTAAATTTCAAGATAAATACTAACTAAACATGCATTGTAACCCACTTGAGGAATAGTTAAGATTCTTCGACCAAATATTAACCCTTCAACGAGGCATCAATAATTGGCCTTTTCCCGATCTTAGTCAAATTAAGTGGTAGGAGAGAAAGTAATAATGACGTTGAGAGCATTGGGTTCGAAGGTAGTCATGGAATGAGCTAGGTCTCCATTGCTCAAGCCCAAATTTGGTCGTGAGTCATGGTTGTTATATGTAATGCAGATGATAGATGTTTAGTTACAATGCATTGCATCTAACTAATCGATTGACAGCCTTACTTGTTGTTGTATTATGTATGATATGTTTCTGTCTCCTTATTGAGTAGTGATTGCTTATATCCCTATAGTTTTTTTACAGGTTTGAGAAGATAGATACTAAGATCGACCAATCTCTAGACATATAAAAGATGGACGATTGTTTTAAAGTGAGGAGCAAATCGATTTAGATAATTCTATTTGTCTTTTGTTTTAGAGTTAATTGGACCATTTGTGTAACTTAGACTAACTTATATATTCTATTTACACGAATTTAGAATTTCTTTTAAAAGTTTTCTTGTATAAAAGGTAAACTTCTATTTTTGAAAAGAAATACATGAATCAAAATTCTATTTTTTAGAAAGATTTATATAAATCGAATGTTTCTATTTTACTTTAAATATTGAACTAAAGATACTTTAGAGTTGTCTAGTTGTGTAAGTCTTGTGTACACGAAGTATATGATAGTGACTAAGTAGCCAGCTTTTGTCATAAGATGATATACATGGTGATATTATCATGTATTTACCACTCTTAGGGCATGACACTATTTCCCGTTTGTCATTTGAGGTGGAAACATTGGAGCATTTTCTCTAATCTTATCGAATAATAAAACAAAATTAGTTTGGATGTAATGATGAGCTTTTATGGACATCCTTCTTCATCCCATTTGATACTTAGATGAAAGTCAAC
Organism: Lumnitzera littorea; assembly: GCA_024138015.1. Taxonomy (NCBI): domain Eukaryota; kingdom Viridiplantae; phylum Streptophyta; class Magnoliopsida; order Myrtales; family Combretaceae; genus Lumnitzera; species Lumnitzera littorea. Next base: position 116,146,195 of record JAMXBB010000003.1, on the reverse strand, counting down.
TGCCACTTGGCTAGAAGCAATAGGACACTCAAAAAATATCCTTGATCTTGTTTGTTTTACTCTATCCTTTAAGGGATTTGGTGTGAATGGAATCGTAAAGTCTTTAGGTCCTCAAATAAGAACCAAATTCTTTAGCTCGAACTAGCAAAAATAGCTTTATGGACTTCTAACCATTGGTGAGAAAGTTGCTATCTAACATGTATCATTTTTGCCTCTTTTAGACCTATCTTGAAACCAATACAAAAGAAACTAAATTGTGATGTTGCCATATTTGAGTAAACTTGCAATTTAGGTAATAGAGAACTAATAAGAAATAAAGGAGTTTTGACTAATGGATTTGCAAAACCTATGCCCCTACATCTTAAGTAGAACTGAAGCTTTACAATATTAGGTATAGATTCCAGCTCACAAAGTATATATTTTAAATATTGCTATTGAAACTGATTCTTTCAATGTCATCAATTGTGCATTCTAATATAAACTTCCTTCATAATGTTGGAATAAATTATATGGAAAAGATGTCAAAATATGAGGAGGTGGAACTTATGCAAACCTTTCATGGGAAAAAACAAAAAAATCTCATTAGATCATATGGAAGCCTTATCATTCTATGAACTTGAAGTTTTTTTTTTTTTTTTTGTGGCTATCCCTTAATTTCCTTTTTATTAGACTTCAATGGCGATGCTATTGTTGTGTTTCTATTTGTTTTTCCAATTTAAGAAATCATACCCTCATTTGTTAATAAAAGAAAAGGAACAATATTCTACAAGAAAGAATAGAATATATAATAACAAGCATTTTAGCATATAAACACAAAATATAGAAGAAATGAATTTTCTAAAAAGTGATTATTACAACACATAACCTTCATTTTTCAAGGCTATTTCTTTGCTGCCAAGGTTTTGACCACATGACCTTTTAACTAGTGAAACTATACGGGGTAAAGGTAAAGATGATGATAAATAGCAAAATTAATGGAGCTGAACTGACATCTAATGTAGTCAGATTCAGTTTGGACATTGACCTAAAATCAAAAGGGGTTATGGATTAAATGGTCAAACTAGGGCCAAATAGTTTAATAAGAGATCAATGGAGATGAGTACAAAATTGTGTAATTTATATTTTAATTATAAAATATAATGTAGATGGGGTCATTAGAAACATATCATGTATATGCAGCATGAATCATGCACTTTATTGATGAGAGAAGAGTGATGTGATTAGGGATGACACTTCAAGTGGAATCAAATAAACATGAACTAAGGAAAAGGAATAGACAATCTTGGCATGCTTGTTTACTTGAGTGACAAGGAGTGGAGCTTAAATGTTTCACTTTACAGTTCTTGATTTTTGGAGTATGAGCAACTTGTATGCAAGAGCTTTTGATCTTTTAATTTTGTATTTGATCTATGGAATCCAAAGCTTAATAGCTTATTGAGTTCCCAAAAGTGAGAAGTTAGATGGTATTTGTAGTGTTTGGCAATTAACCACCACCACCAAGTTATTTTGATGATTGTAAGACGAGATCATTAAAGGTTTCTAGAGATATCCATGAGCTTAGAAAGGATATGTGTGTAAGCCCTAAATATAAGCCTTAGTAACCCTAAGATTAGGCTTAGTACATGAAGTTTAGGGTGATTCACAAAAAAATTTGATCAAACCTAAATTATAAATTAAAGCTAGAAATATCAGTAAAAGTGACCCTATAAGTTTGAATTTAAGAAAATAAATAATAAAATAAGAGAATATAAAATTTTCAACTTCTAAGTATATTACTCATTATTTATCGAAAATGCATTCTAATAACTAATAAATTGTTAGAAATAAATTATATGTATAGTAAAAATCATAGAATGACCTAAATAATATTTATAAGTGTTTACTCATACTCCACATGTATTTACGTATAGATAGAAATACGTAAAATTACCCAAAATTAGCTAAATAATGAAAGAAAATTATAAAAAAAAAAATCAAAGAAAAATCAGAAAAAAATCAAGGAAATGGGGAATGCTCCAGATCAAGTTGTGGCAACTGAGGGAAGTAAGAAAAAAATTAGACCAATCAAAATCAAATACTGAAAAGGCAAAAATGGGAGAGGATAAGCAAAAAATCTTATTTAATTAATGCCCTAAAATTCCTTTACAAATCTGTAAATAGCAAGAAAATTCTCTGAGCTCATTTAGTGTGTTGGGAGTTGGAAAAAAATGAGAGAATCGAAAATTGGAGAGAAATTAAGGTTTTAAAAAAATTCTTCACAAAACTGTGCATTTAAGTTAAACCCAAGGGTCACCACCACCTGAAATTGAACCACTACCACCACTAACCCACTACAAACCGAGCGCTTAGACTAGCTAATATACCCCAGGCCGTCATTGGTGGCTGAAAACCCAAGAGTCAAGTAAGTCCCAAATCTCATTCGATTTTGCAAAATTTCTTAAAATTATTAATTCTATCTAGAAAATTATGAATTTTGTTATTCTGATGTTTTACAGTATGTAGATTTAAGGAAAAATAGTGATTAAGTTTAATCACATCTATAAATATAGGGTTCTTAAGAAATTGGATAAAACTAAGCATATTTAGAATTAGAAATAAATAGGCTTAGGAGTATAATTTAGAGCTCAAAATTTTTCTGTAGAATACTTAAGTAATATAAAACAATGCTATGAAGCCATTTTTTTTAAATTAATTTTCAAAATTTTTAATTAATTTTTTAGCCTTAAAATGATGAGAAAAAAGAGCAATTTTGGATTAATTATTGATTTAGAAGGTAATTAGATATTTAAGGATATTAATCTCTAATGTGGAAACATAATCCTAACATTTGGAGTGTTAATTGCAATTAATATGAGAATTATGTAGTAATAATGTGAAATTGAAATTTTAATAAATATAAGATAATAAGTTAAATTGGATAATATAATAATAATGCCAGTACATATTAAATATGGTACAAAAATTAATTTTAGGTAATTATACAAAAATTGTAAAATTTTCTCACATCGAAAGTAAATCCAGTACACTAATCAAGATTAGAATATACCAAGTGGGTTAGAATACTGAATTAAGACCTAGTATGATATTAGGATACTTGAGCTTAATGTGATTAATTTCATATTAGGATTCGAAACATATTTTAGGATTACTCGTAGTTGAAATCAAATTAGAACCTAAGCTGGAATCGGATTCAAAAATTGAACCCCGAATTAACTTAAGATGAATCGTTAGTAAATGATAGGTATATAAGGAGAATTAAGTTAAATCCTAACATATAATATGTATCATCTAAGTATAAGTACTAAAAAGAGCGTATTTATAATATAGGACATACGGAGACGAGTCAACTTGCGATGAATGATTAAATGACTTAGGATTCTAAGTAAGTTGGATTTAATGCTTTATTGTATTTTGGAGTACTATTTTAGAATACTCAGAGACTTAGGTTTGTGTATGATTGCGATTATAAGTAGTCTTATGCATGTGCTTGTGTATCTGATTTCGTGCTGAAATCCATGTTATGTTTGATGATTGTTATGATTGAAGTGGTGTAGAATTGTTTGATCACCCTAAACCAAATATAATCCTAATCAACCTAAATACCTTAAAAAGATTTGCATTGCAACCCTATAAGGGATCATTAGGATTATCCAACCAAACACCGATACCTTCAAAAAAGGTAATGTTGGATAGCAAATTGGTCTTTTCCTTATCCTCAGCCGAACTAAGCGATAGCAGAGGAGGTCGCGGTGAGGATAAGGGCATTGGTTCCAATGATAGTCTTAGGATGAGCAGTGTCTCCATTGTACAAACCTGAGTTTGGTTGTGAGCTGTTGTATAACATGAAAACTTCTCAACCCATATTAGAGTGGGTAAAATTACTTTAATTTCACGGACCGAACTACATTATGTGATAACACTTGTTTGTTGCATTTCATGAAAATAATTGCTTAATAACCTTAATTGTGCTTGTATACATTCATGAGTCTCTAATTAAACTTACTGAGCTGTAATTGCTCATATCCACATAGACTCTTTTGCAAGTCTTGACTTCTAATTAATTATGCCATGTTATAACTATTCAGAGGTTAGTTCTCTTTTGAAGCTTTAGGAAGTGAGAATCAACCAATTTATAATCAAGTTTTTGTTTAAGGTCTTGTTAGAATCTTTAGGAAGAAGAACTGATGTACAATATGTAAACTAGCTAGCCATTATGAGATGATGTAAAACTACCTAGGAATTCTATGGTAATGTATATGTAATTATATATATTGACTTAAGGTTTTAATCATTACTATAAATTTTAGTTAAATTCTTAAATGAACTATTTACTTCAAAGCGAGGAGTCGTCGATACCTTATATAGATCGTATCTATGATAGGCACCGTGAGGTCAGTTCCTGTTATAAGTTAGTTTACATGACAGGACTGTTGCGACTTCGTGGCTTCAGGGCATAACAATGTGTTTAAGCCAATGATTTGAAAATAGTTATGTTAAGTACATGATCTTGTTGAAAAAGGTTAAGATTGATCAAATTAATTTTAGTGGACCACATTCTAAGCTCATCGGTATAGAGCTCTCTAAATGATCCCAAAGTATGGGTTTGCTAATTCATATAACTAATTCAAACCATTATTTAGCTTAACCTATATCGATATATTTAGAGTAATGGTAATTTCATTTCCCTCTTATTCCTTACATGGGCCTTATTGCTTTATTTAGATAATTTGCAGCCCTCAAAATAAGGATTACTCATAACCACAATTCTAAAAACAACAATGAATACCAATTCTGAAGCCAAAATCATGAATCTCAATTCCAACTTCATATTCCCATGTTATTCCTAGAATACCCTCATTAAACTTAAAAATTACACTTCTTACCCTCAAGCAAAACATTAAATAATCGTCCCATTCATAACCTTAAGCTCTCTAGTCTTCCATCATAACCCTAATCATAATCTTCCTCCCTATCCCATTTGTAACCCTAATCATGTCTTCCTCTATGTTTCAATCACGACTCTAGGCCTCATCAGAACCCCAGCTGCTTGATCATTAGTTTCATCCCTATCTCCATCGTAATAAAGTAATAATGAGAGAGAGAGAGAGAGAGAGGACTTGCATAGCAGCTTCCTTAAGAGAGAAGGAGAGAGTTATCGCTTGGATTGTGAAGAGAAACAATCCAAATGTGATGGTAGGTGGTTGATAGATTTACCAATCGCTTGGGTTAAGGTTTCTTAATTAGTTAGTGGAGTCTGGGCTGATTGTTGTTTTGATTTATGGTTTCATCTTTTGTTTTTTGTTTTTTCTTTTTAAATGGCCAATAGATATTTCCTGTGCTTTCATTTTCTTTTTTTTTTAATTTGGAACCCTAATGTTTCTCATTTTCTTTTCTTTTCTTTTCTTTTTTTTTTTTTTGTAAGAGAATAGGATTAAGCTTTCAGCTACATACATAATCATAAATACATACTACAAAATTAGAAACCTTATCGCGAGAGATATTATAACATGCCAAGAAGAACAAAGCTTAGTTTTCCATGAGCAAGAGAGGTGCAAAGGTTTGTTATGACAATGCTTTTATTTTATTGTTTTTAAGTGGGAGTATTTTGAACTTTTTAGTTTTGATTCGTTACTTACTCCTTGTTCAATTCCAAACAATATTTTTTTCTATTCCATTATAGCTAAGCAAACAGTCTGATATATAAGGAAAATATTATGATTTATACCTCAACTTTACCACTTTTTGTAATTGTACACCTTAAATTTCGAGTTGTTTAATTATATACCAAATTGAAGATTAAGTTGTCACATTCTACATCTTTATTAACTCAAATTCACACCGTTAATTTAGTCAGCACCATGGCCTTATGAGTGGTCATACAACCTTAACAAGGCTATGAGCAATTACCTACAACAAACAATGGGTATCTTGACCCACATTTTTAAAGTAGATTGCAGATTACTATTTTGTAGGGGATGGTCAATGGCCATCTATCAAGGGTCACACAACTCTTTTAAAGTTATGAACGATCACCTTATTGGTTGATTGTATTGATAATGTGAATTAGAATAAATTGAGGTGTAGACAAGATAACTATATCTTCAATCGAATGTATAATTAAACAAGTCGAAATTTCAACTATATAATTGCACAAAGTGATAAAGTTAAAGTGTAAATAGTGATATTGATCCTAATATATATTTACCTCTCATTACACCCTTATCCTATTTATCGGCCCATTATATTTTAGCCTCCACACTAATTTTTGCTCTTGTATGGTACAATAATTTCCATTTCTCCTACAAGCGGAACAGCTATACTCATTGGAATCAAATCGAATGATAGGCTTATGGGTTCAAGTCATATCAAATGGAATTCAATTCAACCATCTCTCTCTCTAAATCGGGATTCTAGGACAATTACATTGATCCCAAAACTACTGGAATTTTCACTCAGCACTGAGGTTTTTACTCTGAACTTCCCCACGGTGTCATCAAGATGGATGAAACAAGGCAAGTTAATGATTTCGTGTAGTAAATTTGTTCAAAACGTGTCTTGAATTCTATTTTGTCTAATGATGCTCATCTTCAACAATAGGCTTGACGAATCAAATTGAATTCTAAGTACAAACAAACACGCTATATGGTGTCTGTTTAATCAATCTTCAGCGAAGATATCTGCTTAAACGACGCCAATTTCGTCTCGATGGAAATTACCCGAACATAGAATCGACGACATGACATTCTCTTCAATGTCAGAATGTGTTGCATGGAATAACTTCGAGGTGAGGACAAAAGTAGATCTATTGGTCGTATTTGTACAACAGCATTCCCATTCGATGACCTTAATATATGATTCGATATAAACAACATCCTTGTTTAAGGCTCTGGATGAATGGACAGAGGTTTTAGCTTTTTTAAAGATCCTTAGTCAAAAACTTCAAAAAATAATTATTTATTTATTTATTTTATTACTTTTAGTGTAATGTTAGTTTAAATTTATATACTATGGGTTCCATAAAGAAGATAATAAATATTAAGTTCTTTTATTTAAAATTCTTACAGTACAAATAATGTGGAAATAATAATATGGAAAGAAGTTTTTAAATTGTTGATATAATATTTAGAGGATGCTCTAAACCTTTCAAACTTGTTGAAATATGATTTATCTTCTTATGACTTAATATATATATATATATATATATATATATGAAAACATATGATGTACTTGCTTTTTAAACTATCATTAAAGTCTAAATATGTCGGTAACAAAACTATAAAGAGTGAAATTTTGAAGATTTAACACTAATTTATGAGGTATATGCATATTTTAAGAATATAGAAGTGAAAATATGTTTTAGAATTTTTCTGCACTTGACTACTACTTTTGACGGTATGTTTGCAATTTTAATATCTTATTACAACACATCTTATGTCAAATTTTATTATTCATATTGTTTTCTTACCATTCGATATATTATTATTATTTTTTTTTTTTGTGAGCCGTCTAAAAATGACCTCATAGTTTTGATCCTTTTAATATAAGATGAATGTTATATTTGATGCCAAAACTTTTACTCTTTTTTCCAATGGATTACCTAAAATTTAAAAGTGTAATTACTACCTATCAACTTTTCAGCGTCATCTATAACACTTGCATTAGATAGTTAATTATAAAAATAGATAAAATTCAAGTAGTTAAATGCAAAAATGAATAAAGTTCAAATAGCTTTTATAAAAATGAGCAGTTAGGCATCAAATTGACACTTTTAAACTGCAGACAATCAGACAATTATTGGTAAGAAAAAGGACAAATGACATTTATCCAAACCAACTTAGGTCGAGGAGCCGCGGTGGACTTGGCCCCGAAAACGATTCTACACGGACCACAATACCCATAAACCATCGGTTACAATTCAACAAGACCGATCGAGCTCATGCCTAGAACCATATCGATAAAATTAAAGATTAAAAATGAGTATTGAGTTAAGGATTCTTCTTGTATGTTACATGATTTATAGGATACAAATACGCAGACTAAATGGGTTTCACAAAATTTATTTCTATAATCTCGTGTGGAGATCTAAATCAAGTAAAAATTACAAAATTGTTCGGAGATATTCTCAATCGCATGGGGTAAAGGGAAAAAAAAAAACACTTTATTCATTGTTGCATTGGATATTTGGGAGAAAAGAAAAAAGTGCTATTGGGTATTTCTACATTTGGGCTGCGCTTAGACAATTGCTTCAAGGGATTTGGATCCTCTATAATTATTTTCTTTAAATTTTTTTACAGTTATCCCTTTAAAATGCTATCATATGTAACTAATTATTGAAATTAAAAGAAAAAATGATGTCACTATCACAAAATATTAAAAATATTCAGACAATTTCAATCATTAAACTTGTATCTTGACCTAAAATATTTTATAGATCTATTTCCCAAATTATTTTGTACATAATAATAATTGAAAATAAACTATTTTTATTTTTCGGTTACATTTAAAAATTGTGCCAAATAATAGAATAAGAATGTATTTACAATAACCAAAATGCCTTCATCTTTTTGAAACCTATCTATACCAAACCTTAACCCCATCCAGCAACCACATTGTCATTCATTAGGGATTAACAAGTCTAGACTTAGGGGACAAGTGGAATCATTCGAAACCTAAATAGGGTGAGTTGTGACTTACACAATTAAGGTCGATTCTAGGCCAATTCACCTTGGCCTATTAGTTTAAGGGTCCATGAACCAGCTTTTCCAATTTTTATTTTTATTCCTTTTCATATTGCTTTATTCTTACTCAAAATATTTTAAAAAAAATTATTACATATATTATGTTATATTACAATATATATTATGCACATATATAACTTGGCATCTTATATTATGACATATGTTATGTAAATATATAATGTATATATATATATGATAATAGGATATATGTATATCATATACATATTATATATCGTATATATACAATATATATAATATATATACAAAATATATATTGAACTATTAAGACCTACATAAACCAATGAGTTTTTGGCCAGTTCAAACTCGCTCTACAGAGAATGGGTTCATTTTTTGTATGAACTATTAAGACCCACATAAATTAATAACTCTTAGGCGAGTTCAAATCCACTCTATATAGAGAAGATTGTAATTGTTCACATGTTAAAAGAAAAACTATTAGTTTAAAATGTAACTTCGTAAGATAATATGATGAAAATCACCATTAATTTCTTATAAAATAAAATAAAATAAAAAAAGATTTCTTTATGGATGCATAGACACCCATTAAAATGAACATTTACATATAGGCTATATAGGGGTCCATAAGAAACTACTTCTTATTATTATGAGACATTTTACGATTATTATTTACATTAATAGAATAAGGTACAAAGTATTGAGAGATGGCTTATAAAAGTAAAATATGATCATCAAGTGACTTGTAAATGGAAAAAAATGATATCTTAATGGGGTCTCATAGGGTGAAGCACACCTCTACTATTTTTATTTGATTTACATAAATATAAATTAAATGAAAAATATTATATAAATGTAAGCCTTAAATTGCATTTTTTCAAATGTGACATTGAAATAAAAAAACTATTGCACTTCACAAATACAATTTAATGTTTTGCCGATAGTAACTATCTTGCATTTAAGAGATGTGACATTAATATAATTAAACATACGTCATATCTTTAAAATACCACATAAGTATAAATACCTATATCACATTTTAGAGATACACATAGACCTAATAAATTGATAATATTTTTTATACAATTGATAAATATGTAATATTTATTACACATAATAGTAAATAAGTAAAATTCTTAGGTCTCATAAAAAGCACCTTATATTTTTATTAGATATATTATGTAGCTAACATTTTAACAACTTCATCTATTATAATATATATCTAGTTAATGCCTCGCATAATATGCAGGTTTTACTTTAAAATATATTTATATTAATGAAAATAAAATATCTACCCAAAATATGATCATAATTAATACGGCAATAAATTCATATTTAAAAAATTACATAAATGCATTTATTTAATTATATGAATATATCTTAATATTATAATCTTTGTGGCTATTGATAGTCATATAAAATATCAAACTATTTAGAAAAAATTATAATATTTTGAGTTGTGAGATTATAACACCATATAGCTAGAGTTGCATTATTTTACACTAAGTTACGTAAAGGTTGTGATTATTCAACAAATATCATCTTATATATGAAGAATATTTCTCTTGAAAAATGAAAAGATATGGATAAAAATAATAAAAGTATCATTAATGAAAACTTATGAATAATAATAAAATTTTCTTAAAGAAAATAAAAATATCAAATAAAGGGAAAGGTGAAGAGTCATATCATTATATACTTATCGATTACTTCTTAATAGACAATTATTTTCATTGTGTTGAAAGACAACATAAATGTAATGACTCTTTATGAAACATAATAATATAACAACATAATATCAAATGAGTACTATAACAAAAAAAAAAATCAAATTTATTATATTGGATAATAAATAATATATAATAAATAAGTTCCTCGTAATACTTAAGAAGAAGAATAAAAGTTACTCTTTTATCCATACTCCTTGGGCAAAGTGATATTTCCTATCTTTTTCCTTTTTGCCAACAACAAAGTAATAAATTTACTTGAAAATATCAAAATTTCTATATTAACAATAGCTGGTTATAATATTTTTTTTAACTATATGGTAACAACTACTATTAAATCAATATAAATATTATTATATTATAGTATAAATACTAAATGGTTTCCATGAAATAATGCATCATTTAGAAAGAAAGTATAAATAATGTTATAAATTTTTTTAACTATAAGGTAGCCACTATTACTAAATATATATATATATAATACATGACAGCATTATGTAAATACCATATGGTTTCCACGAAATGATACACCATTTAGAAAGAAAATATAAATAATTATTATCAAAAGTATTATATTTTAAAATGAAATGTACTTTAAAACATAAAATAACATAAATTATAAAGTATATCATGGATATGAAAGTATTATATTTATAATTTAAACTATATTTTATATCTAAAAATATAAAATGAAATAAAATTAATGTGAAAGGTTATGCTACTTTGCCTTAAATTATGGAAATGATATACCTATACTTATAGTTATGATTTCATGTATGTAAATATCCTTTTACTATAGATGAATAAATATAGTAAATAAAAAGGTAATTAAATACATAGAAAAAAAAAAGTTTCTTATAGAAGATTTGATTATTTAGTTCTGATCATGTTTGCCCATATATTAGAGATTGCACCTGTCTCTTATTGAATTAGATTTAATAGTGTTGAAAAGATATTGTATAAAAATTGAATTTAAAATGTAAACAAATTGGAATAACTTTGTGAAATTAGCAATTGTAAAAGAGCAATCAAATGTATTATCTCAAAATTATTACTTAAAGATAATAAAAGTAAGAAATGCTAAAAAAAAACATCATTTTGCTCTTTAATAAAGATGCAAGACTCTAAATCATTGGACATACAATTTTCTTAATAAATATTTATTTTCCTCAACTCACTGTCTCGATCATATCCCCACCAATCATGAAAATCATTACATATCACAACTGTAAGAGATTTTATGGTCCCGCCCTTCATTTTGAAAAGATTGGTCTTAATCTACATCTTACAATTCATTAATATATTTTTAAATTCAAATAGTAAAATTTATAATTTGTTTAATGGTTTAAATTTTAAAAAGAATACGAAACAATCATGAAATAGAAGATAGAACTTATCTCATAAAAATAAGGACAAAATTGTAGAAAAATCTCACAACTTTATATATGGCATCCAGCATAGTAACAAATTACATAAAAGCAATTATTTTCTTACATTCGTTTAAAATCATTAAAAATCAATATACTACTTATCTTTTTATTGAATGAAAATAAGCATGTAATCAAAAGAATTTTTCATTTTTGGATTTCATTTAAAACTACAAAAAAAAAAAAAAATAGGTTTGAAAAATCCACATAATATTTTCTTGAAATATATCCAATAATATGAATAAACAATTAAAATATCTAATAGTAAAGGACTTCCTCCATTCTCTACATAAGACATAATGCAAAAACTTGAAACCATTGATAGATGCAAATATTATGGTCAATCTAAAAGTATTGATTATATATGAGATTACAAAATTATCATTAGTAAAATCTAATGGCTAAGAACAATATACAACTATTATTTGAAAATCTTCAATAATAGAAATAGTGGTATCATTAGGTATAGTTATGAACAAAACTTATATTCAATTAGAATCATTTAATATGTTTTATGTAGATAAAATCAATATCTTAGTTATTCAATAAAATAGATGCATTTGAGATGATATCTATATGAAAATAATAAGGTAAGATGATTCCTCACAATTGCCAATAGTCATAATTTGAGATTAGAAGTTTAACATCAAATTAAGGAGACAAACTAAATAATAAAGACAATTATAGATCGAATATGTATAATATAAGAAGGAGAAAAACCTTGGCTTTAGTCAATAATACTATATTAGGAAGGGTTTTGAAGACAATTCTATAAGCAAATTAACTTAGTTAAAATAAAAAAATCAAGATTATTAGGAAAAAAAAAACAAATAAATAAATAAAAGCAATGAAGACGAGAAAGGAAAATTTGTTTTCGAGAAATAGTGAAGAGTGAATAGTTTCATAACAATTATTTTATATAATAAATGAGAGAGCATAAAGGAGTAGAAGAATAATATAGTTTTAGGAAATAATGGCATTAGGAAAAAAAAAAAAAAGCAGTGAAATGAATAGTAATAATAAGTAAAATGAGTAATTGTGTACGTTAAATAGGTTAAATTAAAAAGATATGAATAAACAATCATACATTTTTGTTTTTTTATATATAAAACTAAAAAGTTTTACCACTATATAATTAATGGGAGAACATAAAAGAATTGAAGAATAAGATAGTTTTAAAAAATAATGGTATCGGGGAAAACAAAAAAAAAAGTGAAGAAATAAACAATAATAATATGTAAAATGAGCAGTTGTAGAACTTAAATAATTAAATTGAAATTACATGAATAAACAGTCGTACCTTTTTTTTATTTTTTTGCATATAAAACTTAAAAGTTATGAATATTGAAAAATGTTTTGAAATAAATATGATAGATTTCAGAAGTTTTTACTTAAGAGACATGCTTTTTCAATATTTTTCAAATAGTTGCAATTTTTACACAATTCATTATAAAACAATATAACTCTTTGCATGAAGTGATATATCTTTTGAATAATTACAACATATATACAATTTAACATAAAACAACATAACTCTTTGCATGAAACGATACTTCACTCTTATATTTTGAAAGATAATAATTCTTTATAAAAAAATGTATTTCAAACCAAAATATATATATGCGCAAAATTTTGACTAACTTTTATAATAAGTAAAACTAATAATTTTTTATAGATGTTAACTTATAACATGTTTAAGTGCAAAAACTTACATATCTTACAGCTACTACTTACATAGCAAGTCTTTTTATTTATGGGGCATTCAATACAATGTTTGAATTGAAGGAAGGAAAGAGGAGAGAAGGAAATGGAAGGAAAAAAAAAAAAGTACTTTCCCCTTGTTTGGAAAAAAGAGAGGAAAGGAAAGGGATATATTTATAAGGGATTCAATTCTTTTGGGTCTATCAAAATCTTCCCCTTTCAAATTGGAGAGAGTAAGAAGAAAACTTCGTTACCCTATGATAGAAGCATATTTTAAAGTCAAAGAATGTTTTTTATATATATATATTTTTGATAAAATAAACAATTTTAGGGAGATTCTACTTCCCATCCTCTATTTTGATAGGACCGATCCCATTATTCACCTTATCATTCATTTTCATTTTTAAAAATATGAATCATTAATTTACAGTTTATTTAATTGTTTAAATTTAAAGGAGTATAAATCAAAGATGAGATAGATGATAGGACCGATCCCCTAAAAAATAAGGATATGGCCATAAAAAATCCATCCTTTACTTTCATTTCTTCCCTAACCAAATAAAGGAATTTATATTTTTTCCTCTTGATTTCTTTCCTATCTAATTCTTTCTTCTCATTTTCATTCCTATCTAACTCTTTCCCTCTTCCCAAATATAGTATAAAAGCTTGCTAGTCAAGCGAGCTAGGTGATTCACATTGCATTTGGAAACTCACCTCCCTAATTTTTGAATGAACTTAAGATAGCCTTCAAAAATAGAGAAATTTTTTTTTTTTAATTTGGAAAATTAAGAAAATATTAAAAGGAGGAAAAATAAGGAAAATATTAAAAACATGAAAAATATTAAATTTAAAAATAAAAAGTAAAGAAAATAGAAAGATAAAACAAAAAAAGAGGAAAAAGACAAAAAATTGAAAATTATCATAGTGCGATAAATAGAAAAGTAAAAATTACAAAAGGCAACCTAATGGGGTCAAAATACCTTGTTAATGAGTGCAAATTGTTTATTAAACTTGAAAATAATTTAGAAGGTTAAATTTTGTATGTAAAATTAGATAAATGTCACGTTTAATTACTAAACTTTACCCATTTTCGTAATTAATTATATGAATTTTAAAAGTGTTAATTTTCTACTAATAGAAATTTTTTTTCATGTCATTTATGATACTTGGATTAGGTAGTTAATTATAAAAATATACAAAATTCAAACAGTTAGTTACAAAGATAAGCAATGACAAAATTCAGGAACTAAATAAGACTTTTAAATTTCAGGTAGTTAGTCATAGCAATAAGTAAAGTTTAGATACTAAATGGACATTTGCTCCATATAATTTGACATAGGATAAATGTTATATTTGATACTAACGTTATCTATTTTTATAATTAACTATCTAAAGTTTAAAGTTATCAATTTAATATCTGCAAACTTTTTAAAGTATCTATAGTGCTTAGATTAGGTGGTTAACTGTAAAAGTAAGTATAAGTTCATGTAATTAATGTAAAAATAAGTAAAATTCATATAGTTAATTGCAAAAATGGACAAAATTCAAATACCAAATTGACATTTTTGAAATTCAAGTAGCAAATTGCAAAAATCATTAAAATTTAATTACCAAATGTGACATAAACCTAATTGTTTTATCGTAAGCTTTACAATTAGAAATTCGGAGTTGATACGTAAAGTCTAGAGCAATCAGATAAATTGTTCGATTGAGCCTAAATTATACAAAAAGTTAGAAATATTAGTAAAAGTGATTCCATGAGTTTGAATTTAGGAAAATAAGTAATAAAATAATTAAATATCATGATATTGAATTATAAGCATATTACTTATTATTTATTGGAAATACGTAAAATAAGTTTTGAAAACTAACAAATCAATATAAATAAATTATATCCATGCTAAAAATAATAAAATAACATAAATAATGTTTATGAGTATTTACTTTTACTGTATATATATTTACGTGTAGGTAAAAAAATAAAAAAATACTCAAAATATCTAAAATATGCTAAAATAATACTAAACAATTAAAGAAAATCATAAAAATCAAGGAAAAATAGGAAAAAGTGAGGAATTGTCCAAATCAAGGTTGTGGCAAGCTAGGGATTAAGAAGAAACAATTAGCCAATCAAAATAGAATAATGAGAAAGCAAAATGGAAGAGGATAAAGGACAAATGACAATAAAAAATTAACAGAAAAAAATTAAACAACTCTATAAAAGCAGCGAACCTCATTTAGAACTCATATTAGTCTATTAGGAATAAAAAAAAAAAATAGAGAGAGATCATAAAAAGAGAGTTAAGAAATTTTAGAAAAAATAGCAAAAATTATATGTAATTAGGGCTTGTAAAATAAACCCACAACCAACGACTACCTAGAAAAAGATGCCTACCACCACCACCCGATCTTGCCGATATACCTAAAGCCACCACTGGTGACTGGAAGTTAATCGGACAGGTGAGTCTGATTTTATTTAATTTAGTAAAATTGCTAAATATATTTAGAAAATTATGAAATTTTGTATTATGAGGTTTTTATATATGTAGATTTAGGGAAAAATATTAATTTGATGAATATATATTTGAAAACATATAGTGCTTAAAAAATCCTAAAGCTCGAGCTTATTTTCGATTTAGAAATAAATGACTTTAAAAGTATAATTTTTAGCTCAAAATTTTTTTATAAGTTATTTAGAGTATTTAAAATAGTTTTATAAAAAGATTTTTAGATAATTTTTAAGCCTTAAAATAATATAAAAGAGTAATTCTAGGCTTAATTTAGTAATTTAATGGAAATTTGATGAAAATATTGATTTAGTATATAATTAGGTATTTTAGGATGTTAGCTTCTGATGCAGTATAATATTTGTAGTATTTAGAGTGTTAAATGTAATTATTATGTGAATTATGTAGTGAATATGTGTAAATTAATAATATGTGAAATTGAAAATGTGATAAGTAGAAAATATTAGGTTAAAATTGATAATATAATAATAATATACAATAAATCCAATATAAAAGTTAAATTTAGGTAATAATATGAAAAATATTAATTTTTCTCACAGCGGGAGTAAATTCGATAATTAAATTAAGATAAGAATGTACTGTACAAACTAAAATACTGATTAAGGGCCAAATACGATATTTAGTATACCCGAGTATAATGTGATTAATTTCATATTATGGTTTAGACTAAGTTCTTAGGGTTCAAGTATAACACCCGTAATAAAAAACTAAATTAGAGCCTAAATTAGAAACAAATTCGAAGACTGATTCCGAAACTAATGTAGAATATATCGATAATGAATAATATATATATTTAAAAAATTAAGTCAAATCATAATTTAAAGCCTATATGTCATAAGGATATAAATACTAAAATAATATTTATATTATAGGACACGTAGAGACAAGTTAATCTATGGTAAGTCAAGTGAGTGAACCGAAGATTTCAGATAAGTTAGGTTTAATACATAGTTATATTTTAGAGTATTATATTAACATACTTTTAGAAGTTTAGAATTGTATGTGATTATACCTATAGGTAATTGTTGTATATGCATGTGCTTATGTGTCTCGAATTACTTGCTGAAAATTGATGTTGTGTTTTGATGGTGTGTTGTGAATTAAGTGGTGTGAGATTGTTTGGTTACTCTAATCCGAACTTAATTATAAGTGACTTAAATACCGTAATTAAACATGCATTCCAACCTTTTAGGAGACTGTTAGCATTCTCCAATCAAATATCGACACCTTCGAAAAAAATAACGCTGGATAATATGATAACCTTTTTTCATTTTTAACCAAATTAAGTGATAGGAAAAAAGGTTGCAATAAACATTAAGGCAATGGTTCTAATGATAGTTATAGTGGGAACAATGTCTCTATTGTATAAACTTGAATTTGGTAAGCTATTGTACAAATATTAAAACTTCTCAACTAGAATTAAAGTAGGTAAAATTACTCTAATTTCACAACCAGAATTAAAACTTCTCAATGAAATTAGAGTAATTTCACAATTAACCAAACCACGTTGGGTGATAGTATTTGTGTATTGTATTGCATTTAATTAATTGTTATATAAGTATTTTTATATAATTATGACTTAAAGTTTATAGTTATATATATATAAATTTTATTTCAAAACAAGGAGTTATGAACACCTTGTGTAAATCGTATCTACGATTATGAGGTCAATCACTATTTTAAATTAGTTTACACAACAAAACTTTTGCGACTCCGCTATTTTGAGACATAACATTCATTTCTTTTAAATTCTATATTTAAAATATTTACTTTGAGCTCAAAATCTAAGTAGTTCTAACCCAATTTATTATGATAAATATTACAAGGATTTTTCTTATCTTATTTATATGAAAGTATAACCTACCAACATTGCGTTATTAGTAACTTGGGACCAGAAAACAAAAGAAAATATCAATAAAATGTCAATATTTAATTACATTGTGATAAGGAATGAGAACAAATGCATATAAATAGCAAATTAGACATACTTAAAAGATAAAGTTATTACTTGTACTGTTAATGACAATAGGAATTGTGTGGATGAGAAAAAATTCCTTCTAATCCATATGAAAATGGCTTGCTTAAATTTTTATTATTGAACTTCACGTTTTAACTTTTTCAATTTAGCTTTTCTTTTCTTTTCTTTTTTTTCCCTTCCCAAATGTTATGTAATTTTTCTAGATCTTCATTAGGGTCCATCCTGATCCCTTACCCACCATGATGATATTAGTTCGGTTTACAAGTTTCCACTGTGCTGGATTCTATACTTGTTACTTAATAAGTGCTAACATATGGTAGGTACAGAGAAACTAATACATAACGAAATATTTTATTTATTAAAGAGATTGCTCCATTGAGTCTCTACTTCCTTGATAGTTATAATATATTCAGATACCCTATTAGATTATTACAAATGCAAAATAAAATTATTTAAACGAATCGTCCTACACACACAAAATTATAATATATATAGGAATGACATCAGTACTTGTCTTTTTAGGCCAGAGGTTAGGAATCTATTTAGGGGTGATTATAGTTTTGATGTGTATGGGCCTTTGTTTAATTTGATCAGCTATATAGTTTAATCCACGTGGTACGTAAGCTGGCCTAAACGTGTCACTTCAAGGCTAAATCAACGTAGACAAAGTCTTATGTGGTGTTGTTGATTAGGGTAGGTCTTTAGTCTTTGTACTTAAAATTGTTTGATTATTTTATTTCACACGTTGAGAAAGAAAGAGAGGGGAGGAAACAAAAACACCTACTTCTAAGAAAAGAAAGAAGGAAGGAAAAAAGAAGGAAAAAAAAAAAAAAAAAGAAGAAGAAGAAAAGAAAAGAAGGAAATGAGCTATTGAATGCTAATGGAAGGTCCTACAAAATCCTAAGAAAAAATTATCAAAGTACTGTATTAGGGTTAGCATGGAGTATAAGAAGTGGTAATTAATACTATACGCCATAATAGTAGGTTCAGAAAAACTGAAAATAAAACTATCTTATATTCTTTAAATCCATTTGTAGCCTTTCTGACTATATAAGATAAAGTGGGCTCTACTCTACCTTCTGCCAAATTTATCATTTCAACTTTATTGGTTGCTTTGTAAATCTAAAACCTAAATCTTGACGGAATTTATTGTTTAACCCTAGTGGTTGCTTAGCAAATCTAAAGCCTAAATCCTAGACTTATGTCTAAAATAATGAAGACTCAACTTCTAAACTACATCACCTAGTGGCTTGGATTGGTAGTGTGTGTTATGGCCCAAAGAACTAAAGTTAGATATTTATGCTAACATTTAGTTAGTATATTGAAAATTCAACATCTTAAATTTCTAACATATTCTAGTCTTTAGGAACTCTCGAAAATTACTCTCATAAAACGGTATCCATGCTTTTCTTGAACATTACGGCAGACAAAGTGTGCATAGGATAAGAAAACTTTGCCAAACAGAGTCATTAGAATAACAATAAAGTAAATAATAGGAGAAGCACACTTTCTTGTATCTGCATTACTAGAGTCTAGAGGTCATTGGGGTCCAAGTCAACAATATCATGCTTAGGGTTAGGGCAAAGATTTAAGGAAAGGATTGAAGAAAAAGACAGAGAGAGAGAGAGACAGAGATGGGAAGAAAATGAAAAGGAGAAAATAGCGGGAGAGGGTTTGTTTTATTAAAGTGGGCAAAGGCAAACCCTTTTGATTTTCTTGTGCTCCTCTACTCGATTGTGGGTGGTCAAAGGGAACAATTGCTGGCCCAGCAATGGCATAAAGTTTCCACACCCATCATATGTATAATAGCCATCTTTTTCTTCTCTTTATTTTTGTTCTTTTCTTTTTCTTAGCAAAGAAAAACATCAATTATATTTTTAGATAATCATGAAAAGATTTATCTTTTGAGAAATATGTGACAGCTTATGTGAACTAACATATAGATAAGTGTGGTTGTACTCAGTTCATAATATCAAATAAACTGTAATCGATGGGTTATCCAAACTTAAGCAGATTCATCTACTCAGCTCATTTATTTGATAAATTGAATTCATATTGTTTGGTTTAATTAGTGTTGTAATCGAACTGAATCGCCCCATAAAACTATTTGAATTTGATTTAATAGTTGTTGGCATTTGATTTAGTGTATACATATTTGACTCGATAAGTATACTAATCTAATCAAATTTGAGTTTCAATATATGCCAAACTTTATATATAATTTAATTGAAAGAAATGTGATATTTCTAAATAATTGGGGATTGATTTTTTTTTTCTAGACCAAATAATTGAGTTGAGTTTGAATGAGCCCGGTTGAGCTTACCTTCATACCACTATGTGTAACTCTCCATAGGTTGTTGAGTGAAATGAACTAATGCTAGCCCATTAGTCTTAGTCCATTAAAGGTTTTTTCTTTTCTTTTTTCTTTTTTTAATTATACGAGTTAACTGATGAACTTACTTAAAAGATAGTTTTTTTAAATTACCCGATATAGAGAAAAAAAATGATAATAAATAACTCGTATAGAATGTAATTCGTTATCGCTACGAAATTATTTTCTACTGTTTCTAGAAACCCCATATAAGGGTTTGTAGACTAACTGGTAATAGTTAGTTTAATGGGTCAATCCCTAATAAAAGGGTGTTCAGCGAAGCGGATTTCTACTATGGATTTACTCACTTTAACTTTTGGCTTAATGGGCGTGAAGAAAAAGAGAAGACCTTTTGAAAATGTCAATTATACCTAAATACTGTCTTTACTTTTTATTGGATCAAATATATCAACCCATTATACTCCAAACAATTAGCAAAATCATTTTTAGCATTGATACTTAATTTTATAAAGCCAATCATACAACAAATGTTCAAATATAATTTTATTTTCAATAGTCTATATAATCTGTTATTGATTCATTTGGAAGCACTCTAGTTCGCATATCTTTGACAGATATTAACATTGATTGAAATATTAAAATATTTGTACTATCAATCTTTAAATCTAGCATTAAAATATTTTTGCTATGACGATTGATTTTTTATTACTTAAATAAAAATATAGCTTATCATGTTGTATGTCTATGATTCTATATTTTTCACATAATTGACCTGAAGGAATATTCAATTGCTTCAACGTCAGGAGAACTAATATCCAATTGCTTCATCTCTTTTTTATTGGGATCCATGTGATGTTTTTCCAAGAGGGTGAAGTACGTGAATCCTCAAGTTATAAAGCATATAATTGGTGAATTTTAAAAAAGTTTACATGTAATTGACCTTTTTATCCTTGAAGATGAGTGTTTAAGCTCTAAAAAAAAAATAAAAAAAGAAATGTGCCTTCGGGCCATTATATGGTCATATTATCCTTATTACAAATAAAAATAATAACAACTAATAATAAAGAGAAATTTGCAAATAGATCCTTAAACTTTGACCTTAATAATACATATACATTTTTTGAACTTACAAGGTGTACTTGACACTTTTTTTTTTTCCCTTTTCCCAGATAATTACAAAGGGAATAAGTATTAAAACTTAATAAATCCTATCAAGAAACTATTATCTATGTCACTAGACTACAAGACCTTGACCACTTTAGTACTTCCTAAATTCTTATAAATTGGTAATGTTAAAGTATATTTGCTTTTTCCATAATGTTTAGAAGCCAAAGTTTAGGACGTATTAAAAGAACATTGTGTAAATTTGACAGAGTGTATCTACATTGATGTTAAAGTTTGAGAGGTTATTTTATAATGTTCATGAGTTATTTGTTAATTTATTAAAGTTTAGGAGTTATTAAACTACACCTTGTTAATTTGAGGAATATATCAATACTAAGGTCAAAGTTTAAGGGTATTTGCATTTTCCTCAAAAATAAAATATAACAAAAAGCATTTTAAAGTATTCAAAATCTAAAAAGAGAAAAAACAAAGGTAGTTCTCTCTCTGTTTTCTTATTTTTGTAGTTTATTTTTAATTAAAGTGAATATGTTGTTATTTTTTTAAGGATAAAACGGTAATATAGAGGTCTAAAATGTATGTTATCAAAGATTTAAAAATTTAACCATTAATTTTAAAGATAAGGAGATTAAGCAGTTATTGAGTAAATATAAGTTGAATATTTGTAATTGATCTTAGTGTAAAATT
Source organism: Lumnitzera littorea (assembly GCA_024138015.1). NCBI lineage: Eukaryota > Viridiplantae > Streptophyta > Magnoliopsida > Myrtales > Combretaceae > Lumnitzera > Lumnitzera littorea. The sequence continues at coordinate 116,123,979 of JAMXBB010000003.1, read as the reverse complement.
TTTGGAAATGTTGTTAAACCAAAACCAAGAGGTTAACTCGAGAATAGGAAGGGATTAAGAGTCAAGAGAGTCAAATTAGGGTTGAAATAGAGTCAATAAAAATATTATAATGTAGTTTACATTTATTTATAAAATAATAAAATTATCTACATTCTCGCGATTTAAAATTTAAGAGTTTTTACAATTTACTTTTTTATTTTTATTCTTTTAGGATAAGTTCGTGTATATTTTGGGAAAAAAAGAGAGAATATAGTATATTCTAACCTAAAAAATCTGATTAATTGTTACAAGAACCGGATTAAACCTGCTCGATCAATTGAGTTGAATCTATTGACAATGAGAGTCAAAAAGGTGATTGAAATCGATTTTATAAACGAATTAGGTTGAAATGAGTTGGACCGAATGACTCAATCCAAATCTAGTAACGCTGGGTTTTAACTTAATGGTGGATCCACAACTAAAACATTTTTTATTGGGAGTTGGGACTATTCAGATTCATTTAATTACTAAACTGTTATTAGAGATAGGAGACCCATACCAACTACACAAGCACTTGTTGTCACTTAACCAATTTTATGAAATATAGCTTTAGTTGTTGGAACACAACTAATTGTACACCATGGATAATATAATTGAGTCCTTTAATTAGTGATTTTTCCCTTCCCAAACTACCACCACCTATGATAATTTTAACATTTTTAAATTAAAATATAAATGTATTTATAGAACAAGAACCACACTTCCAATCGATGGTTCTCTCAGAAATATTAAAATTTTGGTAAAGATCGTTATCACTGGTTATACTCATTGGGGCTAAATTTAATACAAGCACATTGCAATTCATTAGTCATTCTATAATCTGAATGGACGAAATGATAACACCACCACTAAAAAAGAAGAAATCTTTCTTACCGGAAAAAAAAGAAAAGAAAGAAATCTAATAATACTCTAAAACAATAAACTATGCCCTTGTGCGACTAAAGTTGGGTCTTGTGCTCGGATAAGTCCTTATATAAAAATTGTCTCTTTTTTGTTTCCCTTTTTTCGCCAATATTGAATAAAACAATCGTTAGATATCGGGTTCTTAATTGTTCTATTACGTACGTATCATGTAGGTCTCGCGCTATAAACTACCTCATAGGAGTTACATGGAGAGAGCAATTAAAGAAATGAGTTCTAAAGGAGTGTCAGCATGAGAAATGGGTAGTTTCAATAGCCCAGCTAGTAATAGATGAAGGAGCTTTGGGTAATGTTTGGTTGACAAAACATGATAGTATAAGAAGAATTGGATAATAAAAACTAAGGAAAATTAGATAGCAAAATCATTTTATATGATGTTTATAGTATTGAATATGAATCTTATGATGATGTTTGTTATTTAATATTCATAAATATTACACTGGACAGAAAGAAAGAAAGAAAAAGAGAAAGAGATAGAATGAGGTTATTTTAATAATTTTAAAAATATATTTATTTTTGTACTGCAAAATGGACATTTTACCTTCAAAAGGTATTATTTTTTAGAAAATTACACTAGAAGCCATCAACATTTGGAGATAAGTTCAAATAGAGGATCGATATTTTAAAAAACTTAAATAAGAGATCAATGTATCAGTTTACGATTAAAATAGAGAACGTAATTATAACATCGTTAACGCCACACTAACATAGCTATTATCTATCACATGGTGCTCATTGAGTAGACACGTGGCGTTAACATGGATGATTAAACAATAAATAAATAGAAAAGTGGGAAAAAATAATAAAAAAGAAAAATTAAATATAATATATATTATATGCAAAATATAATATGGATGTAATATAATATGTATATTATATACATAATATATATTATTCATATGTACATAATATAATATATTATACATGTAATATAATACATATATGTTTAAATATAAAATAAAAAAAAAGTCAAAAAATGAAATAAAAACAAAAAAATAAAAAATAAAAAGAAGATCACTCTTACCACCCCCTAGCTTTAGGTAGCCAGATTGGCCACCAAATACATAGGTGGGTCATTCGACCCACCGTAGGTGGCCACCTCATGGCCAGGGGGTGCTTATGCAACCTCCTAAGCCATTGACAGTTATATACAGTCGTTAAATAAAAGAAAAAAGAAAACAATAATAGAAATTTGATTAGATTGTATGACCCGATCGGATTTCCCCTCTTCTTTCTTTGTTTTTTTTTTTTTTTTTTTAACACAGCTATAGACTGCTACTTATGGCTACTCAGTGGATTGAATGGCCCATCTTTGTATTTGGTGATTGACTCGACCACCCAAGGTAGGGGGGGGTGGCTGGCGGCCACTTGGAGGCCATCCGAGGGAGCCTACGCAACCCCTCCTAAGTGGCCGCCAGTCACTCCCTAACTTTAGGGTAGTTGAAGCTGTTGTGTTATAATTTCTTAGTGATTTTTTCTTTATTTTTATTTTTTTGGTTTTCCTTTTTCATTTTCTAACTTTTTTTTTATTTTATACTTAAACACATATTATATGTATAATATATTATATTATGTACATATGTATAATGTATATCACATATATAATATACATATTATATTTTGCACATAATATATATTATATATTGCATGCATATTATATTTAATTTTACTATTTATTTTATTTAATTATTTTGATATTTTACTTTTTTTTATTTTTCTTTCTTTCATTGATTTTTTTTTTTTTTACATTTTTTCCTATTTATTTATTATTTAATCATACATGTCAATGCCACATGTTTACTTAGTCAACACCATATCAACACTATGTGTCAAATAACAACCACGTCAGTATGGACTCAACGGTGTTATAATGGCCTACTATATTTTAACCATAAACTAATACATTGATCTTTTATTCAAACATTTTAAAACATTGGTTTTCTATTTAAATTTTCTCTCGAGCTAATATCTCAATAGCCCTTTTTATCTAATAAGTTGAACTAATATACAAACAAAATAATAGACTAAAAAATTTATCCAACACAATACTGTAAAAATATGACAACCCCTCGAAAGCTTAAATTATTAACCTCACTATTCCTTATTCCTTATTGATCTTAACAGATGTTTGAAACCAAAGGTTTCACAAGCTTATGTTGTTTATTTGATCTCCGTAATTTTTAGAAATGTTCAAGGTGAAGAAATATGGCATCATGGGACCTTATTTATGATTTCTCTAGAGATTTCTGACCGTAATGCAGGGAGATCACTAGCGTAATTATTGCTTTAGGGACCTTGTTTCCATACCTCGTATAATTTTTTTATGTTATTCATCTAATATTAAAGTTGTATCTAATTTAGGTCGGTTTAGCTCAAATGCGCCATTTTTTATCCAACAAAGATAAGGCAGGCAAGGAAAAAATAATAAAAATAAATCACCCTTGATACTTCCATAATACGAGTCCTTAAAAGATATAAAATAATCATTTACTAAAATACTAAATATTTAAATTCTTATTTATTATCTAGATTAAAAAAAAAAAGTGTTTAGGGGTTACTTTAGTTGGTTGATCAAATGTAGCAAACATACTTACTCACTTTAGAGAAGTCTTCATTTTGATGATATACCGAGGCATCCTCTTAAAAAGAGGTGGGGGAGTAGAGACAGATAAGTTCAATGTCTCGTATACACACGTGCAAAGCTTATTGATACTTTAAATATTATAAATGAAGGAGGTCATTGATATGAAATAGGTTTGTATTTACAGAAAATTGTACATAGACTAGCATGTACCTAAGTAAGAACATGTGCAGAAACAATGTAAATATTATGGAAAATAAAGACATGTCTTTGTTTATTTATTTTATAAGGTTTAGTAATTTTTATGGGTTTTTATGTTCATGAACAAGAAAATTAATCAAATACGAATGAACTTGAATTGGTGGATTACAACTTGATATAACTACAAGATTAAAATTAAGTAGTTTGAAGGTTTGACTTTATTAGTTGATGTGATAGCTTAATTGATTGATTTAAGGGCTTGAAATCATTCAATAGATATTATAGCATTATTGAATAATCTCAAGTGGAGATAAATAAGTAACTCTATCGTATATGATATTAAGTCAAATCTTATTCTTTCAAGTAAGTTCTGAGTGAGTAACGAAAGTTATAAAGTAGGTTTGAGGTAATAATTTTTTAAAACGTACTTCTACAGGTAGGGTACGAATATAAAGTCGGGGTACCCTATCTTACCTTAAAACCTCTACTCTAAAATATACATGGTACAAGTCCTACGATATATTATACCTATTTTATAATAAAAATTAAATAACATTTTTAAAAAGAAAAATTAATACTGTTACTTTTTTTCAGTATTAAAGAAAATAATAACAAAAACCCAATTTATAATAAAACACTAAAACTATGTGATACTTGTATTTACTATCCAGTCCCTCTCTCTTCTTCTTCTTCTTTTCTTTCCTTTCATTTTTTTTTTAAAAAATTTTCAAGCTCCTTCCTCTTTTACTATCTCTAATATAGTAAGGTCATAAAAATATATTAATTCTTAACTTATTATTCAATATATTATATAGAAATTATTCATACATGATTCTTGTACTTTGCTTATATTAATTTCATGGTTTGATAAGAATTTTATTTTAATGGTTTAAAAAAAAAAGACAAAAGAAATTTAAATATAACCTAACTAAAGTTTGAACATTTCTAATAATAGAAATATTTTTTATTTTACATACCAAAGTTTTATGTTATCTTGATTTAAAATGCGTTGCAACTTATACAAATTAGTGCTCATAGGTCTTGCAATAGTATAGTTTTAACTTGATATTAATTATGCATCCAATACAAAGTTTTAAAGGAAGATAAAAAAAAATATAGATTCAATAAAATATCTTACAGAATCTACGAGATACATGGTATAGTGTAATTTCAAAGCACCGCAAGATATGTTATAGGCGTAAAATTCTAAAAACTTATACTTATAGGGAATGATACAAATAGAGCATCATATTCTACTCATTCTATACCCGCTCAACCCTAATTTGAAGAAAGAGTTTTAATCCAACAAGGGTGCTTTTAATCCAATAATAACATTCACTAACTCTGTCAAAATTGTTATGATATAGTTTTTATATGAAACCTTAACAATTATGGGGGTATAAAGGTAATTAGCCACAAATAATAACAAAAACCTAGATATAATTGGCTACTTGAGTACCGTAATAAAACCTAATTAATGTCTCATAACACAATAATACATAAAAGTAGAATTTTATTTTCTAATGAAATAAAATAATTAAAAATCATATTAATTCCTCCAATAATCTCCACACCAATATCTATATAAGTTGGCACCATAATTTTTTGTCCATGCAAAGTTGATAAAATAACCTTTAATCCCATGAAAGCCATGTAATCCAACTAAACAATGTAAAGTTGGTATATCTCAACATTCTTATACAAAGATAAAAATAATCATGCCAAATTTGACGGGATTCAATTACTGAAAATAAGTTTTCAAATTGTATTAAGAAGAATCATGATCTCTATCACTCGTATATATGAAATTTAGAGGCTGATCTTGGTAATCGGATCATTTTGAGATGAATAGATGAGATTTGACATTAAAGCTACTCATTAGATTTGTCTTAATGATCCAACAATTTGTATTCAAACCTTCTTTTCTTTATTAATGGGATGGGTTTTAGGCTTAGTTAATGTGCTTGGATAAGCTTAATATACTTGTAAGAAATAAGAAAAAATCCAACCTCTTTATTAATAAAAGAAAGACCTATTTTAATCCCTTTAAGGCCTATTAAGGCCAAACAAAGCTTGATGAATTCAAAAAGGCATTTTTTAAACTATTTTTTGAATGCGAAACAATTGAGCAAGACTGAGAATAGAAAAAACCGTTTTAGCAATCTTTATTCTGAGCTTACTAAGCGATATCTCTTAAAACATCTTTGAATAAAACTCGGGTTTTCTAAATCCTATATGAGAAACTGCTCTATACTTTATGGCATTAAACTGGTTCAAAATGCTAATTCCCTAAATAAGTCTATAAAAAAGTTTTATAATATATATATATATATATTTATTTATCGTGAAACCGCATAGAAACTTCTGAAATTTGAATGATATTTTATACATAGATACAAAATGATAGAATTATTTCCTTTTAGGGGAGGAAGTTAATCAATAATTTTGCCTGTTACGCCAAAGCTCTCCCTTCCTTCTGGAGTAATAATTGAAGCTACCAGTTAGTATGAGTGCGTAGAAGTCAAGGGAAAAAAAATAATCATACAGAAAACTAGTACGTTCCAGTAAATAAAATAGACAAATTGTAAAGTAGAGGAGAAAAAAAAAAGGGGAAAGAAAAAAGAGGGACAGATAAAGAAAGGATTGTTCGTTCTTTAGGGTCAAATGATGTCAAAAGTTCCCAAAATGAGTGTCCCGTTTTACTGAATTGAAAATAAAAAATTGCATCATGTACCCATTTTCTTAGCTCAAATAAGTCCATATAGTTGTCTCGTTGTGTGATCCGTTTAACATCGACTTAGATGATACCGTGTGTTGACCCCTAATATAATAGGCCCAAGTGCCCAACAATGGCATTGACGACATTAATAAGATCCGAGGGCCCGAGACCTTAAACGTAACCGCCATTAAGGTATAAATACTTAACAAAGTTTCAACAAGTAAAAATATAAAAAAAAAGATTTTTTAAAAAAAAAAAATATGATAACATACTATTCACGTAATATATTAATACTATTGAATTTTGAATTTCTTTTTGTTACAACATAACTGGATATAAAATTTCTCAGTTCTATAAACCTCACATGATGCACATGTCAACGACGAATCAAAGACGATTTGCCAGAACTTCCAAAAGTTTTCCAGGATTTCAGATTAGGCTAAAACCTCGAATTCGTATGAAAGTTACGACCGTAATTAAGTTCATTTCAAATAGGTTATAAGGCCTTGGCTAACAAATTCAGAATGTTCATCAATTGAAGCATTAGATGATGATCATAGTCAAATATGATTTATGCAAAACGCTGAACGTACGAAGACATACTATTTTCAACATGAGTTGATCCACACAGAGAGAGAGAGAGAGAGAGAGGATGAAAATCCACGTAGCAAGCTGCAACAGCAGCAGGCAGTTTCATTACATGCGAAGATCCTCCGAGTTTGATAATTGTTTCAATTCAGATACAAAAAATTAGCCAGTCCATAATTCTTTGTCACAGCAGTAACGAAGATCACACCTTCACAAGATGCGAACAGATGCATCGTGATACGACATTCTCATCCATCCGCCGCCAGAAGTTAGGACTGTTTTATTAGGCAACACGATCGATCTTGGAGATTTATAGAAGCAATCCTTTGAGGAAATGCAGAACCAATTGCAACTAGCTGAAATTACATAACATGTGAATTCACCACCTTTACATAAGCATGCTGTCCTTAGAGCTTGGAAGCAGCTCCCTTGTCTAGAAACCAAGCTAACTCGCCTTCAGGTGAAACCATTGCAACAGGTAATTTCTCGGAGTTCTGATCCTTCCCCAGTGCATTTTGTACTGCACCTGCTTTACCAGATCCGACAACCACAAGAGCAATACATGATGATGAATTGATCACCGGGAATGTAAAGGTGATCCTCTCCGGAGGCGGTTTTGGTGAATCTATTATGTGAGTGACCCATTTTTGTTTTTCATTCACTAGGGGATGGCCCGGGAATAAAGAAGCAACGTGCCCATCTGGACCCATGCCCAAAAGCATGAGATCAAATTTTGGATACCCAGTGGCTGCTGATAGTGCTAGGACTCCATTCTTTACACATTGTTTGAGACAGGACTCATAGTCGTCAGCTGCACCCTCTGCTGAAAGTGCATCGTTGATTGCATAAACATTGCCAGGAAGTATTGGCACCTAAGAATCAAGATACAGGAAAAATTAATACTCAAATGAATTTGATCAGAACAAATAAGTAAGACTTAAAAAGAATTTTCAGACACATTTTGCCAAATGCCAATTACTCACCAACAACAGAGAAGAATATAACAAAATAGCCTTGATTAGATTGTCCTTCAAATCTACAATTTTAGAATAATCATGCCAAGAGTAATTTTAACTATTAGCAGGCATAGTAAAACAGAACAGATTGACCGAATGGCATGTTTATCGGAAAAAAGGTGGATAAAAATGCCATATTTAGATGTTGCTTGCCTCATAAGACATTACTGTAGCATATAATTAGCAAGCAAAGGAAGCCTGTCTTCTGTGTCTGACTAAGTCAAAACAATACCCTACGAAAATAAGTTACTCCCAGACTCCCAGTTAAGTAGACTGACTAGCATCTACAAAGCTTTAGATTCGACATAGGAATTTTTGATACCCAGCTGAGCTCAAGCTCATAAAGTAAGGTCGTCCCTTTTTAGTGCATTTATACACGGAAGAAGAAAAGGAATTTTTGATGCCTTAGAATTGCTGCATGTTGTTGTATTAAGTCTTTTGTTCAGGTGTTGTGTATTGTGTTGGGCTGTTATTGATGTCTGTTGATGTCCATTTATTTTGGGATTTCTGCTTTCCGTTTTGTAGGTGGCTGATCCATATACTGATGTGCTGTATTAAAAAATGGCATTACCCCCACTAAGAAAAGTGTCCTGCATTTTATCTAATCTTTAGTTTATAGCCAGAGATCCATGGGTTCTCTCTAACGAGCCCGCACCGCAAGCAATCATAGGGAAGCATAGGAAGAATAATTCTAAGCTACCTAATGAACCAGACTTCACACTGAAGAGACCAAATGCAAGATCTTTTGTTTGATCCCGTAACAAAATGCTACTTCAACAAATCCAACCATCCCATTTTAACTATATCCCTTGATAGCAAGTGAACTTTAATCTTATCACGATTAACAGTTACAGCATTTTCATAATCATTATCCAACCTCTATTTTAACCAACTTCAGTATCCACTCTAAGAACTTTACTTTAAAAAATAAAAATCTAAAATTGAAATAGCAGCAGGCTGAACTAAAAGACCTAAGTTCTTAGAAAGATGTACCTTAGAGAGGAAACCATCATAAGCAAGTTTATAGTTACTGTCCACGTGATCCTTGGGGACAACTCTCTCATCCACCCAGAACACATGCCATTTTGACCAATCCACAGAATCAACAAATGGCGCTTCAACTAGCTTCCTAAAATTCCAATCCAAGCCATCAATAACCCTTATATCAACTCGTCCAAGCCAAAATAACAAATGCACATACTTTAGCTCCAAATAGCTGAATTTTACAAGCCATCAACAATTATATCATATTGTTATAAATATATGCGCGGATTCCATATCTTAATTGAGAAAACAATGAGTACTAAAGAAGTATACACTTAAGAAATCAAAAGGAACAACTTCTTGCTAAAAACAACATAATCCGGTACTCCATTTTCAATCTGGATTCCTTAATCACGCACTGTCCTATGTAAGATATTTTCCACAGGTCCATCAGGCCGTCGCATTCTTCTTTCATTCAATCAAAACCCATAACATCTGATTCGTGTGGACATGCACGGAAATACCATTTGGGTCAATGAAACTTTATATATTCAAAACACTGCCCTGTAATTTCGCCTAAAGCCAACTCATAATCCTAATAAAAATCAAAACTTTACCACATGCCACCAAAAAGCTGACAACTCTATCTGCAGAAGATCAAAACTTTACAACAAAATGCCACTAAGGATCTCACCTGAGGGACTTAATAAGGGAACCACCGGACAACACAACAGTGAAAGCACCTCTTTCTCGCACAAACTTTTCAGACAAATCCGCCGTGTATTTAGCAAGAGACACAGCCAACTCATCCTCGGAATCAAACACTTCAATAACCTTCTTGTTACCTGTTTCAGATGCCATCATGGAGGATGATGCTTTAACGATGTATCGCTTGGAGAGAAGGGTTTCTTGGTACCTAATCGAGTGAAAAAGTCCTTTGTGCGTTGGGTTTAAGCAAGCGTGGGAGAGTCTGGGTCTACAGGAGTGTACAGAAGTTGAGAGAGAGCGTAGGGAAGGAGATGTGAAAGTTTGGAGAGAGAAAGTGCCCATGTTAAGTTGTTTTATTTTTTGGAGAGAGAAAAGGAGGGCTTGAGTGATGGCTGGGTGGTTGGGGGATTTGACCTTTCGGTGACACCAACGAGGTGGCTGGAGGCAAAGTGGGACACGAGGGAAGGCACTTGGATTTTGAGTGGAACACCCCATTTGCATATGGACAAATGCTTCCATAGGCGACCGGTTACATGCACCCAAAGGACATTTTGAATTTTAATAATTTCTTAATAATATATAATTCGTAATATTGCATACAATTTTATAAAAATATTACATTAAATAAAATCTTCTCTGCATTATTAATATTGAAATGTATCCTCTAAAGTTTTATTTTCCTAAAATTTTGTATATATTAATAGTTCTTATCATTATCTAGACTGTCGATATATCATGTGATATTATTATAACGTTATCTCTTTTTAAAAAATCTATATAATAATAATATTGATTTATAATTTTAGAAATTTTAAGAACAAAAGAACTTTAAAAGATCTAAATCTTATTATTAAAGCTGCTGTTTTCTTTTTCTTTATACTTTTATATAAGATAATTTACTTTCAAAATTACAACAAAAAATTTATGTTTTTATTTTTTAATTAAAGAAATATAATACAAATGCAAGTTCCTAGTGAAAAATAAAAAGTTTAAAAGTACCATACCAATGACATCGTCTATAAATAAATTCCAATTTAAATAATATAAATTATCTTTGTATAGTTTTATTTATATAAATTTCATCTTTTATTTAAACTATTTATGGACACCTCATTTTTGTCCTCCCCTTTTTCTTTTAATTTTGTTAAAATAGGATAAGGAGTTTTAATTTAGGAAAAATTAACAAAAAAAAAAAGTAAAATTTAGAAAAAAATCACAAAAAGTTGAAATTTAGAAAAAATTTAATTTTAAATAATAATAATAGAATAGGATTTTTAATTTAACTGTAATATTTTTAGTGCTTTAAATAATAAGAAAAGGCCAGGAATGTTATGCTTGAGCTTGGATTTAAATCTAGCCCAAACCAACATAGTTTATATATGTAAGCAAAGGATAGACCAATGGTTTGACGGTTCCACATGTTGACTTGTATTGGGTTTTATTTAAAAATCTTGGGTTCGAATCTCACCAAAGACACAAAATACCTTTTATTTTTCTTCACAAAACACACTTGTTACGTTTTAAAAAATCACTAAGCCAAGTATCTAGTCATAGCACATAGCACTTCGTGATTGAGTTATAAGCTAACGTACCATCACATCATCCACTTGTCAACTACGTAGCATGTATAAACTACATAGCATGACAGTGTCACTAATCTTGCTACTTTATCAGCCACGTATCATTCAAGACATGTAACATAATGCTATTCAACCTTGTGGCTGATATGATGCTACATTAGCATCCTTTCCCCTCACTTTTTTCCTCTTTCCTTCATTTTCTCCAAAAATTTCACACATTCCCTCCTTGGTCAATCGCCTCTAGCTTTATATTTGAGCCCTTATTCGTTACAATTTCGCTAAATTAATTATGAGACATAGAATGTTGCATATTGAATCCCAAAATGTGACCTTGTACAATCATTAAATGGGTCAAATCAACTGTTAAAAAAAAAAACATAAATGCTTGGATTTTCCTTCTCCTTAAACTTCCTTGGTTTACGCTGACTATTAAATTTTGAAGCTTTTACTCAATCTTTTAGGCAAAAAAGAACAATAAGGACACTCATTTGACTAGTCATTAACACGAAATTGCATGGAATTAGGTTTGAATCTAGTCAACATCATTTATGCAATTTTTTATTTTAGTAGCCATTATTGACCTTCCAATCTGAAAATCGAGCTACACTAGTATAAAAGAGGGGCTGGGGTTTAGTTTGGAATCATTAATCGCCTTTCTCCTGAACTCTCTTCAACTCTTCGACTCTCAAACTCTCTCTCACTCTCTCTACATTTCTCTCTTTATGGCCACTTCCAAGTAAATTCATTACCCCCAATAGTACCCTCTCAACACAAGCTTCAAAACTTAATCTTCCCCTTACTCCGCCGCACCTCCTAGTCGCGTTGCCAACCCTCTACCATTGAAACCCTCACCACCACCATAACCTCTCTTCAAAATCCCTACACCCAACCATCACCGAGCATAACCAACACCACGACAAACCTCACCATACTCTACAACCCTAAACCCGACCTCCCTTCAAAACTTAGTAATCGCCACTCATGCTATCCCAATTCCAATTACCACCCAATCTACCTCTAATTACCTCGACACTCTCCTTACCCCATGCCTACCTTAAGCCTAATATAAAACTCATTCACTTGCTCATTTCGATGCCTAAAAGTGTTGGAACCACCCTCTTGCTGTTGCTGTCGTAACCCATTCTCCAGGATCTAAGACCGCGTCTAACTCAAACCTATTGCTCCAAGTTTGACCTACATGCCTAAAGTCTTTGGTCCAGCTTCATTTCCATTTAATTGTTTTGTATTTTTTTATTTTCTGTAAATTTTTTATTTGTTTATTTATTTATTTCTTTTCACATTGTAATTGTAATAAAAAGAAAAAAAAGAAAAGAAAAGAAAAAAAAAAGAAGAAGAGAAGAAGAAGAAGAAGAAAGGCTTAGATTTATGTTTTCTTTTTTATAATAAAAAGGAAATAAAAATAACAATTAAAAAAAATAAAAAATAAAATGAAGTAATTAAACAAGGAAATAAATTTTACCAATTAGAAAAAAATCAATTTTTTAAAATAAACATACACAAATCAATTCCTTTTTAACAATTAGGACATTTTTAGAATTTTCCAAAAATAAAACTCCGATTTAAAACTCTTTAAGAAAATTTCCTTAAATAATGTCGAACTAGGTAAAAACGTAAACTTTACCTTTTTTTTTAATAAAATAAACTAATTATCCTAAAATTTTCATAAAAAAGAACTATATACGTATGATCTTGATTAGTGAGCATGTATATACCATCAGGACAGCGTAAAATTTGTAAAAACTTAGTTTTTTGTTTTCCATAAACTATAGCTTAAATTATCCAATTTTGTAGAATAAGTTTAATTTAATTCATTTACTAGTGATCAAATTGCAATTTAAAATAGGGTAATTTTGAAAAGTGAAAATAAACTCGAAAAGTTAGTAGTAGTATCCGTAAGGATTTAAAATATTAACCTCTGGACTCAATCTTTAGTTTTCAAACATTCTTTTTTTTAAATTGGTTTTTCAAGTGAACCAATGGCTAGGTTAAATTGATTAGATAAACCAATTTAATCTAGCCCTTTTTTTTCCGAACTCTAGTTGAGTGGCGACTTCAAAACATTTTCAAAATAAAACCAAATTTTTCTTAACTCCTAATCCATTGTTAATATTATACAAGTCAAGGCTTAATATTAATCTGGTTAAGAAAAATATTTTAAAAATTGAGAAAAAATCAGGCTCGATACTATTGATTAGTTTTTCATTTGAATTTATGCAAGACCTTAATTGCTAAACTAATAAATATAGGTTAAGATGTTTAGGGTGTTCAGAACGATTTTAGACAATTTTGTTTGAATTAAGCCAAATTTTAATCAAAGATCATAAAAGTTAGACGAAGAGTGTTAACAAGATCAATTTCTCGAAATAAAGTATTTGTAATATTTAATTTCAATAAAAAATATTTTTGCTAGATATGATCAATAATTATTGGAAACTTGAAACTATAGTTTCGAATAATTAAGAAACCTTAGGAATAAATTATATATATAATAAAAATATTACATAATGCAAAATAATATATAGAACGTATATATATACTTCACATGTAATTATTATGCATATATATATATAAATATATATCCATAACTATATAAAATACCAAATTTAATATTAATTAAGCTAAAATAAGCTATGAAAATATAAAAAAATTAATTAAAAAAAATGGGTAGCTAGCATATGAAGCAATCAAGCATGTGTAAGGTGAAGAACTGGTTATTGGAGTATAAGGTGTAAGCCCTATAACTAGAAGTTTAAAATCGATACATAAAATTTAAGGTAATCAGAGTAAATTATCTTATTGAGCCTAAATTATACAATAAAAGTAGGAATATTAGTAAAAGCGATCCCGAAAATTTGAATTAAGAAAAATAAGTAATAAAATAATTAAATATCATAATATTAAATTATAAGTATATTACCCATTATTTATCAGAAATACATAAAACGAGTTTTGATCATTAATAAATCGATAAAAATAAATCATATGCATACTAAAACTTATAAACAACATAAATAATATTTAGGAGTATTTATTTGTACTATATATATATATTTACGTGTAAATAAAAATGCTCGAAATTACTTAAAATACTTGAAATATGCTACAATAATACTAAATAATTAAAGAAAATTATAAAAAGTCAAAGAAAAATTAGAAAAAATAAGAAAAATTGTGGAAATGTTTAGATTTAAGGCGTGGCATGCTGGGATTAAGTAGGAAAAAATTAACCAATCAAATTTAACCAAATAGAAAGCAAAATAAAAGAGGATAAGAAACACTTGGCAAGTGGAAAATTAAAGAGACACCTAAACCAACCCTATAAGTTCCCCATACTTCAACTGGAACTCATTTGGTCAGTTAGGAATTAGAGAAAAATAGAGAGAAATCATAAAGAGAGAATTAAGTATTTTTAGAAAAAAAAAATTATGTGTAATTAAGGCTTATAAAGCAAACCTACGACCAAAGGCCACTTAGAATTGAACGCTTGCTACCATTACACCCTACCACCACTGCCTTACTATGTCGACAACCTTAGCACCGTTGCTAATGGTTGAAAGTTACTCAATCAAGTGCGTCCGATTTCAATTTGATTTTGTTAAATTTAGTTAAATTATTAAATATATTTAGAAAATTATGAAATTTAGCATTTTGAGATTTTTATGTATGTAGACTTAGGAAAAAAATATTAGTTTGATGAATTTAGATTTAGAAATATATAGTGTTTAAGAAATCCCGAAACTCAAGTCTATTTTCGATTTAGAAATAAATAGCTTTTATAGTGTAGTTTTGAACTTAAAATTTTTATGTAAGTTATTTATAGTATGTAAAATAGTGCTATGAAGAGATCTTTCAGAAATTAATTTTTAAAATTTTTAGTTA
>JAMXBB010000003.1:116065431-116105702 GCA_024138015.1 Lumnitzera littorea | reverse complement strand
AATTACAGCTCATTAAGTTGGGGTGGAGACTTAAACCATACAACAAACATAAATAGGGTTATCAATCAAATCATTAGATGCAATATATGTTCAAACAAATGCCATTGCACGACGTTATCCGGTCCGTCATGAGATTAGAAAAATTATACCCGCTTTAATCCAAGTTGAGGAGTTTCTATTGATATAACAGCTCACGACCAAACCTAAACTTGTGTAATGGAGATACCGTTCCTCTCGCGACTACCTTTGAACCATTGCCTTTACCCTTACCACGACCTCCTTTTCTATCATTTAGTTGGACTAAAGATGAAGAAGAGACCAATTATGTTATCCAGTGCTATCCCTTTCAAAGAGATTGGTATTTGACCGGAGAATCCTAATGCTTCCCTAATAGGTTACTATGCATGCCCGATTTACAATTATGAGTTATATATTTGATTAAATCCAGTTTAGGGTGATCAGTCGTTCCATACAAATCATACAAATACAAGTCAGATAGCAAATCGGCATCAAATTAACAGCTCAAAATAAGCACATGCATATAACCAACTATCTAACGAGCACAATCAAGTATGATTCGAGCCTTCAAGTACTACAAATGAGTACTCTAAAATATGGTGAAGTATTAAACCCAACTTACCTCGACTCCCCGCTTACTCACTCGAGGTAGAAATCATTCAGTCCATCGTAAATAATCCCTATAATACCAACATTGTCTCGATTTTCATATAACCGTTATAAATTAGTTTTTATCTTATAACACTTATTATTATATTTGGTTTAGGATTTAATATGTCTAATTATCTAGGTTCTCAAATCTTTTACAATTATTATGAGTTTAGGGCTAGGTTCGGGTTCAGTTTCCGCATCGATTTCTAAATTATGTTTTAGTTCAATTTGTAAGTACAGTTTTATACACGAATCCTAGAAACTCGTTTCGACTTATGATGTGAAATTAATCACATTATTTTCGGGTATTCTCAATATTGTTTATGGTCTTTAATCAATAATTCAGTCCGTACGGTACATTATAATCCTAATTTAATTACCAAATTTACTCTTAATGTGAAAAAAATGTTACATTTTTCATATAATTACCCTAATTTAAGTTTCCTACCAGATTTATTATATATTCCTATTATTAGTATAATATCAATTTTTATTCTAATATTTTCTATTTATTATATTTCCAATTTTTCATATTATATATTATTACCTATTATATACATAATACACATTTAATATTTCTATCATTTCACGTATCATCTCTCAATATCAATTAACATCTTAAAATATCTAAATTTATCCTAAATCAAATTTTACACCTAGTTATCCTATTTTTCATAATTATTTTAAAATATACTATTTTTACTTATTACGTATATACTATATAATACCTTAATAATTACATCTAATACCCTAAATGCTACAAATATTATACTTCATCAAATTTGAACATCCTAAAACATATAATTATGTACTAAATCAGTAATTAACTATTTTATTACTTAATTATTCAAAAATAACACATTTTATGCATTATTTTAAGACCTAAAAATTATCTAAAAATTTCGAAAATTAATTTTTTAAAAAGGGCTTCATAGTAATGTTGTATAACTCCTAAGTAGTCTATATAAAAATTTTAGACTCAAAACTATACTCTTAAGATTATTTATTTCTAAACCGAATAAAGCTCGGGTTTGTGAGATTTCTCAAGGATAATATATCACAAGACATATTTTCATCAAAATAATATTTTTATTAAAAACTACATACAAGAATATTTCGAAATACCAAATTTCATAATGTTCTAAGTATATTTAATATTTTTACAAAATTAAACAAAATTGGATTGGAATTTAACTTACCTAACCAATTAGCTTCTAGCCACTAGTGGTGGCCACAAGTGTGTCGATAGCCTTAGGCGGTGGTGGTAAGGTGGTGTGGTGGTGGCCGTCAGTTTCGTGGTGGCCGTTAAGTGTAGGTTTCTTTCTAAAGCCTCAATTGTACAAATTTTTCCTAAATTTTGTAAAAAAAAACCTTAACTCTTTCTTTTTGGCTCTCTCTCAATTTTCCTGGATTCTTAACCGCCTAAATGAGTTTCAATAAATGGGCTATTTATAAAGCTTCTTCCCCCCCCCGGCCCAATTTTTAGTTGCCAAATGTCCTTATCCTCTTCCAAATTTGCTTTTTGTTTGGCTTAATTTATTTGGTTGATTTGTTTCTTGCTTTCCGCAACTTCTACGCCTTAATTTCGGAGTTTTCCTCATTTTTCATGATTTTTCCTTAATTAATTATGAATTTTCTTTAATTAATTGACCTTATTTTAGCTTATTTCACGATATTTTACATATTTTAAGTAATTACACGTATTTCTATCTACAAGTAAATACATATATAGTATAAATAAATACTCCTAAATATTATTTAAGTTATTTTATGACTTTTATATGTATATAATTTATTTTTAACGATTTGTTAGTTATCGAAATGTATTTTACGCATTGTTGATGAATAATGAGTAATATACTTAAAATTTAAAAATTTTATATTATTTTATTTTATTTCTTATTTTCTTAAATTCAAATTTATGAGATTACTTTTATTAATATTTCCAGCTTTATTTTATAATTTAAGTTCGATCGGATCCTTTAACCAATCGCTCTAAATTCTACAAACTGAACCTTAAGTACTTAATTGTTGAGCTTACACAAGTTATCCTAACTTATGAGTATAAATACCATCTGTACTTATAACTGTAAATCATCAGATTATCATTAATACACTTAAGTATTTTCTCTTTTACATAAACTCTGCTTATTTGCTCTCAGCATGATTCTTATCTTAACTCCTAAGTAAGGCTAGATGGTGAGTAATTTCATCGGATCAATTTGTATGTCATATCAAATTGTACCATGAGTCCGCAGAGGTTCCATTAGTGCGTCATATCCTCTTGAGCTATTCGTGGGTTTTTGCTTACCTTTTTATTCACGTTTGTCCCTTCGTACATTCTTCATTACTTCTTTTTTGAGTTTTCTGCAAACTTGGACCTATCCAGCAATCGGTCGTGTCTGTTCTTGGTCACAGTTCGTATCATCTTGGTATTAGAGCCAAAGTTTTGTTTGAGTCGTGGTTTGTGTTTGAAGTTTTTGTTATTCTTTGTTTTTGCATGTGTAAAATAAAGCAAGTTACTGTATTCATCTTAACTGCTATGTTTGTTAGCTGTTAATTTCTTAAAGTGTTTGTTTGAACTTTGAATTTGTGGAGAAAATGATAGACCCGAGTATGAATGTTGGTATAGGAGATGACAATAGTGGAGTTGTCCACTATGGATAACAGTTTCAAGGAATTTCGAGAAGTACTGGAAAGAGATTAGTTGTCTAACCTCTTAGTAAATCTAACCCAAATTGTTCATGAATAGGCTTGCCGATCCACTGAAGTTGTGTAAAACACCCTATAAGCTACTCAACCGGTTAGAAGTCAAGACCCAGCTCGATCAATTCGAGGTGGAGGAGTAGGTGGACGAATGAGGAGAATGATTGACTTGACAAACATGAGAGATGAGGAAGAAGAAGAGCACTTTGAAGAAGAGCACGTATGAGTCCTTAGAGCATCAAGTTTCAATGCATCTGGGAATGCTGACGAATATCTAGAATGAGAAGAGAAGGTGGAGCGTATTTTTTACTATTATCAATATGAGAATTATGAGAAGGTGAGAAATATTGCTGTTGAGTTCTCCAGGTATGCTGCTATATGGTGAAAGAATTTTCAAGCCATAAGGAGACGAAAGGTATACCAATAGATTAATACTTAGCCTAAGATGAAGAGGATACTTAGAAACAGATTCGTACCGAAAACTTATCTTCAAGATACTTTCACTCGGCTTTAGAAGCTGAGACAAGAAGGTCGAATTGTTGATAAGTATGTTTAAGAATTTCAAATGTTTATAATCTATTGCAAAGTGAAGGAACCATCAGCTCGAACAGTCTTAAGATTTATCATTGGATTAAGAGGTGATATTCAAGATATTATGGAACTCCAATGCTTTACTACAATGAATGAAGCCATCATAATAGCCTAGAGAGTAGAAAGGCAAAGAAGGAGTCAAATACCGACGAGGATGCCGACTAGCTGACCTGGACAGGTGAGTCATCGAGCTCAATCGAGTACCGAACCAAGCCGAAAGATGGATGTTCAAGCTGATCAGAAAAGCTGACCAGATGGTGAAATGCCAACCCGAACTTATGAGAAAAGGCAAGGATCAAGTAGGAAGACAAGTCGGATCAAGTGCTTCAAATGCTAAAGATTTTGACATATGGCTGCTCAGTGCTTAAACTGAATAACAATGGTCATCAAGAGAGACATCTCAAAGTTATAAGTAAATAATACAAATGAAGAACTCGAGGAGGAGGAGATCTCCACCAAGAAAGAAAATGCCAAGAAAGAATTAATTGAGAATGACGTGTTTATTGAGGACTCGGATTAGTTACTCATGGTTGTTCGACCTATTATAAACATGAAACCCTAACAAAAGAAGGAATAGAGAAAGAATTTATTTCATATCACCTGTAAGGTGAATGATCAAGTGTGTGCTCTCATTATAGATAATGGAAGTTGTACTAATGTGGCATCAGCTGATTTTATTTCAAAACTGAAGTTGTCGACTGTTGTACATCCAAGGTCGTATATGTTGCACTGGTTGAGCAAGAAAAGAGCATTACATGTCACTTGGCAAATATTATTACCGATTATATAGGGAATTACTCAGACTAGATTCTTTGTGATGTACTGCTCATGTGTGCTTCCCACGTGTTGCTAGGTAAACCGTGGCTGTTTGATAGGAAAGTTATCTACGATAGCTACAAAAACAAGTACATGTTCGAGAAGGATGACTAGAAGATCACACTGAACCTAATATTACCAAGAGAAGTTAATAAATTGTAAACAAAACTTACTTGCGAATCTAGGAAGGCTCTGGTAATGAGTAGAGCCGAGCTCCGAGAGGCTATCAATACTGACAAGCCGACCCTTATATTGGTCAGGCACCTATTAGAAATAAAGGAGCGAAGTTAACTACCCTAGGAAATCATGGAGTTACTTGATGAGTATGCCGACTAATTCCTAGAATAGTTACCTAAAGGGTTGCCCCTAACTTAAGGCATAGAACGTTGCATTGACTTAGTACCCACTACCACACTGTCGAATAAACTAGCTTATCGGATGAATTCCGTACAGGCCTCTAAATTGCAATGCCAAGTCAATGAGTTGTTAGAGAGAAGATATGTCCAAGAAAGTCTTAGCTCTTGTATTGTGTCGGCACTTCTGGTACCGAAAAAGGATGGAACTTGGCGAATGTATGTCGACAATCGAGCCGTAAACAAGATCACGATCAAATAAAGTTATCCGATCCCGAGGTTAGAAGACATGTTGGATGAGTTGAATGGAGCTAAGGTCTTTAGTAAAATTGACTTGAAGTCTAGCTACCATCAAATCCACATGAGGCTTGGAGACAAATGGAAGGCTACATTTAAAGCTCAGCATGGACTATATGAGTGGATGGTCATGCCATTCGGCCTGTCGAATGCCCTAAACACTTTCGTGTGATTAATGAACCACGTGTTGAGACATTTGATTGGAAAGTGTGTCATGGTATACTTTGACGACATATTGGTCTACAGTGCCAACATGCCGAGTCACTGCAAGCATTTTCGAGAAGTATTGGATATCCTTCGTGCCGAAAAACTATTCGGCAATCTCAAGAAATGTTGCTTTTGCCATGAGAAAGTGGTATTCTTGGGCTACGTAGTCAATGAATAAGGCTTAGTAGATGACGAAAAGATCCGAGCAATTGTAGAGTGGCCAACTCTTATTACTTGTGTTGACATGAGAATTTCTAACGGACTGGCTTCATTCTATAGATGATTCATCAAGAATTTTGGCACCCTTACCGTGCTTCTTACTAAGCTCATGAAGAAGAACATTGACTTCTAATGGGGAGAAAGGGAAGAGAGAAGTTTTGCTGAGATAAAGGAGAGATTGACCTCTGCTTCGGTGTTGGTTCTACCTGACTTTGAGAAAATATTTGACTTGAAATGTAACGTATCAGTTATTGGAATAAGCATTGTCTTAATGCAGGAATGTCGACCAATTGCCTTTTACAATGAGAAGCTTAGAGGGCCATAGTTAAATTACTTCATGTATGACAAAGAGCTTTTGGCGTTGATCCGAACACTATAAGTGTGGCAGTACTATTTACTGTCGACAATTTGTCATATATACTAACCATGAATCGTTGAGGTACCTCTGAAGTCAAACAAAGTTATTGAAGCGGTAAGCGAGATAAGTTGAATTCCTTAAAGGATTCAATTTCATGATTAAATACAAGCAGGGTAAGAGCAACGTAGTTAAATATGCTCTTTCAAGGCGACTTACACTTTTAACCAAACTGTATACCGAGTTATTTGGGTTTGCAAGTATTAAGGAGCGGTATTTTGAGGATCTACACTTTGGATCCATAGTCATGCAATGCGTTGATAGGAGGATAGTGGATAAGTATCATGTAGAGGATGGTTACTTGTTCCGAAGTGGAAAATTATGCATGCTGACCTATTCATTACAGGAGCTATTGATTAAGGAAGCCTACAGTAGATGACTTTCCGGATATTTTGGAAAAATAAGAACCTATGAATTGTTGAATGGTCGATTCTTCTAGCCGAAGATGAGAAGAGATGTACAACGAGTTGTCAATAGTTATGCCATGTGCAAGAGGGCTCGGTGTTTAATCGAGCCAAGCAAGGAAAAGCAATGCCTTTACCAATTCCGACATAGCCATGGACTAAATTAAGCATGGACTTTGTTCTCGGGTTACCATGAACTATTTGAGGCAAAGATTCTATAATGGTCGTCGTGGATCATTTCGGCAAAATGGCACGCTTTGTGTCCTGCTCAAAAACTAATGACGCTTCAACTATTATTTCTCTTTTCTTACAGGAGATTGTATGGTTACATGACGTGTCGAGAAATAAGTGTAGTCTCCAACAAGGATCCAAGGTTCTTGAGTCATTTCTAGTGGACCTTATAGCGTCAGATGGGGATCAAACTACTGTTTAGTACTTCTTATCATCCCCAAACTAACGGCCAAATAAAGGTGGTTAATTGTACTTTAGGATTACTACTTCAAGCTGCTGTAGGAAAGAACTTGGCTGATTGGGACGTTTGCTTACTAATGGTCGAATTCGCTTACAACTATACAGTGTATGACACCACTAAGCAAACACCCTTCAAAATGGTCTATGGTTTTAATCTTGAGTTGCCTCTTGACCAAACTCATGTACCTGTACTTGCATAAGAGGATCCTAATGCAAGAGTAAGAGCATGAGCACAATTTCTCCAGTACATTTATAACAAAATCACTTAGCACATTGACCAAGCTGTTAGAAAAATACAAGAGAAGACCAAAGGTATGATGGCTAAACAATTTCAGCTAGAAGAATTGGTATGGCTGCACCTCAGTAAGGAACGATTCCCAAACAAGAGGATGAACAAATTATCTGTAAAAACTGAGGGACCTTTCAAGATCCTCTAGAAGATCAACGGTAATGCCTATAGATTGGAGTTGCCTAAGGACTATAGGGTTTCTAACGCCTTCAACATTGCCAACCTCGACTTGTATCACCCTAACAGAGAGTTGAATAAAGAACATTCAGATTTGATCCCAAATCTAAAATAACCTGGAGGGAATTGTAGGAATCAGGCTATCGGATCACTGAACCGTAGCCGAACCCGATGATTAGAGGGACTGACAAGACCTATCCTCCTATTCTAGTTGACTCATGCAGAGGTCGAGTATTTCCTTGCCGACCCATTCTTCTTGTTAAGTCGAATGACTTCTTATTTCTTGCATGTTATGTGTTGAGAAGTGGAAGGCTGAGACAGCGGCCTATCTTCATTTACATATGCCTGGCCAATTGCTTATTCGGCCGTACCTTTGTTGAGATGTCGAGAGAAAGAGTACAAACTGACTAAGCTACCTCTGTTCGGATAAGCAAGCTGTTTGTACCTTTTTGTCCATATCTTCCAATGACATCACCATTATAGTATCACCATGTGTACAGAATCATGTGTAGAATCCGTTGCACTAATGATTGTTTTCCTTGTATATTCATTTTTACCTTTTTGTATTTTATACATTACTTTTTTAGGAAATACCCTTTTTATCTTTTACCTTTCGGGCAAGTTACCTTAACTTATGGGTATAAATGCCCTTTGTACTTGTAGCTGTAAACCATTAGATTGCTATTAATTCACTTGAATATTTTTTCCTTTGCGTAAATTTTAGTTGTTTACTCTCGGCATCACTTTTATCCTAACCCTTGAATAAGGCTAGGTGGCGAGTAACCTCACTAGACCGATTTGTGTATTATATCAAATTGTGTCGTGAGTCTTCAGAGGTTCTATTGATACTTCATATCCTTTGGAGCTATTTGTAAGTTTTTATTTATTTTTTTATTCGCATTTGTCCCTTCGCACATTCTCCATTACTTCCTTTTCGAGTTTTTTGTAAGCTTGGACCCATCCAGTGATTGGCCTTGTCTGTTCTTAATTATGGTTCACATCAGTAGAAGAGGAAGCTTATGTTAACAAGTAAGATTAGGAATGTATCACTAGCCAAGTAAGTAGATATTTGTGTATACTTAAGTAGTTTTATGTCTACTCTTAACTTTATGTGCTCTATGATGTTCTAGCTTGGTTAAACTTGATTGCAAGTGGATGTATTGTTTAATGAACCATATAAAGTTACTTGTAATAATTGTTGTTGATTGAATGGTAGCATGACATTAAACTTGGTTGTTATGTTGATGTTGATGAATACACATGTAACATTTACTAAGATTTTTGTTATCTTGGAAAAGAATCTAGGGATTAACTCTATCTCTTAAGGTGTTTACCTAAGTGAACCTAATATCGAGATCTTAGAATTGACAAAACGACAAAGTAAAGGTTAGGTAACAAGTGATTGTCACGCCCCGAAGCGGTAGAATCGTAACATCCCCGCCATGTAAATCATCTTAAGATAGAAATTGGCCTTATAACCGCTATCTTAGACTTGATCTACACAAGGCGTCTACGACTAACCTACTTTGAAGTAAACAGTTTGTAATTTAAATAAATCATTTACCTAAAAAAGTAAGGAAACATATATATACACTATAATTTAGTTATTACAATTATTGTTTACAATATTTCTCTGTAATATATTTTATAGTTATTACATTATTCAAAAATGAAAAATTCTAAAGTAAAAGCTTAGACCTTAAAAATATGTGTTTATTTTTCAAATGTTTTTCCTCACTCCCCAAGATCTACAGTTGCTAGTTTCAGAGTAATTGTATGCCGCTTCTTAGCCAACACCTATACGACGTCTATAGGAATGTGAGCAACCACAGCTCAGTAAGTTATGATGGAGGACTTAAAATTATACCATAAACACAACAAGGTTATCAATCAACTTATTAAGTGCAATGTATGTTCAAGCAAATGTCATCGCACAATGTTGTCCGACCCATTGTGAGATTAGAGAAATTGCGCCGCTCTAATCCGGGTTGAGGAGTTGTTGTTAATGCAACAGCTCACTACTAAACCCAGGCTTGTGTAATGGAAACCTTGCTTCTCCTGCGACTACTTACGAATTATTGACTTCACCCTTGCCACAACCTCCTTACCTTTCACTTAGTTCGACTGAGGATGAAGAAGGGACCTTTTGCAATCTTATGCTATCCCTTTTGAAGGGGTCGGTATTTGGCCGGAGAATCCTAGGTTTCTTCTAATGGGTTGCCATGCAGGTCCGATTATGATTACAAGTCGTATATTTGATTAGGTCCAGTTTAGAGTGATCATTCATTTCGTACAAATCATACAAAACATGCCAGAACAATAAATAAAATCATAGCATCACTCATAATCAAGTACATACACACAATCAACTATCTAACAAGTACAACTAAGCATAATCTTAAGCCTCCAAAATACAGTATCGTATTAGTCCCAACTTATTTCGACTCTTCACTCATTCACTTGAGGTCCGATTTACTCAAGCCATCGCCGATCATCACTATAACACAAAAGTGGTTTCAATTTTTCATATAACTATTTATAGGTTCATTTTATCCTATAACGCTCATTGTTATGTTTTGTTTAGGGTCTAATATGCCTAATTATTTAGGTCTTAAGTCTTTTACAATTATTCTAGGTTTGGGGTTAGGTTCGGGTTCGGTTTCCGCATCGATTTTTAAATTAGGCTCTAGTTCAATTTTTAAGTACTGTTTTATACCCGAATCTAAAAAATTCATTTCAACTCATAATGTGAAATTAATTACATTACTTCTAGATATCCTAAATACCTTCATTACCCCTAGTCAATGTTTTACTCCACTCGGTACACTTAAATCCTTATTAGTATACCGAATTTACTCTTGATGTAAGAAATTTTTTCATCTTTCATATAATTACATAAATTTAAGTTTTTTATCAGTTTTATTATATATCCCTATTATTTATATAATATCAATTTTTATCCTAATATTTTCCATTTATTATATTTCCAATAATTGTGTATTATGTACTATTACTTATTATGTACATAATACACATCTAATATTTTTATCACTATAATTACTATCTCCCAACATCAATTATCATTTCAAAATATCTAAATTCATTCTAAATCAGATTTTACATCTAATTATCTTAATTTACAAAATTAACTTAATATGCACTATTTTTCCCTATTACTCATTTATTACATAATTAACTTAATAATTACATCTAACACCCTAAATGCTACAAGTATCATACTCCATCAGATTTCAACATCCTAAAACATATACTTATTCACTAAATCAGTAATTAACCATTTAATTACTTAATTAACCCTAAATTACCCATTTTATGCCTCATTTTAAGGCCTAAAAATTATCTAAAATTTTTGAAAATTAATTTTTGAAAACAGGCTTCATAGCACTGTTATATATCATCTAAGTAATCTACACAAAAATTTTGGGTTCGAAACTACACTCCTGAGATCATTTATTTCTAAACCGAAACATGCTCGGTTTTGTACGATTTCTTAAGGACCATATATTACGAGACATATTTTTATCAAAATAATATTTTTCTTAAAAACTACATATAAAAATATTTCAGAATAACAAAATTTATAATTTTCTAAGGATATTTACTATTTTTTACAAAATTACATAAAATCGGGCTGGAAATCGGACTCACCGGTTTGGGTGGCTCCGGCCACCGCCAGCAGCCGTGGCCTTGTCGACCGGTTTGGGCACTGTCATCACTATGTGGTGGTGGTGGTCGTCTACTCCCAGCTGTTCGTTTGATGTGGGTTTCCTTTAAAGGCCATAATTGCACAGTTTTTCCTATTTTTTTTCTAACCCTAATTTTTCTCTCAATTTTCACCTCTCCCTAATTTTCTCTGATTTCTAACTGTCCAAATGAGCTTTTAAATTTTTCTTGCTATTTATAGAGCATTAAGGAAATTATTGTGCATTAATGAGACAAGACAATTGCTTTATCTCTTCTTTTTTTCACTTTATATTTGTTGCATTTTAATTGGTTGATTTTTTTTCTTCAATATTTGATTGCCACGCCCCACTTCTGGACTTTTCCTCATTTTTCTATATTTTTCCTGATTTTTCCTTAATTAATTATGAATTTTCTTTAATTATTTCTTATTATTTTAGTATATTTCGCGTATTTTAAGTAATTACGCATATTTTTACATACATGTAAATTCATATATAGTACAAATAAATATTCCTAAATATTATTTAGGTCATTTTATGATTTTTAGTATACATATAATTTATCTCTAGTGATTTGTTAATTATCGGAATGTATTTTACGCATTTTCGATAAATAACAAGTTATAAATTTAAAATTTGGAATTTTTATATTCTTTTATTTTATTACTTATTTTCTTAAATTCAAACTTACAGGATCATTTTTACTAACATTTATAGCTTTATTTATAATTTAGGTTTGATCAGATTTTTCAACCGATTAAAACCTTGAGTGGCTGGTTATGGGACTTACAGTGATGAATAAGTTTGCTTAGATTTGTTGGGTTTTAGTTGGTGTGTCATCTAATGCATTTATGGCAAGGCATGAAAAGACCAATGGGTCAAGTTTTCTAAAAACCGAAATATTGCTAGATTGGTTTTCATATGAAAAGCTAGGTTTATCAAGTGAATTACTTAAGACTGTATTGTAAATGCTAGATTTTCCAACCATTTTGTAGTTATTTCTAGGCTAAAATGTTTGCTAGGTTCCTTAATATGTATCTAAATGCTCGATTTGAGTTGACCGAACTGAATGAGTTATAAAGCTAGGCTGGGCTAGGATATCAGTACCGATGCTTGTCTTGTGCAGGAGCATGACTCACTCTTGTCGCATCGTTTGGCTGGAAACTATAAGATAATGTAATTTGAGTAGCTACTTGAATGATATTCCTGTCTTATTATGCTTGTTGTTGTATGTTTGTCTACTTTTACTCAACTTGTAGTAGTTAGGGAGATAAGTTTTTGTTATCCTCAAGTTATGAATGAATAGATAGAAGAATTGGAGTGACAAGCAAATATCAAAACTATAGTTAAAGATGGGCTCTTAAGAGAAGCCATTGACTATACAATATGACTTAAGTATATGAAAATAGCTTTTCAGGAAAGCAATGGGCATTACACTTTCACCAAAGGTTTAGTATAGCCGTAGTAGTTTAAAAACGTATATTTATAAAAAGAGATACTATGCTGTATAGAAGTGTGTAACTACAATACTCTGAGCCCATCTTACAATTGTATAAGCTTTTGTTGTTATTTATCATATGAAATGAGAAATGATTTGGAAGTAATTGTTTATAGAACAAAAGAGCGAGTTGAATACAAGTTCTATCTTATCCTTAATTCAATGATAGCAGTAATAAACCGTTTTCAAGTATCAAGAGTTTGAGAAAAAATTTTAAGCAAATACCTAAAAGGTAGGGCATTATAATTTAATCTTAAACATTCCTCATCTTGTAAGTAATTCAATGTAGTATTAATCCAACATCTATTGAGTATAAATTAAAACTCTAATTTTAAGAAACATTCGTTATCAATATGAGGCTTCACTTATTGCTTGTTTAAAATAAGTAAGTTAGCAAAATGAGTTAAACCCTTTTTTTTCCCCACTAATAGATGGTCAATTGTGAAGTGAATGTCTTAATAATTTATTGTAAATAAAAATCTATTATAGATACTTTTCATGATGTTTATTTAAATTACATCGGTTGAACTATAGAATTTGCTATACATTATCATTTATGATGAACAAAATTGAATTTTAATCTATCATATCGGAACATCAATATATTTTTGTTTTTATGGAAATATATATATATATTGTTGTTTTTTGTATATATTGTTATATATAATATTTGGTTACATAATTTTTGTGATACTAGATTAAACAAAAAATTTTATCTTATGTTTAGTTTGTAACTTTACTTGACGATTAGATAAAAATTGGGCTGATGGATTAAACATAAAATCCAAATTTTATCCTATTTATACCACAGTAAAAAAATAAAAAATATTTTGCATTCTCAAAAATGTCCAACCATATTATAAAATTGAGTTAATTAATATTATTTTTACTAAATATTATAAAAAATTATTTATTATATAATATAAATAATTAATTTTTAATATAAATTTTATGTCAAATACTATATAAATCTAACGTGATACAATAAGTTTATATTATTTAATTCTCTTTATATTTATCATTTTCAATTTTTTTTATCTAATTCGATCCTTTCAACTAAACTCTACTTAATTCCTATTCTTTTCCTTAGGGTTTCAACGAAAAAAGACTTTTCCGGGCCTTTCTGGTCGAAAAACCAAGCCCAGTCCAGCAGCCCAACTCACATAATCCACTGCACAATACCCATTAAAACCCTAATTCCCCGCCATATAAACCCAAACCCTAACGAATTCCTAAAATCACTTCCACCAGCGCCGTGACACCTCGCGAAGAAGGCCAAAATGCAGATCTTTGTCAAAACCCTAACCGGCAAGACCATAACCCTAGAGGTCGAATCCAGCGACACCATCGACAATGTCAAGGCTAAAATTCAGGACAAAGAAGGTATGTCTGTTCAAACATCATGACATTTCTTTCAGTGAATTCAAAAGTTCGGACTGATTTGTTCGTGCAGAATTATAAAGTTGACATTTTTTGTTTGCTTAGGGATCCCACCGGATCAGCAGAGGTTGATTTTCGCCGGAAAGCAGCTCGAGGATGGTCGTACACTCGCTGATTACAATATTCAGAAAGGTTCTTTTATTTCTATTTATTTATTTATAAACTTGATTCTGTTACTGAATTTTAATTTAGTCTCTTGTTATTCATTTGTTTATTTGATTAAATGATGGAAATGATCTTGAAAAAAAAAAAATATATGTTTTTGTGCGTTTAGTGTTTTGGTTCAGTATGTTGTTCAACTATGGGAAAATGGCCTGAATGATATTAGAAGTATTTGTATAGATTAATTTAGATGGAATTGTGCTCCTTATAGTTCGAGGAATTTGTGAGATATATGTATTAATTGGAAAAATTTAGTTCTACTTCTAGTTTCTAATGGTGTATCTATTATAATTATTACGAGGGGTGATTGCAGCATGGCATCTCTAGTTAGGTCAAGTAAAGGTTGATATTACCTGTTGCTCCTCCAAAGCCACTCCTAAAAGGCAATATTTTGAATAATACTATAGCTCATCTGAAATAGCTATGGCCTATAGGTGCAATTACTTGATTAACTATGTTTAGGAATTGGAATGCGTGTTGTGTTCATTTCTGGAGAGCGTGGATGGGAGTATAATTTGATCCTATCATGTTTTTTGCAAATATTGTGTATACTTTGATCCAATTGACTGGTTAAATTTGGATAGATGAATCTTTCTTTTCCCCCCCTTTTTAAGGAATAAAAGTGATGTGGGTTATCTTTTTGACATATGTGCATGTATCCATAATTTCATTCCTAATGGCAAGAAGTTTACACATGTTTTTCCATGTTTGCATTTCTGTCTGTCGAGTGAACTTTGTTTTATATATGTATGTATTGGAGGGAATGTATACTGTAGTTTTCTAATTGTTAATTGGATTCTGCAGAGTCGACCTTGCACTTGGTTCTAAGGCTTCGTGGTGGCATTATTGAGCCATCATTGATGGCATTGGCCAGGAAATACAACCAGGACAAAATGATCTGCCGCAAGTGAGTATGGGACTGTTTTTAAATATCACGGTGTTCCTTGTTTATATGCTGCAACCTAAAGAAAATCTGCATCTGTACTTTGCTGCCTATCTGCTGGATGTGTGTTTGTTTGCAGCATAAAATGAGTGTATTTGGGATTATCCAAAATATGTTGGGCAATATTTAATTTGTAGCATGACATTTCAACTAAGAAAGTCTGGTTTATTTTGCTCTTAGATTCTGTTTCATTAGGTTTCTTATATATGGATTTTTTTTTTTTTTTAAAAGATGCTATGCACGCTTGCACCCTCGTGCTGTGAACTGCAGGAAGAAGAAGTGTGGGCACAGCAATCAGGTAAAAGAAAGTTTTGCCTTCACTTTGTTTTCACTGAGGAATCTGCGGAACAATGTATTTGACATAATGTGTTTACATGAACTGCAGCTAAGGCCAAAGAAGAAGATCAAGTAGATTATTGAATTTGAAGTGTGGCTGCTTTTGGATTTGGTTGGTGTTGCCTACCTTGCCCCTGCTAGCTCTTAAACTTTCTCGTTATTTAGTTAAAAGACATTGGATTCTTGAGTACTCTGAATTACTTTCTTTTTTTTATGAGACGAGCAAATTGTAGCTTTTATGAGTGAATGATTCAGCAGTTATATTTCTCGTGGTTGATTTTGCACCCCCCCTCTTTTTTTTAATAATTATTATACTATCCCTTATCACCAGCTTTTGCTGTCACGATTACTGCACTTTCGTTGGGCATCTTATTCATTGCAGTTACTTTCAATTCTTCCAGATAATTACCTCTTAACTTACTCGTAGCTTGTAGGGCTAGCAATTCTTGTCATAAGTCTCTCTTGTATTTGTTTTTAAACCTTATCTATGATCAGTTTTTTATTAATCATTTCTGAGAACCTAAATTCATGACCTTGTGTTTGGATGAACCTCGATTGAAAAATATCTATATGAGTTCTGTCACAGTTACCATAAAGTCTTAAAATTGGAGTCTATAAAAATAATACTCGAGCTCTTAAATATAAGAAATTACAATCTAATAAAAGTTATGGCCAAATTTAATTATATATAACAAGATGGAAATCATTTATTTCTACATCATATTGTTATATTGTATGCACTGAGATGTAAATTGCATCAAAGGATTATGGAATCCAAAAAACATGTAAACGTAATTATGTTTACATGCTTATCATATGTTAGAATGATCTAGGACTGAAGTTCTATGAATGTATAGGGAAATTGAAATCTTGCAGCATAAACGTATTACATGAAAGACAATATTATGTGAAGAAAGATAGACCTTTTTATAAGGATATCATGGACATAAAATATTTCAAAATAAAATTTTTGTTTATTATATAGAAAAAGAATATCATTATTGAAACTCAGAGCCTGGGAAATTTTGTAATTACATATTTCCGTGAATATAAAATAAAAAAAGAGGGATGCTCGAGAATCACTTATTTTCACCGTTACAAGCTCTACGACTCTGCAGGGTGGCATTAGAACTTCAGCTTAAAACTGAGAAGCAATGCTAAAGGATAATATTAAACGGTTTGATGGATCTATAGGTGAGTATAGATGCTATATCCAAATCTGGATGCATTTATAAGCGGATTGATAGATTGGATATATTTATAAGTCTGTTTGGATTTGTGTGAAATACAGCTTTCAATGAATTCATTGACTTTAGCCGAGCGGTGAAGTATGTGAACGAAGAAGAGAAGAGTCTGAAGAGGAATCCGATACATATGAAAATGACTCAAACTGATTTTTATTACCATAACAGGGGAATTTATACTGCCTTTTCTAACAAACTAACAAATTCTATAGCTAAGCAAAATAACTAACTAATAGATCCTAATGTACAGTTGGAAAAGTAATTACAACTTGGAAAATAAATAAAATTACAATACAATAATATTTTAACATCCCCCTCGAGTTGGGAATTCTTAAGACCCAACTTAGAGCAAAGAAATAGTAAACGAGCCTCAAGCAATGACTTTGTGCAGATATCAACCATTTGATATTGAGAAGAAACATGAAGTGAGACTAACAATCCGGACGCAATGTGATCTCATACAAAGTGTACAATAATATCGGTGTGTTTTGTTTAAGCATGATGATAGGGATTATTTGCAATCGAGATAACCGATCTCTTGTCACACTTTAAAGAAATTGGTAAGGAGACTAGAATATAAGGATTGTGCAAAATATATGAAGTCCACAATACTTCCTTGGTCGTTGCAGCAAAACTACAGTATTGAGCCTCTATGGAAGAGGTGGATACTATATTTTGTTTCTTCATTTTCCATGAAATCAAAGTAAACCTTAAGAAAATGCAATATCTACCGATGGATTTTCGATCCATTAACCCCCCTATCTAATTGAAATTAGAATAAACATGAAGTGATAACTAATTGGCAGCCGAATAATATAAATCCAGTGATATAGTCCCTTTCAAATACTTGAGAACATGTACAACAGCTTGACAGTGAGATACTCGTAGCTTAGACAAAAATTTGCTAAGAGTATGTACAATAAAACTAATGTCCGGCCTAGTAAGATCAATGTAAGGCAGCTGTCGAACTAATCTTCTGTAAGCGATAAGATCAGGTAAGAGATCTCCTTGATCATTGTCAAGTTTTAGTCTACTTGGCAATGGAGTTTTAGTTGGCTTTGAAGTAGTGAGACCTATTTCATTGAGTACATCCAACAGAAATTTGCGTTGGTTGATTAAGCAACCTTCCTTAGTTCTACACGGTTCCAAACCAAGGAAATACCTTGCTAAGCCTAAATCCTTAATGGTAAAGGCTTTATTTAACTGATCCTTCAATGTAGAAATCATATGATCATTTGACCCAGTAATTAAGATATCATTTATATAGAGCAATAAATAGGGCTAAACAAAAAAACTATGAATCATGGATTGAACAGTGAACTAAACCAAAAAATTGATTTTTTTTGTTCAAACCGTTTGATTTACGATTTGGTTCGATTATGTATAAAAGGTTTAGGGTTTTGTTTAGAAAAGTAAACCGAACCGTATCATTTAGAACTGAACCAAATCGAATCATTTAGTTAAATAAAAAAATTTTATGCAATTATTTTATACTTTTTTATATTTTTTTCCATCAATCTTTATAAATTTCATCAAATTTTTCATATTTTGTTATTTTTTATCATAATTTTGTATCAATTATTAAAATTAAGTTGGGTAAATTCCATTTGAAATTTCATATTTATTGGAAATAAAAATAAGTAGTAAAAATTTGAAACAAATGGTAAATTGAATGGAACCAAACCAAATCTGTTTTAATTAAGTTTAAAAAATTTATAAACCAAACCGTATGGTTAGGTTCAACTTAAAAAAAAAAAATTTAATGATTATATTAGGTTCAATTTGGTAAATGAGGGTGTACCAAACCGCGTCTATCCCTAGCAATAAAGCTACAAAACCAATTGTTGTCTGTTGCATAAATAGAGATGCATCGTGTTTGGATTGAATGTAACCTATAGAAAACGAAAACTTAGAAATTTCAAGATTCCATTAGCGTGATGCTTATTTCAAGTCATATAAAGATCTCTTTAGCTTGCAGACTTGATAAGAATTGGCCTTGTCATAACCTTGAGGTAGTGTCATGTAGATTTCTTCATCCATACTTCCATATAGATAAGCATTATTTACATATATATGATAAAATGGCCATGAATAAGCAACAGCTATCGCAATAAAAATGCGTACGGTATTAAGCTTAGCTACTGGTGAAAATGTATCATGAAAGTTGGATTGAATGTAACCTATGGAAAGCAGTAACTTGGAAATTTCAAGATTCCATTGGCATGATACTTGTTTCAAGCCATATAAAGATCTCTTTAGGTTGCAGACTTGATTAGAATTAGCCTTGTCATAACCTTAAGGTAGGGTCATGTAGATTTCTTCATCTATACTTCCATATAGATAAGCATTATTTACATATATCTGATATAACAGCCATGAATAAGCAACAACTATCACAATAAAAATGCATACGGTATTAAGCTTAGCTACTAGTGAAAATGCATCATGAAAGTTTTGCCTTTCAACTTAAATATATCCTTAGCTACCAATCTAGCTTTATACCTCTCAACACTTCCATTGAGTCGATATTTGACCTTGAAAATCCATTTACACCCAATTGGTTTTTTTTTTTTTTTTTTCCAAGAGGAAGAGAAGTTAATTTCCAAGTCTAATTAGACTCCAAGGTACTCAATTCATTCTCCATAGCCTCAATCCATTCTTTATATCTAATAGCTTGAGAGTAAGAAGAGGGTTTTATAGTAGAAAGCATACTGGCTAAGATACAACAAAGTCGTGGGGATAAAATTGGAAAGAACCAGGATCAAATAAAGGAAATGGGGTTGTAACTCCTTGTGACTTGACTGAAGACTTAGTGATATGTTGACTAGATTGGATTGAAGACACAAAATCTTGAAGCCAACTTGGTGGATGGAAAACTCTACTTGATCTGCAAACAGGAGCAGGAATATTTGAAGAAAGTAGAAATGTGAGACTTTGAAGTTTGTGTTGTTTGAGAAGTAGGAACAGGAACAGAAGACTGATGATCATACGAAGGAGTATCAACTGACACAAAGGGATCAAATTCAATCTATTGTGGGCAAGGAATTGAAGGAGCCTTTTGGCTTGTTAGCAAAGCACTCTAAGAAGGATATTGTTTAGTATCATGTAAAGTTTCCTTCTTGAAAGGAAACATGGTTTCAAAATAACATCTCTATTGACAAAAATCTATCTAGTATTGAAGTTATAGACTTTAAACCCTTTCCTACCATTAACATAACTAAGAAAGACATACTTAGAAGCTTTAGGATCAAACTTATCTTGTTTAGAACTTAAGTTCTTAGCAAAACACAAGAATCTCAGGACCTTAAGATCATCGTAGCGAGGTGCTTTATGAAACAGCAAGTCAAAAGGTGATTTCCAGCCAAGAAGCATTGTAAGCATGATGTTTATGAGATGTGTAGCAATAAGAATGCACTCTCCCAAAAAATTCTTTGGCAAATTAGCATGCAACCTAAGTGCCTTTGATGTCTCTACTAAGTGATGATGTTTCCTTTCTACTCTACCATTTTCTTGTGAAGAGTATGGCATGGAAAATTGATGTAAAATCCTAAAGTCATCTAAAATTTCCTTATAGCTTCTTGAAATAAATTCTCCCCCATTGTCTATCTTGAATGTTTTAGGGGTAATTTGAAAATGATTAATGACGTATTTGGTGAATTGAGTAAGAATAGAACACACTTAAGACTTATGATGTAGCAAATATGTCTACGTAGCTCTAGAAAAATTATCAACAACGGTTAAAAAGTAAGTAGCTCCATATAATGAAGGAACATGATAAGGTCCTTAAACATCAAGATGAATTAATTTAAAAACAAATGAGGTCCTACTTGAACTGGCTTGAAAAGGTACCTTACTAAATTTAGCTTAATGATAAGTAAAGCACTCAAAATTCTTGAAATAAAAGTGTTTACAAACATCTAAATGCTATAATGTTGAGAGTGAACTATGACCTAGCCTATCATGAAGAAGTTGAACATTTTTATTGCTAAAAGTTTTGACTACAAACAAGAAGGAGTCATTACAATCAGTTGGAAAAACATTAGTAAATTTTTTTGACTCAGTAATAAGAACATACAACCCATCCAAGGCTTGAGCAGAAGCTAAGATTGTGCTAGAAGTCGGGTCTTGAAAATAACAAGAACTTGAATTAAAGATAGCTTGTAAAGATTAACAGTGTAGGGGTTTTTGAATAGACAATAAGTTATAAGAAAACTTAGGAACATAGAGAACTCGTGACAACAGAAATGAAGGAGAAATCTTAGCTTTTCCTAAAACATCAGCAGAAAGTGTATTTCCATTCGGTAGCCTAATAAACACAGGACGAGTCAGCTTATGAGGTTCAACTAAAAGTTCATAAAATGATGTAATATGTTTAAAAGCCCCAGTGTCTACCATCTACAAATGCCTTTTATTACTCTTAAGATCTGAACAAAAAGAATTGATGCAAGGATTAAGTGAAATACTTACTGTTTGCACCACATTTACAACACCAGAATCCTCCTTTTCTTTCATCATACGAAGCATTTCTTGATACATCTTGATAAGAATCAAGCTATTAGGCCTTTGACTCATAGC
This sequence comes from Lumnitzera littorea, assembly GCA_024138015.1. Lineage (NCBI taxonomy): Eukaryota > Viridiplantae > Streptophyta > Magnoliopsida > Myrtales > Combretaceae > Lumnitzera > Lumnitzera littorea. The sequence continues at coordinate 116,084,186 of JAMXBB010000003.1, read as the reverse complement.
CAAGCCCGAGGACTAGAGGGGCAGGCAAGGCGAGTCTTCTTACTCTAGCAAACTCCAACCGAAGCCAAGTATTTCTTTGCCAAGCTGAATGACTACTCATCTCTTGGAGATTATGTGCCGAATAGAAGAATGCCAAGACATCTTCTAAACCACTTACGCTTACTTACTCACATTTAAGCCGACCACTTGCTTGGCATCACCTTTGCTGAGACGTCGAGATAGAGACCCCGGACTAATTGTCAGTCATATTTGCTCGAATAAGTACATCTTAATAAGAATCAAGCTATTAGGCCTTTGACTCATAGCCAAGCCCGAAGACTAGAGGGGTAGGCAAGGCGAATCTTCTTACTCTAGCAAACTCCAACCGAAGCCAAGTATTTCTTTGCCAAGCTGAATGACTACCCATCTCTTGGAGATTATGTGCCGAATAGAAGAATACCAAGACTTCTTCCAAACCACTTACGCTTACTTACTCACATTTAAGCCGACTACTTACTTGGCATCACCTTTGCTGAGACATCGAGATAGAGACCCCGGACTAATTGTCAGTCATATTTGCTCGAATAAGTAATCTGATCGTATTCTTTTATCTATATCCTCCAACGGCATCACCAATATATCTCCACTACGTATATAGGACCACATTTAGAATCTGTTATACTAATTATTATTTTTCTCAAATATTTATTTTTACTTTTTGTATTCTTTATACATTAGTTATTTGGGAAATACCCTTTTAGTCCTTTCCCCTTTTAGATAAGTTGCCTTAACTTATCAAATATAAATACTCTTATACTTGTAGTCAAAATCATCAAATTATTATTAATAGACTGGATATTCTTTCTCTCGTAAACACCGATTGTTTACTTTCATTTTACTTTTATCCTAACTCTTAAGTAAGACTAGGTGGCGAGTAACCTCACTAGACTAATTCATGTGTTATATCAAGTTGTGCCGTGAGTCTTCGGAAGTTCCATTGGTGCATTATGCCCTTTGAAACTGTTTGTAAGTTTTGCTTACTTTTCATTCACTCTTTTGTTCTTTTGCACATTTCCCATCACCTTTTTCAAGCTTTCAACAAGTTTAGACCCATTCAGCGACCAACCTTGTCTATTCTTGATTATGGTACGCATCACATCTTCTGCATGAATTGCTTATCAAAACCTTTGTTAGATAATGCAATACCTAAATTAGTAGTTAGAGATTCCTTAAGTGGAGTGTTTGAAATATGATCATATTGAACTACTGGCTCATGATGAAAGCTCATTGAATTCACTTGTCTACTTTTAGTAACATATCTTTCCCCTTTGAACTAGTTAGGATATCTTATGAGCTCAAAACATGAATCTACATTATGTCCTTCAGATTTAAAATATTTGTATATAAGACCTTTCTTGAACTTTTGTCTATTAATGATTGACCTATTAATAGGAACTACTGTAGTCTAAGAACCAAACTTATTTGCAATAAAAGCAGAGACATCCTGATTTTAACTAACAAGTCTAAAGACTTGTCGTTGCTTTTCTAACTGTTGGATAGGATAGTAAGCTCAATCGACTGAAGGAAGTGGTTCCATGGAAAGAATTTGGTTTCTAATTCCTTCATAAGCTTCATTAAGTCCCATCATGAATTGTAGCAACCTATTCTATGATTCAAACTCTACTATCTTCTCATTCAAAGCACAAGTATGGTACTACATTCTACCACAAAAGAATGTAGCTCTTGTTATTCATGCCAACACATCTTAAACTTGTTAAAATACACACTAACTAACTGATTATTTTGACTCAAATTCACCTCATGCTGAATATGAAAAATTAAAGGACCGTTTGTTGATCCTTATTATTCTTTACTTCTTGCCACAATTCATATGCAGATGTAGTGTAGAAGAAGTTTTGAGCCATCTCACTAACCAAAGAATTAAGAATCCATGATTCAACCATGCAATCACAATAGTTCCATTTGACAAGATCAGCAACGTTCTCTTCTATTCTCTTTGAGCTTACGAATTGATCCATCACTAAATCCAATTTTGACCTTAGCACCTAGCCCTAGCTTTACAGATTTACTCTATGAGAGATAATTTGTGCCATTAAAACAAAGTATTTCTTATGCACATACCAAAATTATCGAAACCAGATATGAAATAAGGATCATTGACAGCTAAGTCCTATTATTGATTCATAATCAAACAGATGACTATAACCAAAACAGAGAAGCAGTTGATTAGAAGGTTAAGGTCGTAATACCCAAAAGATATTGCGCTGATACCATATGTGAAATACAGTTTTCGATGAATTCATTGACATTAATCGAGTGATGAAGTATGTGAATGAAGAAGAGAAGTAGAGAGGAGTCTAAAGAGGAATGTGATATGTATGAAAATGACTCAAAACTGATTTTTATTACTGTAACAAGGAAATTTATATTGCTTATTTTAACAAACTAACAAATCTTACAGCTAAGTAAAATAAATAACTAATAGATCCTACTGTACAGCTGAAAAAGTAATTGCAACTAGGAAAATAAATAAAATTACGACATAGTAATATTCTAACAAGATTGTCATTTTTTTTTTTTTGGTTGGTTTATATCTTATCTGTTTCTAATTTATGTCTGATCTATATTTATTTAAATTTTAACGTTTAGAAAACTGCCTTATCTGTATCTTATTTGTTTCTGTTTCTAATTTATATCTAATCTATATTTATTTAAATTTCAACGTTTAGAAAACTGCTTTATCTGTATCTTATTTGTTTCTTATTCTTACCAAATGCCAATACCAAATATAAATATTTAAGTAGACTAAAAATAAACTATCAATAAGATAGAGAATAGATAAACCAAACATAATCATAGTCACGTCGTATCATATCTATCAGCAGGTCGAGCATCAAAATTGGCAGCCATAGAATTCGTTGCGAATTGTTCTCGTGTGTCCAGAAAGTGTTTACTTACATGAATGATTCCCATGTTATTATAGATCCATTTTTCCTGCTTCTCCTGAGCGGGCTCGCTCAATTCCTGATATTTCCCTACGAATCCTAGTAAAAACATGAAAGAAGAGGGATAAATGTGTTCAAGAATAAGAGTGCCATTGTCACTTTTTTGTTGTGTTGGCAATGCCAATGCGACGATCATGCTTTATCTTTCCTGAATTAATCAAGCATTTTCCATTCCTTCAATGGCGCAACGTGCCGTGTTATCTGGTTCCAAATTTTCGAGCTAATGCACGAGCTTCCTTGCCCAACTTAAGGTAGGATGGCCGTTATATTCTTGTTTTCCGGTGTCTCACCTGGGATATTAAAGCAGAAAGTATTGAGTTTAAATATCGGAATCACAATTTTAGCACGAAAGATGGGAACTGGACAATCACCTAGTTTGGAAAATGTTTTGGATCATCTTGCTTGGTGACACCTGCGCTGCATCCTCCAACTGAAGCACCTCGTTGTTGCTGAGGCGCCAACCCAAAGCACCCAAATTTTCCTTGGCTTGCTTCACTGTCTTGACTCCTGGTATGGGAATCGCACCCTTGCAGATGCACCAGTTTATTGCAACCTGAAGAGAAGCAATGCATAAATCAAATGACGAAGGTAATCTGGATCCTTGGTACATTAGTGGGTAGACACTTCCAACTCTAACTCACCCTTCTTTTAAGGTCTTAGTTAAGGTAACTTATAGTTCACTCTACAGTATAAGGTAAGTACAGCATTATAGTATAAGTAGTACAATACAATAGAACCCTTTGGTTGTGCTTTTGGTGTATGGTCTTTTGGAAGATGAAAAAGTTAATTTTAAAAGTTCTCTCGAAGATGCTTTATTTTGTCTAGTTCTAAATGATGTATCCCTTTAGAAATTTTTGTTAAGCATCAGACCAGTTTACAAACTAAACACAACACTATATATTCTACCAAGTCCAGTAGCTTAAAATTAAGCACACGATAGTAGGATGATAAAGTACAGAACTTCCCCGTTTCCATTTTATATTTTTATTAGCAGAGACAATACGATGGCTGAAAGTTGTCGCCTGGATGAAGAGGGTTAATGACTTGTAAAGGAGATGATATAGGAGATAATGTTAAAGGCAGTGGATGAGACTCCTTTTTCTGTTCTAGAAGACGATTCTAGGAAATATTCTACTTCAGATGGAAAATCAATTGCTCTAGGTTGGAGAACAATGCCTGTGGTAGACTTTTTCGCCTTCTTTGTGCCACCTCTTCTAATGAAAGTAGTAACGGTTCCAATCCGGGAAGAATTTGCTTGAAGAGGAAGGAGCTGCAAACATTGGAAGGGCAACTTAGAATTTGATAAAGTTGATGATGAAAGCGTTTTTGATATGCAATTCAAACAACTGCAGAAAATGAATGTACCGCGGTCCACTCGGTAGTTTGGAAGGCGTGTACTTTCCAGTCAGCATTCCAAGTCCCAGAGGACTATAAGCTATCAAACGGATACGAAGACTATCACAAATCTCTTTGATCTCCATCTGTTCTCTCCCCATGCTTATCAATGAAAACTGAACCTGTAATTGCAGTCGCATGAATTTTACAATTAGACTCCCGTACCAAGTTTCTTGACTCGCATAACAAAATCATTTGCTGCAAGTGTGGACTCTGATGGAATCTTTATATGATTAAACCGAACAAGGATGAGTATACAATACCTGTGCAGAGCATAGTGGAACTCCTCGCGCTTTAAGGTAGTCATGTATTTTTACTAACTGCTTGGGACCATAATTGCTCACTCCGACTGCCCGGACCAAACCCTTTATCATAAGATTACAAGTTACAAGAAGTTTAACCTGATTGTGTAATCGACAACTACCATGAGGCTTGCAATTCATTAAATCCTGGGCAGGATAGGGTAACTAGTGTTGATGAATTAAACTATGCTTTGCAGCATGCTCCCAGGAGTAATCTATCTACAGGAGATAATTTTGTGTTCCTAAAGCACTATAATTATGGTAGCTTTACACTTTCATTTCCTTAACTGCACAATTATTGATGCAAATGCTGTGAAGCTTGATTCACATCGCCCAGAGCAGAGTTCAGTGGGAAAATTGTGTCGTTGCTGGGCTCTTTTGGTTTCCGTTGTTTATGCCTACTAAAATCTGCAGCTACAACATCTATTAACAAAAAGTTTCACATTATAGAAAGAGAATCTCAGATAACCTTGTCATACATTGCCACTAAACCATCCCAAAGGGCCATTTCTTGTAGGGGGGCATAGTTTGCAGTTGACCAATGAAGTTGTCCGATTCCAATTTGCTCAAGTTGCAGCCTCTCCAGGGAACCCCTGAAATTTCCATATTACTGATAGATGAAGGATGTCAAATAGACCATAAAAGCAGGGACCACATACTTGCAAGCGTTTACAAACTGTCCTGGTGTTAGACGCCATGGATATGCTGCAAACTTTGTTGCAATCACAATGTCATTGCGATTTGGCTGTTTTCCTGAGGATGAACTTGTGTCATAATTTCAACATTAAGCAAGTAGGATATGAGGAGAAATCTAACTAACCAATATCTACTAATAGCAAACCAATTTCCATGTACTCCGTAGTTCTAAAATACATACGTACAACTTCAATACTAGTAGTTCCTTGAATGTTTAGACGGTTGGTTGCTTTCCTATCAACATTTCATGCCAATTTTTATCCTTGCTTTTAGTTAAAGTGGAGGAACATGGAAACTTGTTCACCAAGCCACTGGTATAACAACCAGTTTGGTTGTTTTTATTAGTATTAGATTTTAAGCCACGTTTAATCCTTGTCATAACCTCCTGAAGAAGATCAACTGCCATTGACAATTGGGCTACTTATTCCTGGAATGTACATTGATTTAGAGATCATGCATAGAGTAACCCATTTTACGATTCAAGGATGAAGTGATATCCTGTTGTTGTATAGAAGCTTGTAATTGTCAATATTATCATAGTAATTTCAAGAGGTAATGACCGGCCTTTGATAGTGGTATTTAACAATTATGAAAAATATCTAGAGACTTTCATTTTATTTTTTTCCTTGGAAAAGAGGGTAATCGTTTTTCTCACATCTTTATGTATTTTTTATGAGGATTAACCACCACCTTTAGTGATTAGTTGCCACTTTTGCCTTCCACTGTGACTTGCCGCTAAAACTTCATTAATGATTTTAATATCTTGGGATTACCATGATAACATTTGACATATTTAGAGTTTTCCTTACAACAAATATCGAAAATTAATAGAAAAAGCTTCCCATATACAAAAACCTTTGTATCACAGTATACAATGTGTATTTGGATATCAAAGCGACTAAGATTTGTCCAAACTACTATGCATAATGCCATAAAGCCTCACAAACCAGTCCTAATTCACTGTTTTTCTAATAAAATTTTAGATCCAAACTACTAATCTCTCTAACTGGAAGGATGAGATTTTGATAAATGCTCATCAAATGGACTGCTTAAATACATAGAATTGAAATTAGCACACAGGGGGGCTCTGGACTCAGGAACTTCTATTCAGGGACTATAATCAAATTTAGATTAATAATCAGCTCATTTTAAAAGTTATTTATCATATCGGATGCTTTTTTTTTTTTTTTTTTTTTAATTTTATACTAATGCGAACATGAATTTTCATAATAATGAAATAGAAAGACTGACCTTGAACTTCTTTAATAAACTTTCCTAGTAACTTTTCACTCTGTCCATTCAACTTGCCAGTCCCGTAAGAATCTGCAGTGTCAAAAAGATTAATCCCGTTTTCGACAGCTAATTCAAAAGTTTGCTGAAGTTCAGAATCCATAGATTGCTGGTATCCCCAGAGAAGCTGGTTTCCCCATGCCCATGTACCGAATCCCATTGGAGATACACTCAGAGGCCCCATCTTTACCTGTCCATTCTTAAGAATAAAATGTACATTCTAAAACATATTGCTTCATGACAGAATAACATATTTTCGTAATTTAATGCGTAAACCGCACATTCGCTGCACGATATCTGCAGTTCCTATTTCATTGATCAATGATATTCATGATGCACAATTTTGAGCTCCACTTGGAGTTTCAAAGTGGAGCTCGGTTCGAGCTTGGAAAATTCTAAGCAGGGCGAGCTTGGACTCCCAATAGGTTTGAGTTCAGTTCAACAAAGCTCATTTCAGATCATTTTATTTTACAAGCATTATTTTCCTTTTAACTAGGATAATATTGAAGCTTGAAGTCATCTCGATTCACAAATAAGCTCAACCCGAGTGTGCCATTGGACATGCAAGTTTGTCTAGCTAAATATTATGAAGTCTAAACTCGGCTTCGTGAGCTACTCGGTTAGCTTGACCTCTAGCTTAAATCAGATGCAAACCAACCGAACTCGAGTAAATAACGAACCACCAGCCTTAATGCATTCCTCTACCGTAGTTTTCTTCCAACTCTGGCGATCGTTTAAATTTCCAAAATTAAATTACTGCAGCATCCTTACAATGCTAGCATATGTTAAACGTACCAGGTATTGCATGCATCATAATTATTAATTTCATTATTAAAGTGTGTTTGCTTTACGATTGTGAAAATGAACATTTAATATAGTACCTTTTGCCATGGCCAAAATGGAAGGGGTTTGAGAGACTTGAAGAATGGGGAAGGAAGAAGGGACTCGGTCTGTGGAGTGAAGGGACTGAAAGAAGCAGTGGGTGTTAATGTTGAAACCGCCATTGACATGACACCCAAGTTTTCCTGATCAAAGCAGCTGCTAGTGGTTGCTGCTTAGAGTGGAGTGATATGGAGGAGGACCTTGTTCTGTTGTTATGTGGTCAGGATTTGCTCGTTAAGGTTAAGGTACTTCGTGGTCGTGGATAGAACCCAGAACAGAACCGGTTCAGAAATCGGTTCGATTTCAAGTACTTCCCAGGGCCAATCAGGGTTTTATCCTTTTATGCTGGAACTGCAAATTCTCGGTTTCTATTGCCACGAAATCGATTTCAGAGTCGAATTTATGGTCTTAAGGAGTTCTTGGAAAACTAACTCGACTTCGATTCTTAGACCGATTTATTGCTACCTCCAAATGAAATAGTTTGGACTTGGGGTGACCAGTTCCAAGTATAAGATATTACCCGTGTTTTACTTTATATATATTGCCTCCTAAGTTTTATATTAAGAAATTCTCTTTTAGTATTTTAAAATTATCCTATATTCTGCAGATTCTACGAGGTATAAATATTTTGTATCCTATAAATTCTACGTTCTAGATATAGTACAAGGTATCTTATAGAATCTGTAATTTTTTTTTTATGTTCTTTCAAAATTTTATATTTGATATATAATTAATATTAAAATTCTAACTATACTATTTGATAATAATTTATATAGGTTATGGCATATCTTGAATTGAGACAATATAAAATTTTAATAAATAGAATAGAGAATATTTCTACCTTTAAAAATGTTAAAACACCTGATTGGATTGTACTTAAATTTCTTTTATCATTTTTTTAAATCATTAAATTAAAATTCTTATTGAATTATAAAATTGTTATATGTAGAATATAAAAATCATATGTTAGTAATTCCAATGTAATATATTTAATAATAAGTTAAGAATTAAAATATTTTTAAAACCTCATTAGATTAAAGTTAGTAAAAAATGAATGGGGATTAAAAAAATATAATAAAAGAAAAGAAATTTTTTTAGAAGAAGAAGAGAGGCTATATAATAGACACATACTACGTATAATCTTAGTGTTTTATTATAAATTGAGTTTCTATTATTATTTTCTTTAAGATTAAAATAGAAAAAAAAATATTAATTCTTTTTATTTATTAATATTATTTAATTATCGTTATAAAGTAAATAGAAGGTACTATAGAACCTATACCCAATATATATTATATTATAGGTTTTAAGGTATAATACGTTATTCTAATTTCATATCTATACTCATACCTATAAAAGCAGGTTTTAAGAAACTATCCAGAATCTATCGTATGAATCTTATTACCTATTTAGAATTTATCTAGTGGAATAGAGTTCGGATAAATATTTTATATAAAAGGGTTACTTGTTAATCCTTAATTTGGACCTTGAAGAACTTTGATACAAAATAGGGAAAAAGAAAAAGGGAGAGAGTGGTAGCAAGGTGAAAATTATAACAAATTATTATACATGCTCTTAAGGGAAGTGATAGAAAATAAAGATAAAATTTTAATAAATAATTGATTGACACGAACATCTTTTAATGAATTTTTTAATATTGTTTGTTTATTTATCTTTTTGAAAATATAAAGTCTAAAAGAATATGAGTATGAACAGTTTATAAGAAAGATTTATTATTTAGTTTTAAACCTTTTTAAAAGCGTATTTACATCCTAAACCTTTTGATGGAATGTCTTCGAAATTATTTAAGACCTAAGCGTTTTCTAAACTCTCTTAGAATACTTTTCTTTTTCTTTTTCTGTTTTTCCTTTTTTGTTTTTCAAACTTTCAATATGCTTTTAAAGTAGAGTACATTTAAAATTTTTGAAATGGTTCGTTTACTCTCATTATTATCTCTACGGCTTCCAAGCTATTGCTAAGGCATGTCTTATTTTTAACAAGGTTTTAACGACGATGTGGAGAAGTAAATGCACGTGCACCTTTATAAAGTTTTGAAAAGGTAAAAGCATTTTTATAATTTAAAATGTGTATCCAAATCTCCCTATGACGTTGTAATTTACCTATTTATGTTGGAATTAAATATGTCGTATTCTTTTAGGTGGTTTTTTAGATACGTCAATGTTATCATACTCATTGGATTTTTTTTCTTTATTTTTTCGTTAGGAGATTTTCTACCACTTGACGTATTGGATTGTTAAACGACACTTTCATATCCGGTAAGTGAGATGAGATAATGCAAAATGGTATAAACAATGGTATGACTACTATTTTTATCCACCAGTACACAATAATGTTTTCTTTACTAAATAACATCACACTGGCTCAGGAACACTTTGGAGACAATATAATACTAAATTTGAAGCCGAATCTTGAGTTAATGTATCACTTTATAAGCTTGAATTTGACTTAATTAAATTGATTAGGCTTGATTTATATATAAAAAACTTTTTTAATTAAAATAATATTAATATTCTAAGTCCATTGAAATACAATTAATATTTAAATTCAATCTAAATTAGATCTAAGTTCAATTACCCCTTATTTTGATGGTACTAAGCTTTTTAAGACATCCCTAATGCAAAATGCTTGGCATGTTTTTCAAGACTCAAAAATCTCATGTAAAGATGTGTGGCGTTGGGCGAAGGTCCCTTAGTTGGGGATGCACCTTCACACAGCTACAAAGCTCTATCTTCCCTTTTATTTTTTGGTTATTTAATATATGAAGAAGGACGGGGGGTGGGGGGCGGGTTTAGGACAACAGGATAGGGGGAAAACCGTATGGGGAAGGGAAATGGGAAAAAGTGGAGACCGGTGAAAAGGGCAAAAATAAAGGAAGAAGGAGTAAAGGAAAAAATAAATAAATAAGAGAGGGAGGGCAAAAATAGATATTAAAATAGGAAAAAAGGGAAAAAAAAATAGTAACTCATTTGAGTTTTATATTTTATTTATTTTTATTTTCAGTTTCTAGCTATGTATCTCAATTCTTTTCAATTGAGAATAAAAATTTCTTCATAATTTTTTTTATGTTAACTAATTGATAAATTCAAATTTTCTTAATTATAAATTTAAATGGAATTATAAAAATTTCTTAATATTTTTTCTTTTCAATATTCTCATTGTATTTTTTTTTGGGATATGTTTAGATATGTAATTAAAAATAATTATAGTATAGGACATAACAAAAACTTTAAAAGGCGAGAAGTAGTCGTCTAAAAAGAATTTAAAAATAAACTATAAAGTTTTCTATAATAAAATGTTTTTTAAAGTGTTAATATAGAGTTCGAATGAGCTGAGGGTTGAGGTTGGCCGTATGCGATGATAACAAGATGTTTGGGATCCGATTGCATCATTCCAAACTTTTGCAACGACCGTCATGTCATGTACACAAAGCAATCGACTTATTATAATTTTGTCGCAAAAACACACATTCCCAGCCACTTTTAAGTACGTGGATGCACAGATTATGTCAAGATATCAACATTAGTTAGCCTTTCTTAAAACCTAGTACTAGTATATTGTTATACGACCACATATCATATATGTAGTTCTTACAAATTATACAAGAAAAAGGGCATGTCATGTCACATTTCAAGCCTAGAAAAATAAAACCTATGTTGTTGTTTTTATTTCTATGTCCAAAAATTCCACCAAGCTTGTGAATTGGTAAATGAGTAATCAGAAGTGCAACTTGAGCCTGAATAGTCCCATTTCTCAGCCAACCCTAAAGGACCAACCTCTTGTTGTTCTCCCTCACCTCCATCCATTTTCAGGATTCCGCACCTTTCTACTTCCCTCGAATTGTTTTTACTCTTGCTTGACTTGTCATCCTCCATTATCAGTCTTCGTACAAAATCGTCCTGTTGGTCGATCGGGTTCGCTTCGGTTTCGCGGTTGTTGTGTTCTCCCTCTGCTGAATTCCTCTCCCAACCGCGCTCTTCCAATTCCACGGAACATCTATTCCCTTCTTCATGTCTGTCTAGTACTTCATTCAATTTCTGCATCTGCTGATAAAACATCAAATGGCACTGCTAAGTGTCTTGTATGAAAAAGTGTTTCTACATCCAATCAATTGATTAATGAGTTTATCATCGTGAATTTTCAATTTCCTTTCTAAATTGTTTCCTTGTTGAATTTTGGTACCTAAATTTAGTATTTTTGCTAAATTCATTCATGTTGCCATTCAATAAGACAAATTATAAAAAAATGAAGCCCATATGCCAAATTGCCAAAAGAAAAAAAAGAAAAAAAGAAGAAGAAGATAAAAACATTAAAAACCCTATCTGGATAACTTTGAGAAGTATTATTTGCTCAAAACCTATATATGAAGTGCATCTGAAGTCTCTTTTTAGTCTTTACATTAGTTCCCCCAAGCCAATTCATTTGATTTTCAGAACATAGCTCTGTGTTATTTGCAGCAATCACCCTTAGTTTTCACCGCGCTCTACCACCAGCCACATAATTCAAAACAACACATCAATGCATCCTATCGCTTCTCTATCGCTCAACGCAACTGACAGGGCAAAGGGCGTTTATACCAACTGAATTATAAGGCCTCGATGCAGAGTCTCAGTGCTACGATGAGCACTTTGTGCATGGGTGAGCCTTTAATGATTATATAGTAATTTTTTTTTTTTTGGGGGACCTAAATGCTATTACCTAATACATATGACATAATAGTTATGCATAACAATACATACATGACAAAATAACATGATTAGTTTATTATTAAGAAGTACTAAGCTAAACTAGAGACAGGAATTTTCTTTTTTTTTTTTTTTTTTTAAAAGGTCCATGTGCATACCTCAGCTTCCAAATGGTGCTTTTCCTTCTTCAAACACTCAAACTCATTCATAAGATTATCATACTTCGCTTTTAATGCTCTAAAGTCTTGCTCTACTTGCTTTGATTTCCATCTAGCCCTTCTGTTCTGAAACCATATAGCAACCTGCCTTGGTTGGAGACCCAGTTCTTTTGCTAACATAACTTTCTTTCTTGGGTCAGGCTTTGTTTCTGATTCGAACATACTCTCCAACAGCTTGATCTGTTCATCACTGAAGCTCTTCTTGTTCTTGTTGTTCTTGTTCTTCTTCTTTTTCCATGTTGTTGTGTTGTTGTTGCTGCTGAAGCTGTTGTTTTCATTCATCTCCATCACTTCAGCTAATGTGGGTGTATAGTCTTTTCTCTATGTTAATAATCTCTAAGGATGAGGAAATAATATTTTCTTTTAATAAAGAAAGAAAGAATCTGAAATTTGAAAGTGAATGTGCTCTTTAAGTATATGCAGCGCAGGGAGGTGTGGACTGTTAATTTAAATAGACGGCCATGATTGGTTTTGTGCTGGCTTGGAGTTTTCCTGCACCCCATCATATGTTTCTATACGTGGCCCAGCCAATATTAAATAATAATAAATTATTGTATAAACATATACTTTTTCGTTTTGCTATATATGCTATTTCTTCTTTTTTCTTTTTTAGATTTTGGTGTTTTAAGTTTTACTCTTTTAAAGTAATGCATAAGAGATCCATGCTAAACATAACATCTAAAAATCCCAAAATAATTGATTTGGGGTGCTCGGATAAGTTGTTTACGAAGCAAAAATTAGACGGTCCAACACTCACTCACTTATAGATGATTCGTCAAATGAACTTTTGACAAATAGAATAGTACAGTCTCTACAAAGAAAATGGGATCCACATATACTTATTCTAAGTAGAACCATCTAACTTTGAAGCCATTTAATTTTATAATGGAAAAGTTAGATTTCATTGAAAAAAGAAACTCTTGCATAAAACCAATATTTGAGTCCAAGTATTTCAATTCTAAGTTTGGATTTGTATTCAATTTAGGGTTTAAATGAGACAGCATTGATCAATGCTCAATCGAAATTACATTACGAGTTTGTGATGTTTTGTTTTTGATTTAAGTGTTGGATGAAAGACAAAAAGAAGAAGGACATTGAATAGCAGATTAATCTTTATAAAATGTAAGAGAACTCGAACTAAATAAGTAATACAACTTAGTATATTAAAAAGGCATCAGTAATTGGGTAATGTCTTTTGAAATTTTATGCAAGTAATAATTAATTTCACTTTTTACTTGCACGTGTTAATAAGTATCGATCTCGTAAAATACTAAATACATGTATATAAAGTGGAAAATATGTGCATATTTTCCGTCATTAGCCAAAACACCAATGGTGGGGGCATAAAAGTTGTGTCATACTTGTGATGATTGGGACATAAGATTGATTCTTTAATCCAAGCCAAAGGGATCAATATGACCCTATCGTAACGTAGTGTCTTACTTATATCCCTCTTATGGCTAGTGGACGTATCTATCTTTCTTTGTCGTACTATTTTGATGCTATGATTCAATTACTAATTTTAATAATTAACTCCGCCGAATGCTGAAATTGGAAACCATAGGCATGTAGGTCTAGGTAAAGTTTGCCAATTCATATGGCCACACATTTTGATTGTTCTCCTTTAGGAAGCTTTGCCGTCTCGTATGCGATGACTAGGGTTCTTAAGCATCAAAGTGAGCCCTAAGGAATCTCTGTTCCAAGTTCGATCCTGAAGATATTTGTGCTGCTTCATCCTTGACATTTTATTTATTTTCTATTTCAATTCCCTCTCCCTTTCTATATATATATATTTATTTGAGTTCCCTATGAATTCAAACCTTTACAAATAAATTATTTTATTAATAGTGTTAGCTTTTTCATTAGGGATTACATATGGTTTAATTCAATTGGTTCACGTAATTATATAAAATAAATAATATTATAAAACGAACAACCTTTCATCATATTTGTGGCCATTCCAATCAAGCAGCTCTCTTAGGTGGTCATTGACTACTCCTATCCTTGACATGCTAGAAATAAATTTTTATTTTTTTCAATGTATTTTGCATATTCTTTTTATTTTGTTGCTTTATTTAGTCTTTATTGATACTCGATTCTCGCTCAAATTAAAATCTAATGAGTGAAGCCCATTACAAGATGCATTGAGCAAGCGATGTGTGTCACGCCATGACTCCCTTGTGAGCTTGCGAGCTCATGTCGATGAAAAATGCCAACCAAGGGTAAGCCAATTGCTTGCATTGTGACGTACTTAGCAAGCCAAATAACGAATGTCTAAACAGACCAATCCCCAACCAACGAATCGACATTTGTTGACCGTCTAGGGTAAGCTCGAGGCTTAACTCATTCCATCGAACATCAGCTGACCCTTCGATGAGTGTTTCAACCCCGCTTTTGTCTTTAGTAGTTACAGCCCACTGTAACTCATTAATGAGCATATGATATATGTGGTACGATTGGCGCACTGAATACCTCAACCTCTGCTAGATCACTAAGTTGAAAATTTGATGGCTCGATTGGTTACGGCATGCCGCCGATAGTGAAGCCTTGTCCTCCATTGCGGAGCACACTATTTGTTGGCAACTGGTATAAACAAGCCCCCAATCACCATGTCTTTAGGTAAATCACATAAAAGGCACTAAACGCCAACATGTAAGGACATCTGATCTAACTTTTTCGAATCCCTTTCTCTCTCTTATTCCCCCTCAGACTTCTTCCTCTCCCCTTTTTGAGAGGAGAAGTTAAAGACGCACACACACACTAAGCCAGTACAGCCTATTAAGTCTCTAGTGCTCACCTCCCCCTTTCTTGGTCCTCTATGCTAGCTTTAGCGTTAGAGGGCCCTTGTGGCCTTCCTTATAGAGAGCTTTTTTACAGGTATTAAGGAGCAAGAAGTGAAGTCTAATCCAATTCAACCTCATATATGTTAGTTGGTCTCCACTTGCTCAAGAGTCTTTAAATATTTTATCATATTATTTATTTAATAAAAGTAAGTAGACCAATAAGATGGTGCCACATGGTTGGATCTCCTTTTTTATTTTTACTTTTTATATATTATCGTTTTTAGTTATCTATTTTTTTATTAATTTTATTTAATTTTTGTAATTTTATTATATTATTTATTTATATATTTACTTAGGCCGATGGAGTTGTAGCCTGTGCAATTCCTTAATGAAAAAGTTAACACCATTAATAAAAAGATTTACTTGCAAATATTGAGGATTTAAATATAAAAAACAAATAAATAAAGAAATAAACAAATGTTTAGGATGAAGATAGAAAAATAATGAAATGTTAAGAACTAAATTTGTATTTTTCCATTATAGTTTCTATCTTCATGGTTTTCACCATTGAAATTGTTATTGGAGTTACTATAAAGTAAATGAAGTAATTCAAAGTGTAATATTAAATTTTGTCCAATATTGATCTTGTAACAAAAAAAAAAAAAATTAAAATTATAAAATTACTATTGTAGTATTTATTGTCATGCTACAAAACCAAGGATGTGACAATTTTGTCGTATAAACATATCACAACCAAAGTATACAAGACTATGCTTTAATTGAATTTTAATTCGAAAAATCTCCATAATATCTCAATAAGGTAAATACTTCAAGTTAACAAATATCCAAATAAATATAAAGCTAATGATTTCACCTATCAACAAAAGTCTTTCAAATGCTAACAATTTAAGCATTACGAACTAATAAAAGACTAAAAAGAGTCTTTGGTCATCAACATAGTCAAAGTAATCATCCAATCCATTCTTATAGTACAAGCTATGAACAAAGTCGAATGGATTTAGCTTATAGATATCACTAGCACTTAAAAATTTATACATTCCATAATAGTTGAGCAATAGCAACCAATATGTAATTACTGTATACAACTACATGAGAAAACCACACCAACATTCACATAATTAGCCTCATTTAACTATATGCATCAACAATTTATTATCCCGTAATTTATAAAGTAAAAAATACCATCTTGACATTTCAAAATTTGAAGTAACTTAGACTCTAATTATACACATATATGTTGTATAAAAAATAGTGCAAAACGTTATCTAATCCAAATAGTAGTACCAAAATCTAATCTTCTCATTTTAGGTTTATTACTATTTTTAGCCATCATTTAACTTGTTCACTATATCTATCTAAAAAGACATCTTGTTTCACCATACAGTATTTGGTTAATCAACAATCTACCTTCCTTCATAAGAGTGATCCCTTACTTAAACTATCATCATATTACTTATGATTACTACCCCTACAATAGGATGAAAGACCCATGATTACCTCTTTTTGTACTTCAAGTCTAAGCGCATGCACAAACAATTAAACATTTACTTGAAGGACATATAATTTTATGTTTTCTTTTTCCTACCCCTACATGTGCAAATAACAACCAGCAATAGCTATATATTTGAAATTCGCTTAAGATTTTGAGAACAATCAAAATTGAAATGGCCTCTTAAAACTAAATATAAATTCAAGTGATTAAAACTTAATTATCTTAAGGAGTCGCAACTTCTACAGCTATTATTTGATTTCTTACTTAAAATATTGTTTAAAATCTCAAATGGATTGACTAGAAACTTACTAGAGCAAATTCAATCGACTTTAGAAAGTAGTCGATCAAGACATATGACAAAGAAGTTCAATTAACCCGATTTCAAATCAAGTCAACCCAAACAAAAATTCAATCCACCTTAATTGAAGTTCAGCTTATCGATACTCTATTTTAGGCACTAGGCCCCCCAAGGCCCATTCTGACCTATTAAGTCCATGGGCCAACCTATTTCAACTCATTCCTAACCTACTTGGGTCTTAGTACAACTTGCTTACCATGTTCTCTAACCTATGATCAACTTCCGTCTTAAAACTTAAGTTGCTAATGGCTCGAGTTCCATATTGAGATCATCATATTCCTCTCATAGTACTCATGCCCAAGCCCCCTTTTAAGTCTAGAGACTTTCTTAGATAGCTTGAATAAAGGACAAACGGGCACTAAACAAAGATACAGACAAACCTAGGATGGATGGGCAATTGTATGCTATGTCACCTTGAGGATTTAAGGATCTTGCCCAAAATAAGAAGATAACCTTTCCCATTTTGGTGGAATTATCATATATCCACTTTTTGAATATCTCTTGCTTATCATCACTATAAATAGGGACCAACACCCATCAATGAAGGTACCTTCACTTAATCTTGCACACTCCTTCTTGCTGTTACATTCATCCCACAAACAAGTTCCAACTTAAGTATCAAAGTAACCCTACTGAACAATTCCCTGGTACCCTTCATTGTATGCTTTTTTACAAGCTTAGATCCATCAATTCAAGGCCCAAATTAAGCTTAATCTCCAGTGAAATATACTAATGACATAGATAAGCATGTTGTAAATGGGAATTTCACCAACCAACTTGGTCTAAACTCCAAAATCTAAAGTTCTTCTTGAGAAATCTATTAGAACACCTTATCTACGTAATTTATACCTTTAAAAGAGTGAATTATGGATCAACCAACCTAACAATTGACAACTTGTATCAAAATTCACTATACAACTCCAAATTGTTTGTTATGGAGAATTGATTAGTTCTTGATTTTTTAACTATTCGCATTAATTATAGAAATCATGATTTTTACTCTTCAGCAATTGAATCATAATTCATTGTACAACTTTCAAATAGATTAATATCTTAAAGGGTAAAATTATTCTAACAAGAAATTGTAAGTAATAATAAGGAAAGGAAAGGAAAAGGAAAGAGAAAGAACACCTTAAATATGAACTAATGGCAAGTCTTAGTTATTCTTGAATGACACTACAATAACATGTTTTTCCGCTTTTCTTTCAACATCAAAATATATCCTTTCACTAGGTTTATAATCATACCAAATTCATAAGCATTTATTGAAAACCCTGTTATTTTCTTTATTTCATGTACTTGGACGTTGTACCCTATGACGAGACAAATTCTAGCTTTAGATTTATTGATTACTCAAATTGAGAAGTGAAAGGGAATTAAACATTTGAAGTGAACAAGAATTCACTATGGGCTTCCCTAAGCAAAAGATGGAGATTGGAATGGGGAGCGAGGTTAAGCTTAGGGTTTTTGGTTGGGGGAGGAGAGAAGAGCTATCGAATGTTTAATTCAATAAACAAGAATAAATAAGATAGATCTAGTTAGAGAAAACATGTGTGTGTGTGTGTGTGTGTGTATGTTGGGGCCTGCATTCAGCTTGCAAGAGTGGCCTA
>JAMXBB010000003.1:116048557-116060435 GCA_024138015.1 Lumnitzera littorea | reverse complement strand
GGGGTGGGGTGGGGGTCTTAGGGTGTTGTCTGGCGTGATCACTCCGATGTTTAAGTCAATTATGAACTCTTAGAGAGCAAAAGATGTTTAAAGTAATAAGTAAACTTAGTGTACCGAGTGTAAAGAGTTTACCGCTATGTGGCAGCAAGATATTTATAGAAGAGTGGTGTTGGTAGTTGGAGAATAGTTAGTAGGGAGAAATCTTTTCCTGTAAGTATCGGAGAATAAGATCATGGTGTTCGACATGTTCCACTTATCTCGGATGTGATTGTTGACTTAGTATACTATCTTTATCTTGTGCATTCCAACTGTTGTATAGCTTCTTGAGCTTAGTCAATCCAGGCTTAGGGCTTGAGCTTGCTATGGCAAGCCTTAGGCAACGAAGCACGTCAAATTTAGATGGATTTGAGGGGTCCATATTTAAAGAACCTTTTCAACACCTAGGAACCAAGGAACAACTAAAACTATCCAAATCATTTCAAAGTGATATTTCAATTAAGACAATATCACACTAAGATTATTGGGGTGCCACTCCAAGGTCACTAGTCCTCCTAGACCTTTAAACTTAGTTAAGCACACATAACACACTTATTTAGGCAAAATAATTATTAAGTCCATTTAATAAGTTCTAGTCCTACAAACATAAGCAGCATATAATACTTCGTACCTAACTAAATCACTTGCTCAAATTTTGAAACTTTGCCTTACAACCTGTTTAAATGGAAACAAAGAACCTTACTTAGTTTCTAAGCTCAACTAACAACATTCTTAAATTCAACCGCCTCACATTTCACTTTAAGAACCTCAGATTACTAAGAGGATAACTTGGTTTGTAAAGTGTTTTGGGTGAAGATTAATGTTTAGAAAACATTTAGAAGGGTTTCGGAATAAAAAGAAACACTTGAAAAACATCAACAAATGAAGGGGAATGTTGCTATATGTGTTAGGGAACTTAGCATCTGGATGCTACTTTGCATAGCATCTAGACGCCAAGACTCTAGGGAATATTTCCCCCTAGCATGTCTAGACACTAGAGGGGGTAGCATCTAGATGCTAGCATGCAGTCTGCAGTTTTCTACAGTCTACAGCGGCATTCACCCCCTACAATCCATCCCCATTCCCAATACATTTAAAAACTATCACTCTCGGCATGTTATCCCATCAACAACACAACAAAACCCTATACCTTTCCAAACATCTTCTATATGTCATTCTACATCCAACTTTTAAAATCAAACTCTCGCATTCACAATAACTGTTCATAAACGAAACATACAAAGTCTAACAGCGAACTTACCTTAGAGATCTAAAGTTTGTAGTTCCATCGCCGAGATCTTGTTGTAAAACCTTTGTAGAACCACCCTAAAATCATTTTACTCTGTATCTTATGGAGAAGAACGGACTTTTAATGGAATTTGCCATAATTCTTTAATAAAAGGACATTATCAATCCTTACCTTTATTCTTACAATCCTGATCTTGTTAAAACACGTTGTAATCTCTTCCTTACTTTAAGATTCACGTGAAAACCTTAGCCAACAAGTACAACACATGAGGGAGAGTTTGTGAAAAGGGTTTCTAAACTCAATATGCAGCTTTTATACCAAGGTTCGTGGAGATTCTCCATGCGCAAGATGCCCTTGCCACTTATAAATAATCGCACTTATGTCCTTAATAATAATGCTTTTTATTTATTATTTTTCCTTTTTATTTGGGTTTTACAATTTTGGCCTTAATAGCTAATGTAACCTATTAGGGGTTGCTAACCTGCTAACTTGGTAAATATCTTTTTAAATAATTAACATAATAAGTAAATGAAATGTTGTTATTTTAGAAAGTGATCAACTATAAAAATATTGGATGAATTGAAGAAATATAAGCTATTAAGTTAATAGACTCAGTGGATTGGGTAGGTTGACTTCCAAACCAACCCAATTTGAACCTTGGTGAATTTAGTGGATTAATTGGTGGACCAACTCACTTCAACTTCTTGAAAAGTAATGGTTAGTCGTTAGGGTTTAAGCAGGCCATTTTGAAATGCATTGCACTAACCTATTTTAGAATACGCGTTAAATGGGCTAATGCATAAAATAATTTTTATTAAAAGGTTAAGAAAGGAGCCTTAATATATTGTTTTTTTCTTTTTTTGGGTTAAAAGGACCAATCTGTCAAGTTGTACAACCATAGTGCCATGTGAAGTTTTTACGTGAATTGGTTTCATAGAAAGGTTCACTTTTGTCTCCTATTGGAATTCACAACTTGGAACGAATTGATTCAACTTTGTGTACCACTTCCTTTCTTACTTTGTAGAATGCAACTTCCTTTTCATAAGAGACATGACTAAGTGGTCCAGGTGAATTCATGACATTTGACTAAGATTAGCGAAACTCGCTTGTCTTGCATGCACCCAAAAGCTTACGAGTTTTGAACTTTATATCTAATGAAAAATCATGTTCTTTGTGCTAAAGTTTGATATTTTTTTTTCATTAAAATTTGGCATTTTATCACAATTCAAAGTTATAATTGATTGAACAGTGGTAATAATCATCAAATTGTTGCAGCAAAATCAAATTGTGGTAATAATATCATAAATGTGCTAAGAAGAATCAAGATTTTGATTAGGAAAATCGTACATAGAAATTCTCATAGATCTTTTTACTTTGAAAAGCACATAAACAAGGGCAGATATAATTCTAAACTAACTCGTGAAATACATCGTGTTGAATTCGTTCGAGGTTTGGTTCAACATTAGATTTATGGTTCGTGTACAAGTTATGCAGTATATTCAATTGAATTTAGAATCATGTCATTCCCAAAAAAAAAAAAAAAATTACATAAAAATATGAAAATAAGTTGAACGGTGTTTTGGTTTTCTTTTTTTTTTTTTTTTTTAAATATTTAGTATTTCAAAGATGATCATCCAATGCTAACCATCTTATTGGGAGGACACTTGATTGATCATGTTAACTCTGGATTTCGCTAAGGATTAAGATTAGATTACTGAACTTGATTCTTGAGCATTTGGACTTCATTTACGATCAAAGATACTTGTAAAAACATGCCAGAGTTAGGTTTGATATTGGCGCTTTGACACTCCAGTCAATCACGAGAAGAAATTTGGTGGAGTAACAAGTATTTGAGTGAAGGTGGTCATATCTAAGGGCCTCATCACCTATTTTAAGGGATGAGGCCATGATGTTTTAGGAAAGTATGATCGTATTATATCTCCAAATGTATTCTCTTCAATAGGCAAGTATATTTAGTTAAATAGATATGTCTTCTAGAAGCTAGAGTATACAAAATTTGCTCTAAATACAAGTGACTTTGTATTTATTTCAACTTAAGAGCCAAGGTCAACATGAGCTTAGAAGAGCCCTCAATGTTATGAACCTAGGCTAGGGGCAACCTCATGGAATAGTGCGGTGTGGCTAATGGAGATCAAGGATGAAGGAAGTCGACTTGAACTAGAAAAGCTAGGTCCTTGAGAGCTCGGAGGAGCTCTTCAAAGGATGATGCTTATGAGGACTCAGCCTAGGGTTAGGTTGGGTAGAGTCGTATAAGTCTGCTCGCTTAAAGGTGGTGTAGGATTTTCATGAAGTTGGTGTGTACCATAAGCCTAACTTGGGGGTAGATCGTTAAAATTGATGTGTATTCATAATTAAACTCTAATTTATTTATTTATTTTTTGTAATCAACTATATATAACAACTTTAAGAGAGAGAGGAATCAAACCTAATTCATTGTATTGTAAGATTATTGATCATACCACTAAACTATAATGATACGTTCACTTGGAGAGAATTAGAATTTTATTTCCTCGTCATTCCTTATTACAATATTTATTTAGTTTTTTGTTACAAAATCATAATTCCATATAAATCTTTATTACTTGAAATTAAGTAATAAGGATTTCTTAATTTAATTAAGGAATCACGATTTCTCGCTATTATCTTTGTCGCTACTACTACTGTTGCTATCGTTATCACTACCGCCATTGCCATCGCCATCGCCACCCTCGACCACCATTGCTACCACTGTCACTATTATCACTGCCACCACCATCGACCATCGTAGTCACCACCACCACCACCGACCATCGTAGCCACCGCTACCAGTACCACCATTAATCATCATCGCCACCAATATTGCTTATTACTTTAGAATTAGTTGAGAAGGAAAATGAATTGGAAATAATTTGTTATTAAAGTTATATTACATATTTATTTTTAAATTGTTTATAAATCTAATTAAATAAATTAATATGTATTACACTCTTATTTTATTTTCTAAAGAATTTCAATTTTATTCTCTCTCACTCTATTCCATAAAATCAACAAGTCATGAAGATTTTAACGGCTCTAAAAAATAGCTTAGATGTAGTTGTTCGAAAAACCTTTCCCAACGTTATTACCAACATATAATAAATGTTGATACTTTGAATCATGTGCGACCAGCATACATGTTATGATAAAATATTAAGTGGAAGCTAACCAAATTGATAAGGGTTTAGAATGTGTAATTTTTGTTTAGAGCTTAGATATCCTTATTCATAACTTTCGGCTTTTTTTTTTTTTTTTTAAACCTTAATTAAGCATGTGATATAATTTACGACAAGATGAAGCCAAAGAAGTACCCTATGGAAAACGAACTCAAATCAGAAGCGAGAGGTCCTTAAAGTAGACGAACCGGATCGATTAAGGCCCAGCCAAGTCGAGGGAAAGATTAGACTCGGTACAATTTCCCCCACTTATCAATCTTATTTCATATAATGATTCAATTTTTTTTTTTATATCGAACTCAACCAAAAATTTTTCAGGTCTAATTAAATCCGGTTCAAACTATTTATATTACATCTTTACTAAGTATTTTTATCTTCAATAACATATTTTCTTTTTCATTAAACTTTCATATGTTTTCAATTATTTTCTCATACATTAATTATGTGTAACGATACTTAATAAAAAGTTGTATAATATCTTAATAAACCTAATTTAATTAAACAAAGATAAGAGACTTTGTTCCAATGAAAAACAATATGGAAGGAGAAGTAAAATTGTTCATCCAAAAATAATACAAAGACAAAAGAAATATACTAAAAATTGGAAAAGAAATGAGAAATATATAAAGAGTACTGAGATTAAAACTTTCCTTTGAGAATATACAAGAAAAGGATAATTTAGAAAAAAAAAATTCTAGATATGAAATTCCATATGAAACCTACTCAATCCAATCTTAATAACTAACCCAAATTTAAGACAAAAAAAAAAATAACATAAAAAATTTGATGAGATTTAAAAAGATTGACCCTAAAAAAATATATAAAGGCACAAAACAATTAAGTGAATCTTTTAGTTTAACTAATCTATTTAGTTTGGTTCAAAACAGGTCTGTTCGATCCACTTTTTCAAATCGAACTGCAAGCTTTATATACATAACCAAACTTAACCATTTACATGGTTTGTGGTTTTTTTTCTGAGCCGCTAGACGATTGTGCAAAAGAGCTCTAAAAAACAAAAAATTTATAGAGTTTCAAATTAGTAATCGAAATGGGCTTCATTGGCTGTTAAAGGCCGAAAAGTAAAAAAGAAAAGAAAATGGGCCCATTAGTAATTTGTAGATTGAAGTTCGTCTTGAAGAATAAGAAAAGAAGCACAGGATGACATGCAAGTGGAATGGTGTGTGTTTGAGAATTGAATGTCAACTGGGCTTTTATATTGTGTGGAGGTAATTTTAGTTGAAGCCCAACATGAGTTGTGGGGGCCAAAAACAAAGGGGCCGGCTGATGGTTTTGCAGTTTAACACAAGAAAAGCCCTGGTTATCTCTTTCAAAGAAAACAATAGATGTTCATGTTCCTAAGGGACACTAGTAAAATTTGATAGGTCTTCTAAACGTTGCCATCTGATTAAAAAGAAAAAAAGTCTCATTTTAAAACTTTACAAATATTTGTACACTATTGATCAATTTATATGACACACGAATATCACTAAAATATCGTTTGGTTGTCATATTTTTATAATACATTATTAGATAAATTCTTTGATTCATTGATTGGTTGACATATTGATCCAAGTTATTAGACTAAAACTAAAAAATTATATCATATATTTGATAGTACAAAAATTTATTTCATTCTAAAAAAAATATTTTTTCAAAATTTTAAAAGGTAAATTCATACCAAATTCTGAAAACATCGACAAGCTACATCTCTCTCTTTATTTCCTTACTCTTCTACCCAATCTCCATAATAGCGAGCTACTCATATCCACTGCTACACATACAAACATGATATAAGAAGGTTATACTCTTCTACTCTTCTTATATTATGCTTTCCAATTTATTTTATACTCTTCTGTACTATTAACCAAGCAACCAAATGTTACCTAAAATTTTTTTATTGATGAAGCTACCGTATATGAATTAGATTTCTTTTTTTTTTAATTATTTTTTTTGGTTGGAATAATTTTTTAAGTACTTAGGATTAAAACCATTTTTGTCTTTGTAATAAGTCTTATTATGTCGATAATGAGTTTCTACTTATTTTCTTATTATTGGAGGATATTGATTAGTAATTTCGTCTCCTTGATTTGGGAGAAGCACAAATATAGCTTTCAAATACAAATTAATATGGATATAAGATTAAGTAAATAAATTCGATAAAATGTTAAAATTTCTAACTCAATCGATAAGTATGTTTTATAAGCAGATTAATTTAACTCATAAAGGAAGTAGTAAATTGTCAAGCTAACAAATAGTAATGGACGTCCTTTTCGTGAAACCTTATAATTGAGCTTAGTTCTTTCCATCTTTTAAGTATATGATTTAAGTTACTCGTTACTTATAAATTATCTTAGAAGTATGTAAGAAGTCACACTCTAATGATACTTCCCTCTTTCCTCGAATCTCTTCTCTAAACTGGAGCTAAACTCATGAATAGTCAAGCCAACAAATATTAATAGGTTTATTTCAACCATTTGATCTAAAAGTTTTAAATTTATATTAACAAGATATTTACAAATATAATCTTATAAATTAATACCATAACTTCTTACAATTTACATGGAATAATTAACTATGAGATATTATTGAAATCTCAATGGATTTCCATCGAATTGCCACTAAATATTTTTATTTATGACCCAATGGAAAGATTGTCATTTGCATTGTGGTGAAGTCGACTTTTCGTACGTTAATTCATTAACGTACTTTTTCATTTGATCACTTCTAATTTCTAGTGCAGTTTAATTGTACTTGCATCTGGTTCTGATAATTTAGGATTGAATCAAACTCAATATTTAGTCATCAATCTTTGTGGTATGATGTCTCGACTTACAATTTATATTATCCATACCACTTCTTGCACTTATAGTTCATGGCATATCATCAATATATAAATTGAGTCGTAATGTGAGTGTGTGTGTGCATTTTTTATTTTTTTCTTCTTAACCTGTCAATTACGTTAAATAGTATGACTTGAGAGATATGAGGTTTCAATCCTGATCTATTTCTATGGAAGATCAATATTCATACTATTATATTATAACATCTTTAGTGAGGGTATTTATTTTAATACAAATAATTGTCAAGCTTTTGTTTTTTCAACATTTACTCTAGTCAGAGTTATAAAATTGTGAAACGTGATTGAAGTAATCTTAAGAGCTTACGGTTACTGGAGGCTATTAGTGTATGATGGTAAGGGGTGAAGATGTCAGCCAATGGTTGTTTACTGTGGTTATTTGTTATAGAAAATGTCAATAAAAAATGGGGAATATGAATTTTCTAAAAGGAAATTGTCTACATTTTCTATCGTTATTTTCCATAATGGATAGCTACCACTCCTGGACATTAGTTGCCACATCGACCTTCCACAATCACATCGATGGTTGCTCGCCACACACAATCGCTAGTGATCGGCCTCGGTTGTTATCTTCCACAAATCGTCACCACTAAAACTTACTACCAATGCGACGTCTTGAAAATTAATATGATAATATTCAATAATTATAAATCACATTAATTATAGCATCCATCTAAAAGAAAAAATTAAAAAGTCATTTTCTAGGAAATAAACCAACCCTTCAAAAACAAAACATACTGTCCTCAAATGTAGCGTTGAATTAATGTACGTCAACGTCGGGTGGTTGTGTCGTTAACCTGCGGCATGTTTGGCGCTTGCAAAATCCGAGGTAAATGCGTGTACCGACTACCTTGCAAAGTCGGGAAGAAACATAAACTATGTATTTCGTTAATCCGCCTTCCAGCATGATAATTGATAAGCCTTTTTCCAGAGCACATAGAGCACCTGTGCTATACGCTTTCCCCTTTTATATATCCTAAGCACAAGTTATAGATACAATCCTTAACATTATTGGACAAGCACAAATTATAGATACAATCCTTAACATTATTGGACTACTGGCCATATTGGAATATGTCCTTCTCATTGTATATGCACTTTCAAATAACTTTTAAAAATATATATATACAATTTAAACCGTTTCTAAAACCTTAAAATTTTGTTATGTATATGGTTTTTATGATAATGGTTACATACCAAAAGTTTGAGGTATGCACATTTCAAAAAGTTATGGAGAAATTGAGTATTTTCTTTTTAAGTTTAGTGGCATATTTAATCAATTTTATAAGGGTAAAGTCGAATAGTTATTCTCTTCAGTAGCATTTGATTGCGTAATTTTTGTTATATTAGAATAGATAAATAATTTTGTCCCATATTTGGTCTTGGTGATTAAACGAAAAATTCAGCTAACAAACCGAACAAAAAGTTTAAATTTTATCTTATCTATACAATGATACAAAAATAAAATTCATAAAATAAAAATAAAAATATTTTACATTCTCAAAAATATCCCTTCTAATTCATTATTTTTTACTTCTTCTCTCCCAAAGCTCTCATGGGTCACTCTAAATTAACACTGCTTTTATTAAATATTACAAAAAATTATTTATTTTATATTATAAATGAGTAATTTTTTAATAACTAGCAAATACAAAACTTTTGATTTAATATTAAATATAATTTGTTTAATTATATAAATTTAATAATCCGTTCAAATCATATTTCATATAATAAAAAATATAATTAATATATTTATTAAACAATATTGATAGTATAAAGTCAAAATATAATGTCGATTCTAATATTTACATATACCAAACAAGAGATAGCACAATCCAGTATTGTATAAACTAAATATAGTACAAGTTCTCATTGTATTTGCCATGCCCAGTTCCCTTTATCATGTCCAGTCCTTACAATCAAATGCTACTTTTCTATAAAACTATTATTGCCTTTAGTTAGTAGAATGACTAATTCTCAAAATTACTATTGTTGTAAATTTAGGGATTCTAATTCCTTTGCAAATCTAAGTAAATAGCTATTTTTTAATTTTCTGTAACATATTTCCATATCTATCCATAAGACCTCAAAAGAATAATAAATGATTATATGAATACTTTTCTATTCCATTTCTTAAAAATTGTAATTTTTTTCCTATCTTATTTTAATTGGTAAATGAAACGTATTATAGAAGGTATATTCGCACTTAATAATCAATAGTTTTAAGTTGCTTTCTATTGTTATTCCTTTGTTTTATGCTGCTAATGATGTTATCTATTTCATACCAAAGCAAAATACAACACATTAAGGATGAAACCAAGATATCGAGTGTGTCTATGTCTATATCTATATTATCTAAGCCAAAAAAGCTTTAAGTAATCGCCCTTACTTTTTTTTTTATAAAATTCCATCAAATACTCTTAAAAATTTATGTTATTCAATACCATAAAAATAACTATAAAACTATATCACGTGCTTAAACAAGTGCTTCTATCAAAGAATAATATAGAGGATTTCTAAAGTCTAAGGTTATTAATCCCATGAGGATTGAATGCTTACTTACTCGTACTAAATTAATCAATTAAAATTGGATAACGATGGATTAAAGGATAAAAGGGAATTTAAGAAACAAGCATTAATTAATATTAATACTAACAATGCAATCAATTAACAAAAACCTAAATTACCATAAAAAGTGATATCTAGACTTTGACTAATAAGAGTTCCAAAGGTTTCTGATGTACTCCTTATTCTTATTAATTGGAGGAATTAAATCGTTAAATTAATAGAAATTGCCTTTTTGTTAATTCCTAATCTTAATTACATTATGACCAAATAGCTTTTGAAGTAGAAGTACTTAAAACAACAATAAATAACATATTAAATTGATTCTCGGAAGAAGTTCACAACTTATCCATAATCTTATAGCAATCTATTTATGTATTAACTCTATGACTTCAATACATAAAATCTAATACTTAAGTTGAAACCTTAGAAATAACAACTTAATCAATTCAAAACACATAATTGAATTAATAAAAATAAGAAAAATTCATTAGAGTAATAACAAATAACATATATTTTATGTTACCTCAAGGTTACAAGTCTATATGGTAATCATTCTACTTTACAAACATGATAAAAACACAAACTTTCACGATAAAACTAAACAAAATCCCTAAAAAGCACTCATTCTATCATTAGAACGTCTCTCTTCCTTTATACATGTGTCTAATATCTATTTATAATGTCTAAATGAAATAATCTTCATATGGTAGGTGCTTTAAAATCATAGCAAGTTCACGAATAAGAACACAGCTATGGAGTGTACGCATGGACTTAGCCGTAGTCATGTACTTGGCCAAAATTCTTCAATCTTCATTTGGAAGTTGGGAATGTGAGCTTCATGACCAAAGAACACAACTATAAAGATCAACTATGATCTTCTTCTTGAACAAATTCTCCTTGATACTTACTATCCTTGATTCATCCTTCAAAATAGGTGGCATTTTCTTCAAAAATCACTTAAATTTTCTTCTTTATTCCTTATAACTTTATCTAAGTCTTGAATTAAGAAATGACTCAAATCAATAGTAAATCCATCAAGGTTATATCAAAACAAGTCAAAATAATCAGGAAAATAATATAAAAGATAAGTGTAAAAATATACTCATGATCTATTATAGTAATTTTCTAGATAATCTCCTTTAATCTTACCATTCATCTCTATCTCCTCTTTCTATCTTGCACGTTTTCGCTACTTCAAAATTTAGGCACAACTCTCCAATTTCCTCTCTCTCTCTCTATCTCTCTCTCTACACCAAGAGTCTTGGTTGAAGTTTACAAATGATAATGATAATGCAAATGAACATGAGACTGTTAAAAGTAATAGAGCAATAATTAATAAAAAATATTAAAAAAAGGTTTAGATAAGAGATATTAAAATGTTTAAAGAGCTCTTCTCAATATAAAAACTAATGTATGCATTCTCAAAATAAAATCCAATTCACATATTTCTAAAAAAGAATTTAGATAGACAATTATAAATCTATGAGATATGGCAAAAGAAATGTATATTAAAATTTAAAATTATCTATAAAAATCAATATTAACAAAAATTTTAACTTTTTACCCAATAAATAATGATAAATTTTAACAATATAAATTTAGTATTGTTTAATCTATATATGCATTATGAATACGTCATCTGCTTATATATATATATATATATATAGTCAAAAGTTGAGAAGAATTTCATGGCTTCTCCAATAAATTATATCCCCACATTCCATCATTTTTGGATTACAAGGGACAACATGGTAGCACAGCCAAAATTGACGTGTTTTTCTTTGTCTTCTCTAACATGGAAATCGCATTGATGCATTTTAATCCACAGGCCAACGACCCAATGCGGGAACATAATTAGAGATGGACCCAGCACAGGCATTAATACGCATGTTGATCCTCAAAATAAGACCTTTGTGTTTCCCTTCATCATTGTGTGTGTCTCTTTTTATATTCCAC